>VZTR01009196.1:149249-236317 GCA_013400775.1 Chaetops frenatus
GGCACCGGGGCGGACCGGGCTGGGGGGGCTCCCGCGGGCCGCCGGTCCGTACCGGCACCGGGGCGGGAGGCGGCACCGAGTCGGGGGCGGAATGCCGCGGCCCGCCGGTAGGTACCGGGGCGGGAGGAAGCACCGAGCCGTCCGTCGGAGCCCCGGCGCGGCCCTTCCCGCGGGTTTGCAGCAAGTGCCGGCGCGGGGGGCTGCCGCTCTTCCCGGGAGCCGTTGCCGGCTTCCCCCCTCTCCCAATCGCCTCTCCCCGTTGCCGAGTGCGGCTGCCAGCCCGCCCCGACACCTTCTGCCGCTTGGCGGGGAGTCCTGGGTGGCCTGTCCCCGCCCAGGGCTTCCCGCGGCCTTCCCGGTCCCCTGGTTCGCCGGGAGCCGTCCTGCTGGGGAGCGGCGATGCGTTACGGGCGGAGCGGGTACGAACTCTCCGGCTCCCGGCTCCCTGCCCGCGGCTTTAGGGATCCCGCGCCCACCCCGTCATCCCCGAGCCGTTCCTCCTGCCCCCGGGTTTTACGGTGGAGAGTGTCGTATCGCTCCTGCCGCCCAGCCCCGTGCCCGCACTCCACATCCCGGCGGTTTGTGGTGCCGCAGAGCCGGTGCGAGGCCGATGCTGCCCTGATCCTCCTGGCCCCTCCACGCCCCTTCCCCCAGCGCGTCTGGAATCTGACGAACTCCAGGACCGTGGGAGTTAATCGGTACCGGGCTTCGGAGGCCGCAGAGGAGAGACACGGCCAGGTGTGGGGAGTCTGCCAGCACTGGCCCCCAGGGCACCGAGGGTCGGGAGACGTTTCGGGGGTACTGCCCGCGCTTTGGGGTGTCACTGCTGAGCTGGCAGCGCATCATGTTTGCTTGCGCCGAGGATCCGTGCAGCTGCTGGAAAACGTGCTGGAGTGACACCTCGTCCTCGCGCTTTATTTTTGTGTTTTGCGTCAAAAAACATCCTAACCGCAGGTTTATTGCCCCTGTGTGCACAGCTGGCAAGGGCTGGAGTGCGGTGAAGGGCTGTTCTGCCCAGCGGTCTGCGGAGTTTCTGGAGAGGGCAGATGGCTCTGCTTGCTCCGTCATTCCCTCAAGTCCGGACACGCCGGCGTTAATGGCTCCTGCCCTTCCTGGCTGTCACCCAGGCTTCCCCAGCCAGCCCGGAGGTTTCGGCTCGGCTTTTGTTGTCGGAAGGCGGCTTCAAGGAGACCGGCTCTGCCGGAGGAGCTGCCGCAGCTGGGTGGGAGCTGCCAGCCGTGCACTGTTGGCTCCCAGGTGCCGGGGGGGCATCGTCGGGCAGTATCTGGCAAATCTGGGACGTGTCACCGACCCGTCGGCCTGCCTGCGCGGCGTTGAGTGTGTGCTCGAGCTGCTCCTTGACCCTTCCGATGTGGTCAGCAGTGTCCTTCCCTCCCGTAGCCCCGCCGCAGCAGGCGGTGACCCTCGGTCTGTGCTGGAGGGGCTGTGCGGAGCTGCCTCCGCTCCTGCGGATGCCATGGACTCTGCTGAGGCTGTCGCTGCTGCATTTCGCTGTCGAGGAGCCGACTCGAGGCTCCATGCTTGTGCCCCTGACCAAGGGATGGTAAAACCGGCCACAGCATGGAGGGAGGGAAGGAGGGTGGCTGGCCCAGGCAGCAGTACTGGAATTCTCTCTCACCCAGGGGATGTTCCAGGGATGTTCTCCCTGGGAGAAGATAGTAAGTGCAATAGGAATACGAGGAGGAAGGATGAATTGATGCCAACGGCAGCAGCAGCTGTCTCAGTCCAGGCAGGTGGCTACAGAGCTCTGGGTGTGCCGACTGCTGCAATCCGAGCTGGGTCTGTGCCCTGCACAGCCTTCCATGGCAGCTGGGAGGCCATGCTTCTGCACAGCTCGTGTCCTGCCTGGTTTGGAAATGCTGCTTTGCAAAAGAAATGGAGCTGCAGTGGGTGATAAACCCCTGCCTTGCAAAGTGTGCACTGGGTGAGCTGCGCTGGCCTCCAAGGTACAGGCACAGCTCAGGGTTGTGTGTTGGTGTATGTACATGTTTGTGTGTGGGCTGGGATCGGCCCTAGGACCATGTGAGATCGATAAATGACATACTTTTAAAGCCACGATCATATTGTCTCCTGCTCCATCCCCTCTAGGGATGGATACGTGTTTCCAAACCCACACTGTGACCCCCCCCCCCGGCCTCTCAGGGTTTCTGAGGTGTTGGCTGGGGTTTCTGTGGTGGGGAGGGGTGTGTTTTAGCCCTTGGTTCAGCCCCTGGCTTTAGGGGGTTGGTGCATCCCAAAGGCTAGTCACTGGAGAGACCATGGCTGTCCCATCAGAGAACCAGAACTGTCTCTGCAGGCTGCACAGCTGGTGCATTAAATTAAGATGATGAGCAGTGTGGTTATTTTCTTCCTCTGGAAGGAGTTGCTGGTGCCGATTACAAAACCACCTTCTGTAACAAACCCACTTTAGCTTGCTCAGAACCCCTCTGAGGCTGGTGCTCCCCTCGTTGGGGTGAAAGGGTCTGTGGCTGCTCCCCTGAGCTCCCTCCTGGAGATGGACAAAGCCTTGGGGAGGCTGGAGCCTGTGTTGCTGCTTTCCCTTGTTTTCAGTGTTCTTGCTGGAAAGCGAGTGTGTGTTGCAGCCTAATGAGTGCCTGGCCCCTCCGATTAGTGAGCTCACACGTGGAGATGCTGGTGACTGGCCTCAGGCTGCTGCTTCCAACGCCTTCGCTCACTGCTGTCGAGCCTGGGTCCCCAAAATGCCAGGGCAAGGAGGTCATCAGCGGGAGAATGGCGTGTCTGTGTGGCTCTGAAAGGCGCCTTGTGCTGTGCAAGGGCGGGGGCTCCAGTGGCGTGCGGGGAGTGTCTCACCCCTCGGATCCTGGGCTACTGTGTATGTTCCTACACGGTGCTGGAAACATCGGATTGGACCTTCATGCCAGTGGCCCCGGACCTGCCTCTCATCCATGGGTGCAGGGAGGAGCACAGTGCTGAGCCCCAGCCTTGGGGCTGTGTCATCCTTGGGAGGCTATGGGGCAGAGCTAGGCATGCTGCAGCCCCGGTTTATGGGGTGCCTGTGGTGGGGCCCTGCCAGCATCAGCAGGATGTGGTGGCTCCAACGTGTGCCCTTCCCCTGTCTTTGTCCCAGCCCCTGGCCCAGGGAGCATGGCCAGTGGCAGAATTGCCCTTTCCGTGCCTCTGGATGCGCTGCACTTTCTCAGGAAACTGCCAGTTGTGCTTGCTGGCACTCCATCACTGCCTTGCTCTGGCCCCCTGCCCTGGGGCCAGGCAGGTCCTGGCCAGGGTGGGGACACCCTTGGCCTTGTCCTCTGGGGCTCCCAGCTCACTGCTGTGGGAGGGGCAGCCCCCAGTAATGCCCACCAACACAGCAAAGAGAGGAGAGGATTGCTGGCCATCAGGACTACTCCAGTGTGGGAATGGGGCTGGGTGACAAAAATGTGGGGGGTCAGGCTGGACCACTTTTTATCTCCTTTTCATGCAGTCTCAGCTCTGTGGTGCCAGTCAGCCTCCATGCAGCTCCCTGGTCCCCATGTCACTGTGGGCTTGGTTTCCTCCCCCAGCAAACAAACCTGAAGTGCTCTGGGTGCCAGGAGGGCAGGGGACATCTCTCTGCTGGGGGAGTTCCCTGTGTTTCAGTGCTGCTGTCATCCCTCTCACAGAATCATAGAATAGGCTGATTTAGAAGGGACCCATCAGGATCAATCCTGGCCCTGGGCAGGACACCCCAAGAATCTCATCATCTGTCTGTACACATTGTCCAAGTGCTTTTTGAGCTCTGGCAGCCTTGGGGCTGTGACCACTTCCCTGGGTGTCCTGTCCCAGTGTTCAACCGCCTGCTGGGTGAAAAAGCATTTCCTGATGTCCAACCTAAATATAATTTCTCTCCCCCTATATGATATGCCTTTCTTCTGTGCGTGTTTGCTCACAAGGGGTGTGGGTTATCCCAAATGTCCCCTGGTTCTACACCAGTGGCTCCTCCCAGAGTCCAGGACTGGGGAGGGGACAGTGCACCACTGTAAGTGCCATCACATCCCCCATTGCCCAGGTGTGTTCTGTGTCTGCTTCCACCTCAGCCAGGGCTGCCCTGGCATGGTCCAGGAGCATTTTGGACTGTGCTGAACTGGGGGAGTCTCTTAAATCAAAGTGGAAAAGACTTGTGATGATTCTGATGGAAACTGTTTATTATTGAAGCTGTGCTGGCTGGGAGGCCCCGGTGAGGAGCCCAAGGCTGCTGCCAGGTCTTCCCGACTGGGTGGTGGCATCTGGTTTGCTTCCTTTGGGGCATTTCCCGTGGGATTTCCGCCCTTGGACAGGAAAAGGGTGCGGATGGGATCCGGTTGGAATGGAATCTCAGCCAGAGTGGCCTGTGAATGAACGGGGACACTGCTGTCACTGTGTGGGTTAAACTGCTTCTGAGTTTTTTACTCTCCAAAGAGTAGAGTGACTGAAGGGAAGTGGGGGAGAGGGAGGGGAGGCAAGAGTTGTGTGGGGTTTTTGTTTGTTTGGAAGAGTTGGAGTTTTTTATTTTTCTGGGATTTTTTTACAGATGTTGCAGTTGGATACCGCAAGCTGTCAGGTCTCAAAACTGTGTTTTATTAATCTCACTGTCTGGCAACTCTGCTAGAGGGGGAGAAGGAAAACCCAGAGGCTTGTGAAAAGCCAATGTGAGAAATAAATGGAAACTTGCTGCATCACTGAGACTCTGAGGGCAGCTCCAAGGGACGTGTGCTGCAGCCATGCAGGAATGCAATTCAGTAGGTCCGTGTGCCAGCTGCATCAGGCGTCACCCAGCTTCACACACTTTCCATGGGATTCCAAAATGGAAGAGCTCTGTGCCTCTGTGGAATGCCATTATTGTTGTTTATAACTGAGATTCGTGTCTAAGAGGGAAATGAATTGCTCAGTCTGTCTATTTCTCATTTTGCAGTTGCAGGAAATTGACCACGTTGGGGTAATGGCCTAGAAATTAAGTTTTGCTTTAATACACAAACCCAATTTTGGGTTGGTTAACTGAAGGGGAAAACTTACATTCAGGCAGGAGGCAGAGGCCTGGCTGGAGTAGGGTTCTGTGGGGGCACAGGGGAGGTGGGAACGTGCCAGCTCTCCAAGGTACAGCCCGCAGCATCCTTTGACAGCACAGTAGTGATACTGAGGAATAAATTAGCTTGCTTTTTCAAAGAGACACAGAGCAGCTTAAATGCATTTCATGGATGATCCTCAAAGAACCCCGCAGACCTGGTTGTGTAACAGGACTGAATGCAGTTGAGGCAGGGAAGGGTGGTCTCAAGGATGCTCAGTAACCCAGAGCAGGGGTGGGCTGGGGCTGTAGCACCGGCCCTTGAGCTCCTGGAGTGGGGCTGTGGGCAGCTGCTCTCATTCACTGCCCCCTGGGCCTCCTGAGGGGGGAGGAACTTGGGGGGGTTTTGAGCTGCAGGGTGACCTGTGTCAGGGAGGGAGGTGCCACAGGGCTGGTGACTCCTCACAGCCCCCTGGCCTGTCCAAGGCCACCGTGGGACCAGATCCAGTTCTGGTGCTGGCCTGGTGTCCTTGCTGCATGTGAAGGTGACAGTGGGCAGGACAGGGGCCTTGGAAAGCTGCTCAGTGCTCCAGCACTTGGATGAGGGACACCATGGGCCTGCCAGACTGAATATATATCTATACACGTAACACTATTAATTTTTTTAACTCTTCTGCTACTTTCAATACTTTCCCAAGCCTGTGGCCACTGTTGTGGTCAGTCCCGGAGTGACCCTGCAGAGTGCTATGCTCCCTCCAGCACCCCAGGAATTTGTGCCCACTTATCATTCCTCAGCAGCTGTGAGCTTTGCCTGTCTGTGGAGCTGCAGCTGTTTCCCACAGGGAATCAGGAGTGTCAAATGCTCTTGGAGGCAAAGGTGCCCTAGCAAGGCTCTGGAATCGTCTGTGATTGTGACAAATGCAAAATTCAGAACGTTTTGGGTTCCTTTCAGATCATTAAAGAACTCGTCAGTGTGTGAGAGCAGGTATTGTCTGTGCCAGAAGCCTCTGCCTCCCTCTGGCAGCCGACAGGGAGGGAGCGGGGATGGCAGGAGGAAATTACCTTTGTAGTTACCTGCTTCATCTCCTGAATTGCAGCTGAGCAGAGCTGGAAGGGATGGCAGGCAGATCCACAGCTCCTGCATGCTGCCAAAATTACCTTGGCTGCCCCTCAGAGCAGGGAGGAGAACTTTGGAGAGATGCAGCCTGGTGGAGCCAAGCTGGCCAGGAGCAGGGGTAATGGAGGCAACCAGCATGGTCCAGGTCCTCCAGGAAGTGGGTGGGGATCATGGACTTCTGTTTGGCGTGCTCTGGGTTGCAGCCTGTGCTGGGTTCAGGGTTGTTCCCTGGTCCATTTCCCCAGGCTGACCCATGAGGTGATGGGGTGAGCTGCATGATTCTCCCCTGGCTCTGTGAGCTCCAGGCCTGCCTTCAGCACTTACTCCCCATCCCGGCAGGAGCCATGGGAATCCATGTCCTGCATGGCTGTGCTGGTGTCCTTGGCTCAGGAAATCCCTCTGGGGTGGCTGGGATAAGCTTGGGGCTGGTCCCAGAGGATGCAGTGTGGTATTGCCGGTAGAGCATCCTCTGATGTGCTTCATAAAGTGTGAAGGACACCACTGTGGGTGTCGGTGACATTCAGAGCAGAGCATGGGACATGAGGACGACCAGTGGCTCTGCCATACCTGTCCCTTCTGTGTGCTGGAGCCTCCTCCTCCCTCTAGAGACCGAGCCCCTTGGCAGGGGATACTGCAGGGGGAGGCTGAGCCAAGGGGAATTCGTGTTTTTTTGTTTATAAATGTATTTTATGTTGAGAAGACGGGTAAAAGTGCTTCTGTGCAGCAGGGTGAGGGTGGAGAGGCCTCCCAAAAAATATGCTAATGGCTTTGAGTCACCTCAGGGCGCGGGAGCATTTTGTCTTGAAAGGCTTTAAATGACCTATGTAATGCTCTGGAAAAGTGTCCAGGGAGCGCTGGGTCCCTCTGTAATTCCGCAGCACCGGGTGCAGGGCTGGGAAATCTGGCTGAAGTACGGAGCACTCCCGAGGGACTGGGGTAGGAAAAAGGATTAAAAAGTGCTGTGATTTGAAAACAAGCCCTAGCTGGGCCTTCTCTGGAATGAAGAGGAGGAAATTGTAGGAACAGCAGACCTCTGGCTGGCTGCGGAGAGAGGCGTGGGGGGCCCTGTAGGACACGGAGTCCCTTCCTGCAGCGATGCCGGAGCTCTCCCTGCGGTTTGCTCGTGGCTGATCCGAACAGCGCTGGCTGTGCTGTGCTGGAAGTGAAGTACAGGTGGGGCTCGGGTGCTAGCTCCACCTCCAAACCTCCTGTGCTGGGACCCTCAGTGTATGGGCCCCGCAGCCCCCAGCGTGAGCTGGGCTGGCTCTGGGAAAAACGTGTCTCCGAGACTCGTCCCCGCGTGCCCAGAATGGTGAAGCCCCAGGCTGAAGCTTCAGCAGCGGCAGCTTCCCTCCTTTTAAATCATTAATCTCCTTCAGCTGGCCCGGGAGCCCAGTTACACCAGTCTGAGTGCCTCTTTCTGAGCATTATGGGGGGGAGGAGGGTGTAAAAGTCCAAAATATCTGCTACCTGCATTGTTTCTGCACTGGGCATTAGCACTAATTATCCCCCCATTGTCTCCAGTTCCTGCAGGAAGTGTTGTTTATACTTCCAGCCTCCCAGGAATGCAGCCCAAGGAGCTGTGCAGATATATTTAACCTTGCACGGAGCAGCACAATGGCCCTTGGGTTTCCCGGCTCTGTGGTATCTGTCAGAAGTGCAGCCGAGCTGTCGCTTTGGGGTGGGGCGGTTGGATGGGGCCCTGGGTCGTGCTACGCTCAGGGCTGACTCCAGAGCCTCCATCCACAGCGTGAGGCCGGGATCTGCCAGGGGGTTGGAACTGCTTCGTCCCTGCTGCCGCACGGAGCAGCAAAATGGGGCTGAACCGATGGCATCGGCAGTGTGTGCTCCCGTGGGCTGGGGCTGGCATGGTGCTGGTGCTCCTCCGAGCTCCAGCAGGACACACGGCAACCCTGAGCCAGCGAGAATGTGACAGAGCCTTTGGTTCAGACAGCAGCTTCCATCCCTTCTGGAGCCGTTCTTGCTCCCTTGGCCCCCATTCAGTTTTCTCCCTTCCCAGCACGGGTCAGGTGGGGCAGAGGGGCAATGCCCAGAACACGTCGGGAGGCACAGTGGTGGGATGTCCCTCTCGGGCTCTGTGCCTTCGCTGGGGCAGGATTGTGCCGTGCAGGAGGAATCCCCCTTCTTTGGTTGAGCATCTGTTGTTATTCCATCCCCCAGCAAACATCCCTGCAGCAGAGCTCTGACTTCTGCAGGGCAGGTGGGGCCCTAGGGAGCACTGGTGTGGGGCCAGCCCCTTCTTGGGACACACTGGCCCCTTGCCGTGTCACGCTCACGTGGCAGCAGCACCGGTGCCTTCCCAGGTGTGGGTCTGTGTGTCCTGGCGGTTTCCCATGGTGGGCTTTGCCATGAGCCCAGCCTTGCCTTTACTGTGGTCATGTCTCTGCACCTCTCTGAACTCTGCTCTCCTGTGGGTGAGTCATGCCAGTGTCCAGTGCTGGGGCTTGGTGTCGTCTGGGGAGCACTGGGGTGGGGATAACCCTGGAGTGCCTCGTGGAGTGCAGACCCGGAAGGTCCCCTGGTACAGCACTGGGGCTATGAGCAGTGGAGCTGGCTGCTGCTGCCCCAGCCTCTGGCGAGACCTATGGGTTAGCCTTGCAGTGCTCTCCTCAGCAAGACAGGTCTCTGTGCAGAGCCCATCTGGAGGAGAAGTGGCTTGCTCTGGAGTCCAGACGTTGTTCCAGAACCACTGCAGCCATGCTCTCCCTCGTCCTTGCTGGGCCAGGGGCTGCTGGCTGTGGTAGGGATGAGGCTGGGCTGGAGCTGCTTTGCAGGTGGTGGCTGAGGAAGAGGGGAAGGGTGCAGAGCCACGGGGTGCACCTGGAGAAAGGCTCAGATCAAAAGTTTGCTGCCATGTGTGGTCTGGCAGAAGCCAGCTGGGAGCAGGGCTGTTTTCAGGAGCTGCTGGTGCAGAGACACGAGTGCTGGGTCTGCTTGCCTGCCATGCAGCATCAGCTGGAGAGGCTGGCAGAGCAGGGTGGCAGGGGAGAACAGAGCTGCAGGAGAGGTAAGGGAGGGGAGGGGTGGAGAGACCTGGAGCGTTGGAGCCCTGTGGCGGGAGGGGAGGGACGATTTGCAGGGGGGTGGCAGGGGAATGGCAGGGCTGCCAGGGCTGTGTGAGTTCTGGATGTGCCAGTTTGGTGGCATGCCCAGTCCCCAGCTGCTTTTCCAGGGGCCAGGCTGGAAGGGGGTCACTGACATCTGTGATGGCCTTGGGAAGGTGGGTCTGCTCCCACTAAAGCCACGTGCCTGCAGCTGTCCCTGGCAGTGCCACAGCCCTCCCCCCAGCTCTTGGCATCGCTGTGATCCCACAGCTTCAGCCAAGGTTTCAGCCCCTGGCAGAGAGGCAGGGACTGGGTTTTGGCCTTGCAGGGTGAATGGGATGGATGGATGGACAGACAGACATATGCAATGAGTGGAGAAGAGTGTTGCCATGGGCTGTGACCTGCCAGAGGCTGAGCCTGGCTGTTGCAGCCCCAGGTTTCATGGATTAGGGAGGGAAGTTCTGGGGACCCTGGGGAGCTGCTGTCTTCCCCAGGAACTGGAAGCAACTGTGCTGTGCTCCAGGGACCTGCCGCAGTGGACTGGGGCTGGAGAGGTGCCCTGGGCCTTTTGTGTCCTGTCAACCCTCAGGCCACTGAGGGAGTTGGCAGAGAAAGGTTTCCACACAGTGTTAGTGGAATTGCCCCATAATGTCCCAGAGGACCGTGAGTGCCACTGCTGCCTGGGATGTCTTCAAACCCCTCCAGCTGATGAGGAATCCACATGGCATGATTCCTGCTGTATGGCTGCAGGAGACAGGGAACAAACTGCAGGGTATCTCTTCCTGATCCACCTTGCAGCTAAAGGGCTCCAAATGCCATATCCTCTGGGAGCCCTTGGTGGACACATGCTGTGCTGAGGTCCTTTGGGAGCACTCCAGGAGCTGTCACCTTCCTGAGCACAGTTTGTAGAAAAGAGGCAAAATCTTCCCTTGTAGCAGGATATTGCTGGAGATCAAACAGAGGATCTTTGTTTGGTGCTTGCCTCTCTGACATCATGGAGGTGAATGAGATGGAGACCTTGTAGGCTTTAGCTGGAGCATCCTTGTCCTGTACAGGAAACCCAAGGCAGCCCTTCCCAACCTTTGAGCCTGACAGGAGACTCTCAGGAGTAAGGGGATTTTGTGATGGAGCAAAATGGTCTCATCCCAACAATGGAGGCAGTGATGAAGGTGAAATTCCCAGAGGGAATGAGGTGCCGTGCAAATGGAGGAGTTAAAGAGCACAAATGGCCAGTGCCTGCTGAGCTCTGGTGGCTCTTCTGCAGGGTTTAAGAATGAAGCAACTGAGCTGCCAGCAAACAGGGGATTCTCACTGAAGGGAACTGCTGCATGGGAATGCAGCCTCCTCAAAGGCTCTGTCCTTCATTTAAGAGATGCAAGGAGAACAGTGGAAATTATGTGGACGAACCTTGCTTTAGCACCAAGCAAATTGGCTTGGGAAAATAATTAAAGCTGGTATGGAAATGCTGCTTCAGTTTGTTTATGGATTATGGACAGCAACACTGGCTTTTATAGGGGAAATCCAGTTTAACAGCAGCAGGTGGTATTCTTTTTCTAGTGTGGCAATAAAGTGACTGGAGAGGGCAGCTGGGATGGATCATTGGGATTTTCAGAAAGCCTCAGACAAATTTGTGGAGTTATTACAGTGGGAGTGGTGGGAGGAAAAGCCAAGTTCTGTTTGGTGTGTTCAGGTGTGCTGGGAGGGAGGAGTAGAGGTGATGTGGCCAAGGGCTGCTCTCTGCTGGCCTCGCTGAAGGATGCTCTGTGCTGGCTGCAGCTCTCAGCCTCAAATTTAGTGTTAAATATGCACAGCTGATGCAAATAAAGCACAGAAAAATTAGATAACGCTGGATGTGAATTGGCTGGAGGAGCCTGAGGGTCTCCCCTCTCCCTGCAGTGCCTTCCTTAGGTCAGAAGCTGTTGCTGATCACACAGTGGGGGCTGTTTCCCCTGCTAGGACCCTGTTTCTCCTGGACAGGCCCATCCCAAGGGCAGATTCAGGGAAGTTGGTTGGGAAGGCTGAGCTGGCAGGACTGCAGGGTCATTGACAGAGAAGGGAAGTGGATGGGGGACTCTCCCCCTGGAGCTGCAGAATGGGGGCCCTCCTGCCCTGGGGGCTGCGCTGGGCTCTTCAGGAATGAGACCAGCGAGATGTAGCTGCTGCACGGGTTGCTCTGTGCTCCCCTCAACGCTGATCCAGGTTTGAACTAATTCTCCCAAGGACAACAAAAAGCATAGAGACAACTGCTGCCCAGATTTTGTATCCTGCTGTCACTGAGCCAATTAAGGAAAGGCTTGCCATATTTCATTACTTTTTTCATTAATGCACGGGTGGAGCAGCATAGCTCTTCTAAAGCCTCATTCTTGGAAGGGGCTGAGCAATCTCGGCTGGAGCTTTATGGGGGGAGGGGAAGAAAAAAAAAAGAGGTATAAAAGGGGGGAGGGGAAATAAATAAATAATCATACTTGGTGTGGGAAATACCAACCTGCAGAGTTAACATTTGTCTGAACAGGTCGGGATATCCTGATGTGGGACTCTGAAGACTGGCCAAGCTTTGCCCAGGGTTGGTGCTGGGGGAGACCAGAGGGAATTTTATGTGGACTTGGAAAACATGGGTTAAAATGTGGCCTGGATGCTGCTCGAGCGGAAAGCATGAATTTTGGGTTGGCTGCCTGTGGCCTCAGGTGATGCACACCAGGATGTCCCCCCTCCCAGGTACGGATAGGGTGATGTGGGTAGTAGCATCCCTCCTTCCATGGCTCTTCTTCCTCTTCCCTTGGTGCCAGACCTCTGCATCTCTCCTGAGGAAGCTGTGAGCTTGATGCAGTGATGAAGTGCTTTGATATTGTGAAAATAATCATTCGGGAGAGGAGATGGGGGAACCTTTGTATCTGAGAACCCTTGGTATAACTTGCCAAGGGTAACCCATACACCCCTGGGGCTCACCCAGGCTCCTGCTGCTCTAGGTTGGCACACAGGTTTTGGAGCCCATCTGGGCTGGAAGTAAAAGCAGTCGTCACTGTGTCCCAGGGGACCTGGCACTGGCTCTGCACTGGCCCTGCATCACCCTCAGCTCTGCCCACCCTGGGGTTTGCTGCCCTTCCCTATCAATTCTGTTTTGTTAGTCATTGATTTCCCCCTGCCCCCCTCTTTTCCCTGGGTTTTGGGCAAAGCTCAGATCGACACAAAAAAATGGTTGGTTGGATGTCATGTGTTGTTAAGCTGCTGCTGCTGCTGCACATCGTCATTATAGGCCAGCATGGACAGGGCCACTGACCCTTGGGCACAAGTGACACAGGGCTGTCTGTAAACAGTGTTAGTCTTTTATAACTTCTATATTTAGGGAGTTAATGACTCTAAAGAAAGCACATTTTAATCTAATCAGCTATTCCTTGTGCTGTGTCAGTCCTGGACATCAAAGGGAACATCAAAGTGAGAGGCATGAAAGGCTCTGATGGCAGCAGGGCTGCTTTGCCAGGTGCAGCATCTCAGAGCAGGGCTCCCCTCCCTCCTCCGAGGGGGCTCCTGCACCTACTGCAGGCTCCTGTTCCTGCTGCTGTGCTGCCTTTGAGCAGGCTCCTGTGCCTCCTCCTTACCTCTGAGAAGGCTCCTGCTCCTGTCCCCGCCTGAGGCTCCTCTTGGATATGTCACAGGTAAAAGCTGTTGTCCCAGCAAGGAAAACAAGATTAATGTACAGATGTCCCTCAGTAACAAAACCAAAGGCTGTTTAAACTTTTTGCATTGATTTCCCCTGGCTAGCCGTGGAGCTGCATGTGAGAAAGGAGAGGCTGGAGCTGGTTCTGTGTCACTCCATGACTGTTTGGGAATGTGCTGGGATGCTGGCAGGGGCTGGGTAGCACTCGGGGTGCAGTTCCGGGTGCTCTGCAAACCAGAGTTGGGAGCAGCAGGTTGAGTCGCCTGCTGGGAGGTGTTTTCCAGCCTCGTGCAAGGGAAGGGAGCTAAAAATACAGCTTGTTTGCCTCCAGCTGGAGTTGATTTAGGCGTCCCTGGCTGTTGTGGAGTGCAGCAGAGGACAGCCAGCAGTGGAAGTTTGCCGACTATAATTTTGCTGCTCTGCCCTCCCCACCCTGCTCCAAAAAGCAACGGCCAGGAAAAGTAGGGAGCAAGATGGGATGTTAAGAGCTCCCGACCTGCTCTGCTCAAGGGTTTCCACGACTTGATTTGCCTTTTCCCCTTCACCAGAAGCAAGTCTGGAGCTGCTGGAGGGGATGTGCAGAGGTTTATCTGTGCCATGCAGAGCAGCCCCTCTGCGTGGAACGCCAGCACGACCCCACCCTGGGCTTCACAGTGCACATGGACACAAACACGAAATCACGTGGTTTCTCCTGGTTTTGTCTCCAGCCTTATGGTCCAGGTCTGTCAGAGTCTAAGGTACAGAAAACCTTCAAGGCCTTGGGCATGATCGCTCTGAGTTTGAAATGTGTGCTGGATTTGATCTGAGGCCGTGGGAAAGGCTTCCAAACTTAGTGACCTATAACAAAGATTTTGGTCTGTAATTCAAGAAAAGGCATGTTAAGTTAGATAGTAGAGGGTTTAGAAGTGTGAAGTTTAGATATAAAAGTAGTTATAGAATAAGGCAAAAAGTTTAAAATGTAGTAATATAGAATAGAGCAATATAGAACCATACATGATTGGATGAAAAAATCCACAATGCGGCAGATGTGTAATACAGATGTGATTAACAATTGATGTGAAAAGAAAAATATATGTATGTGGCAATTATCTATTGGCCTATTAACCTTCAAGAGACCTTGTAACCTGTAATCTTGTGACCACTTTTGCACTATGACTGACTTCTACATTCTGCTGTGAAGGCGTTCTCACAACTTCATGAGATTGTAGCAATAAATCTCACTTCAAAGCATACCAGAGTGATCCCATCTCTGTCCCAACCATCCTGACACAGGTCCTGCCCTGGCTGGGCTGGAAGGTGTAAGAGGAGTTGCTGCTCCTCCTCTCCCATCCCCTCCATGTGGCTCCTGTCCCACTGCAGCTCCAGGCTGTGCTCCATGTGGGGTGAGACACCTCAGTGAGAGGCTCCAGCCTATGCTTGCAGGGGCCTGGCTGGGCTGGAGTTGGCAGTGTCAGGGTGTTGTGGGGGTAACGTGTCCCACTCCCAGGCACCTGCTGCTGGAGGAGAGGAGCAGCCCAGGAGTGCAGCTGTAGCTGCTGTCTCACATCTCTGCTCTCCTTCCTTGCAGGTTCCTGACCATCTTCCCTGGTTTTTGATGCTGAATCAGGATTGTGTTAACTAAAGATGGAAACACTGGAGTCAGAATTGACCTGCCCAATCTGTCTGGAGTTATTTGAGGACCCCCTCCTGCTGCCCTGTGCCCACAGCCTCTGCTTCAGCTGTGCCCACCGCATCTTGGTGTCCAGCTGCTCCTCCAGCGAGTCCATCGAGCCCATCACCGCCTTCCAGTGCCCCACCTGCCGCTATGTCATCTCCCTCAACCACCGGGGCCTGGAGGGCCTCAAGAGGAATGTGACCCTCCAGAACATCATCGACCGCTTCCAGAAGGCGTCGCTGAGCGGCCCCAACTCCCCCAGCGAGAGCCGCCGCGAGAGGACCTATCGCAAGAGCCCGACCATGTCCGTGGCCGGAGAGAGGATCCCCTGCCAGTTCTGCGAGCAGGACCCACCCCGCGACGCCATCAAGACCTGCATCACCTGCGAGGTGTCCTACTGCGACCGCTGTCTGCGGGCCACCCACCCCAACAAGAAGCCCTTCACCAGCCACCGGCTGGTGGAGCCGGTGCCTGACGCGCACTTCCGTGGACTGACGTGCCTGGAGCACGAGAACGAGAAGGTGAACATGTACTGTGTCGCTGATGACCAGCTCATCTGTGCCTTATGTAAACTGGTGGGCCGCCACCGGGACCACCAAGTGGCATCGCTCAGTGATCGCTTTGAGAAGCTGAAGGTAAGGACACAGGATTCCTCCAGAGCGCTTTGAAGCTCAGTCTCTATGTGTGGGCAGAGGTTGCAGTGAATGTGATGTGAACCTGCGTGGATGATGTTTGACCTATATAAAGTTTGAAATCCCTCTCCGTCCCCTGTGCATTCTGAATGAGCCGGCAAAACACTTTCCGTTCCTTTTTTTTTAAATGAAAAAAAACTACAGCAGGTCCCATCTGAGGTCATGCTGGTGAGGCCATGGCTGTGGCAGCAGTCATGTTCCCATTAGAACACTGCTCACGCCTTTCTCAGCTGCTGCTTCCTCTGGCCTTTCTCCCTTTGTGTTCCAGGCTCATTCTGCCCCAAAAGTGCTTTTCTTGGATCTTTGACCTGTTCATGTTCAGAACAAAACCACTCTCTCCGTTCTCATGTATTTTGAGGGCAGAAGGAATACTTCATTGCTCCAGCAAAAATGCAGAACACTTGGGGGCTTTTTGTGCAGACCGGATTATTTTTTTCCTCCTTGTTTTTAAACAAACTGGTGCCTGGAAAGAAATCTTCCTAGATGACCAGTTTCCTGGGCTGGTGTCCCTCCTCCCTGTCTCCAAACTCTCCTAAACCTGCTGTGAGGTGCCCAGTGCTGTAACTAAACACCCCTAATGGCACAAGGAACAAGCTCTGGGATGTCCTGAGTGTTTCTTCCTTATGCTCCAGCAACCAGGTTTGGTTTTCGGTTAGTGCTGCCAAGTGTGGCCTGGGGAGTCTCCCATCTCATCATCCTCACCTAAGCTTCCCCAGTGTGCAGAGCTGTGCCAGCAGCCCTGTCCACAGTCCAGGACATTCTTTTTCCATGAGGAAATGTCTCAATTAGCAAATTGGAAACCTTCGAAAGCAATGACCATGTATGTTTGCATGCAATAAAACCTGGGCAGAGAAATTAAAACCTTGGAATATTCTTCCCTGATCCAGCCTGTGCCAGCCAGGCAAATCCATTGGAAGAAGCCTCACAGGTTGCCAGAATGCTATTCTTTCCCCTTCTAAATAAGAGTCTGAAATGATTTTGGCCATGGAGGGAAGCTCTCCTCTGCTGGAAGCATTCTTCCTGTGCTGTTCATCCTGCCCAGCTCCTCAGTCTCTGTGGGGCTGGAGCTGCTGGGGGAGCAGGGATGAGGGTGGCCACAGCTACCTGGGCAGGACCTCAGTGTGTGTCCTTCTGGTTCATTCTCTGGCACATCTCTGTCTCTGGTGGGGCTGGTTTTGCGTGTCTCTTTTCCTGACACTCTACCTCTGCTGCAGGAATTGCTCAGGATTGATGCTGAGGTTCCCCAACAGAGCCATTATTCGTTTTAGCATCTTGTGCCATCTCCTCACATGGCCTCAGTCCAAGCTCTGACCACCATGTGCTCCCTGGCAGTGCTGAAAATACCTGAAATAGTTGAAATCCTTATATATGTGCTGATAGCATGCTGCTGCCAGGGAATCTGCAGCCAGCAGAGCAGCTGCTGCCTCCCACGGGCCTGCCCCGTGTCCCATGCCCATGGCAGGGCTCTGCCCCTCTGTCCCCTCCTCAGGACGTCACTGCTGAGCTCGGTGGCTGCTCCCAGAGCTCCACAATGCTCTTGGGCAGCCAGCAGTGAGCAGATGCACTTAATCCTTGGCTTTGATCCTGCTACTTGAGTGAGCTGGGAACGCCTTTCAAGTTAGATTTTTTTGATGGAAAATTGGGTTTTTGAAGTGAGTAACTTCCTGTTGTCAGAAGGGCTGTGCTTTCCACAGAAATCTTTTGTGGGGAATTTTTTTTTTGTCTCTTTAGAAGAGCTGACTGCCTGAAACTGGACTGGTGTGTGTAAATGAGAAACCTCCTCCCAGTGCTCCCCTTTCTTCCAAGCTGGTTTTACATCTAAAGTCTCCAGTGTGTGCCAGCAGGCTGACCTCCCTGTGGATGCTCTGCAATGATCCGTCCATACTGAATTATATACCTCCAGATGTTTTAGGAACCATCTTTAATCCCTTTCATGCATGTGATGGGTTTATTTTGTGCATCCTCAACTCCATTTGTTTATGTCGTAAATTACTATTCTGGCCTGTGTGAGCAATTCTCTGGATTTAAGCAGGAACCACGTGGATGCCAGGCAGGATGGGGCAGAGAACGGAGTGCTGGATCAAGTCCAGGAGCTTTCTGAAGCTGGGATGCCAGGGATGGATTCAGTGGCATTCTGTTTCCCTGGGAAGGTTCATGTCAAGGATTATCAGCTGCAGACACCATTCCAAGGTTCTCTGGTTCCCCAGTCCTACAGGCAGCTCTGACTTGGGATGGTGGTGCTCGTTTTCTCTCTCTGTGGGTTTGGGAGGGGTCGAGATGTTGAGTGCAGTCAGTCACAAAGTCGTCTGCTGGCTCAGCTCACTGGCTGGAAGTCGGTGCTGAAGATGAAATTAAAACTGTGTGTAGATTAAGAGCAAAACTAATGGCCTGACCTAGATACAGCGAGTGCCCAGGACAGCAGTGCATTATCTGCCGAGTGAAATCTCAGCCAATTATAAATTCAGATTGCTTGAAACTTGTAATTAGCATCCTCTCTGTGGTGCCTGCCTGAGTCCTGCTCACGCTGCAGTGCTGGGGCTGGGGCAGGGTTACACTGGGGGTACAGCAAGAATGGCTCTGTCTGCAGAGCTCCAGCTGGCTCCTCCGTCCACGATTTCTGGTGGAAGGAGTATTTGAAAAAAGGATTTTGCCTTAATTATTGGCCACTGTCCATGGCTTTTCCATGAGCTCTGTTCCCTTTAAAGAGCCAGAGAAGGACCAGCTCTGAGGAGGCTTTTCCTTTCCTGGTGCTGAGTCTTCTATAGATTGACAGGCTGGAACTATGCAAAAGAAAGAGAGAAGTGATGTTTTGTAACATTTACATCCGCTCTCTGCTGGAGAAAGAGCCATGAGCCAGGTGGAAAACTCATCCTCTATTACCTCTTAGAGCAGCACTGCCTCCTGTGGGGCTGTGGGAGTGAGACCAGGATTAACAAAGCCTCCCTGTGCTAACAAATTGTGCAGAGAGCTGGTAGTGATTCCAAGGCTTTTAGGAGAGTGGTAGGGTAGAAAATTGAGGAAAACCCTCCATCATGCTTCCACGTGGGACTTGTTCACCTGGGAGCTGCAAGTGTGTTCCCACTAGTGTGGGGTGAGTCACAGATTGCTGCTTGCTTTATCATTTACTGCACTGCCGTGGGCTCAGAGGAATTTTGGTGTGTATATCTCTATTTCTTCACACCAAGAAGAGTCAGCTGAGGACAAGGGCTGCAGTTGTGACTGCTGAGACTCCCACACAGCAGATGAGGGCTGCTCCCAGCAGGAACAGAGTTCTGGTGGTGTCGGAGCTGTTGGCCCCTGAGCCCTGAACCAGGGGTGCTTTTGCTGCTTTATTTCCAGAAGAGGGGAGAAGGGGATGCAGCCCCAGCCAAGGCTTGCTCCAGGTCTGTGGTGGTGAAGGCTGGAATGCCCTGCTGCTGTCGGGACCCCGGGAGGGGACACGTGTCCCCTCAGTTGCCACAGCTGTGCAGGCAGGAGGGCTTTGGGCCCCCCCAGCTCAACCACGAGCTTCTCCACAGCTCTGGGTGTTTTTAGTTCTATCTCGGGGCTGGTTAGTTATCTAGTGACCCCCCCCTGAGCAGAGGGACCTGTGCCACACACCAGGGTCCCCACCACAGGGTTCTCATCCCCTCAGTGGCAGAGCAGCGAGTGCTCAGCACACACTGAACACTCAGATCATCCTCATCCCTGCTTAAATATTGATCATTTGGAGATGACAGGGGCCAGGAACCAGCACTGAGGGCTGGCATTTTTGATAATTTACTTCCCAGAAATCTTCTTTTTAGGGAAGATTAGCCTTTTTTTTTCTTATTAATAACTAAGCTATTATGGATATTGAGATAGCAGAGCTGCAAAACCACGTTGATTAGATTAATCTCTCACTTTTTCCAAACCTACATTCACATCCAAGATTATTTCAATGTTGCTATCTCAAGAGCAGCTTGAGCTGGAAAATGAAAGCATAAAACTTAGTGAAAATCACTTGGTGACAATCACACTGTGTGTGATGAGGCTGGAGGATTTATCTCTAGCCTTTGTATCCTGGGAGATGGCAGCCCAGAACTGGAGTCCAAGCTCTCTGGAGGGAGAAGGATGGTTGGCAGATGAGGTTCTTTTTAAATAACAGGTGTCACCTTCTTTGATCAAAGTCCTCGTGTTTCTGCAGCAGGGTGTGGTTACCTGTCTGCTTCTCCCTTCTGGAGCTGCAGGTTGTTGAGCTGTCCAGAAAGGCCCCCCTTGCAGGTGACTCTTGCACTGAGGGGCTGTGGAGGGTGCGAGTCTCCATCCCTCACCATCCAATGGCTGCATTTTGGGAGAGCTCATGGCTGCTGCATTTTCTATTTTATTTGGATTTTTTCCCTCTTTCTGCTCCAGGCACTTCAGCCATGTCAGTGACAAGCCCTGCCTGGGCAGACTGTGTTGGGCAGAGCTCAGTGGGATTGGATGAGGGGATCTCAAGCTGCTTGTGTTGAAAGGTGCCATACTGTGAACTCCTCATTTGGGGAAAACAAAGTCTAATTTTGCTTTTAAAAATGTATAGCCAGCAGTTTTGGAGAGCACAGCCCCTCTTGGAGGCTGGGCAGTAGCGCTGGCCCAGGAGCAGCACTGGGGTGCAGGGTTGGGTGGAGCAGATGGTTCCTGCCTGGCACGGGGCTGTGGGCCCCTTGCAGCTCCTGGGCTGCTCCTCATCCCCCAGCACCGCCTCTCTGCAAGATGGAGCTGGCAGCCCCTCGTTCCCAAAACACCTGGCAGCTTTACCAAGGGACTGATATTCCTGCCCTGAGTAGCTGTTGTTTAATATTCAGGATATATTGCGTTTGGACACAATAAATATTCAAATGGGAATGAGCAGGGCTCAGCTGATGCTGCTGGCTGAGTGCTGGGGGTGATGCTGGCTCTCCACAGGCTCTGCTCAGTGATTCCTGGTGTATGCATCCCTGGAAAATGGGTCCCAGCAACATTCAGTGGCTTTGAGTAATTTGGGAAGTCGGCTACGTGCACTTGAGTGTCAGATGAATTTCTCAGCTGGCTCGAAACCTTGCTCTGCGATACTGAATATTGCTATTATTATCACATTAGCCTGTGAAACACCTGACAGGTGTAATTAAGTGATTTTACCTTGACAGCTGATGTGTTTTTATAAAAAAACAACTTTGAATATCCAATCAGAGTAGCTTGATGCGCCCTTCTGTAGAAGTCAATATGCAGTAGCAGCACATTTGCTGATAAATCCTCCTGTGTCAGGAGTGGAGATGGATCTCGGGGACCTTGAGGAGGAGTGGGAGCTGTAAGCTCGTTCTAGGGAGTGTCCCAGCTCCTGCTTTATGCTTTCAGGATCTCCAGGGAAACCATCCCCTTGCTGAAAGGTGCTTATTGGCATCTCTGGAGCTGGAACACTCCATAGAGTCCCCCAGAGCTGAAAGACTCTGCTCCCTGTGGGAGCTGTGACCTTTCACTTGACCTCAAAGGTCTTTTCCACCCCAAAGAATTCCGTGAGCAGTGGCAGATGAGCCCACCTGGGTTTGATCTTTATCAACAAACAGGTAGGTCTGTGATGAGGAAAGCAGAGGTGTGTCCCCAAAATTTCCAGAGCTGGCTTCCAGATGAACAAGTTCTTGCACCTCTGATATTGTTTCTGAGCTCCTGGCTGGGTGGTCTGTAGGAGGGCACATCTGGAGCAGCTGGAGAGCCGTGTCCTCACAGAGTGTCATGCCCCTGTGGTGCTGTACAATGTGCAGTGGGAGCATTTGAAGTCTATTTGTGTGAGGTAGAGCATTGTGTCAGGAGGTGAAAGGGGAGGCTGTGCAGCCAGGCTGAGTGGCAGCGCTGGAATGGCACTGAGTGTGAGTTCCTGCTGACTCCTTCCACTGATGAGGCACCGACCTGCCTGTCCCATGTGCTGGGCTCTGGACATGCACAGCAGGATTAGGGCTGTCTTTGGATATTCACAGTGTCTGTGGGAGCCAGGCCCTCTGGGGCATAGATCAGTGTCCTTGGCTCTGCTGTGTGGAGCAAACGGAAGCTCACGTATGAAGGGCAGGGATATTTCCAGTCATCTTAGTCTCTATGGCATGGATTAGGCATTTCCTGGGCCTGCCTGTTGCCTTCCTTTCATTTGGTTGGTTTGAGAGCTCATTTTGCATTGATTGGAACATGCCCAGCAGAGTTCTTGGAGGGATTTCAAGCACCACCACTGGATTGAGCTCCCCTTGGCTCTGAGCCCATCAGCTCTGTGCATGTGGGGCTTCACCAAATGTGCTCCAGGACAGAGGGACCTGGGCAGCCAAGGGCAGGATGGGCTCCTGCCCCATGGCCTCAGGTGTGAGCAGCCGTGATGGTCAGGGAATGTGGTGGGATGTCCCAGCAGGAAACACCTTTTCCTCCTGAGAAAGCTGTTGGATAAATCTGCACCCTGCCATCTCCTCTGAGCATGGCCCTTTTGGGCCCTGTTCTGAGCATTTCAACTTTTCCAGGCATTCACATCTGCTTGTGAAAAACTGGGAGTTGGGCATTTTAGTGTTCAAAATCACCATGATATGCAGCCAAATCCTTGTGAGCCAGCTGAACCTCTTAGTGCTCTTGTGGCCATCTCTGGTCTATGGGATAAGCTCAGCAAATAATGTGCAAAAAGGTGTGTGCCGTGCAGGATGTGCCAAAACAATAAATCCAGATTCTTCCCTTGTTTCTCCAAAGGGCTTTTGGTAACCAGACATCCGGTATCCAAAAGAAAACACACATGGGTTGTCTTTCAGCATGTGTACTTTGGCTTTGTTTGTTTGTTTTTATGATGATGGTGATTGGAAACTAAGGGTCGAGAGACGAGAGAGCCTGATGGATGTGCTTGCTGCAGCTTTGTGTCCTGGAGTCTGATGCTTGTGGTAGAGTGATCCATAAAAACCCAGCCTATAATGGAAAATATGAAAAAAACAAGCCCCTTCTTTGGCCCCTCAAGGAACAAGCCATGTCCTGCCTGAAGCTCTCCCAGTACTATGGAGAAGGAGAGGTTTCCAAGTGGTTCAGGGGTAATGGAGCTGCAGCGTGACGCCTGACAAAACCCAAACCTCTTTCTGAAGTGTGTTTGTAAAGTTTCATCTCAAAATAACACACCCTGAGTATTTCCATACTGCTCAAAATGGTGTTTTTCCTGGATAACTGGTGCATGGAACCATTTTTTATTAACACTGGATGGAGGATTGTGAGTTTATTGGATGCAGAAGTTGGAAGCTGGCTATTCCCTGATGGTATCTGCAGGCATAAAGCTGAGCTGGGGTCTTGGGAAGCTGTGAGCCCATGGTGGAGTCAAGGATGTTGACATTATAGGAGACTAATGACTAGGTTAAAGGCAGGAGAGTCCGAATTTCTCTTCAGCTCATCTGGCTTCGAACAGCAATGCCTTTGTTAGCAAAGACTCCTGACAGTCAGATCCAGCAGGAAGCCATGCAGGCTGGAAAATGGAAGGACACTTAGAGAGGGTGTTGTGGAGAAAGCAGCTGGAGCAGGGGGTTTTAGGAATGCTGTTTGTAACGTGAACTTACTGGTTTTGTTTGGAATGTGCCAGGTGAGGACAGAGCAGGTTATTTATGCATTGCAAGAGTGGAGGTGGGACACACACATGGTGGCTCTCATTGCATTCTCTTCCCAGACACTCTCAGGCACCAGAACAGGGACCATGAGTTATTGTCCTCTAGTGGCAGTGCTGGAGAAGAGGATGCAGTAGCATTTCTTCCCCAGCCCCTCAGGGAGCATCAGTGTGCTGACAAAAGCCAAGGGGTTGCAATTCTGGCTGTCCTCAGCCACCCTCTCCAGCTCAGCCTCAGCTTGCTACATGGTGGGACATAGGCAAACTGAGTAAAGCAAGGACTCAGCCCATCTCCAGGGGCCATGGAGCAGAGCATGGGAAGCAGTGTCCTCTCACCAGGCAAGGTCAGATTCTGCCCACTCCCACAGCCTTTGTGTATCCACAGTGTGGCTCCACATGGCATCACACTGCTTTGGGCCTTGGCAAGCCCCTGTTTTGGTGCCATCCCAGTGGCAGATTGCTCCTTGGATGCTCCTGGGCTTCTTGTGCCTTTGGAACACCAGCTCTGAGCACTGCATCAGGGTCAGGGGAGATTCACAGCTGCTCCTTTGCAGTGCCATGGGCTCTGAGAGGGCTGCTGCTATTCCATCAGCACTGGAAAAGTCCTGGGGTTTTGCTTTAATCTTATAAGTAATGAGAAGAAAGGGTGAATTTTTAGGATTTTGCTAGCAGAGCTTGGCTACATATGACGTGTGCAAGGCTGAGGTCTCCCACTGTGCAGCATTTGCCCAGTCCCAGGTGTGACCTGTGATGTGCCAGCTTCTCCACCCGAAGGATCAGAGCCTTGGTAATGCCCTCTCACACAAGGAGTCAGAGCATTTCCTGTAGGAATACTCTCTCACCCCAGGGATCAGAGCATTTCCCTTGGGAATACCCTCTCCCTTCCCCTAAGAGCATGCTCACGGGCAGTGCTGGGCCTGCTGATGCCAATGAGTGCCAGTTGCTGGGGACCAGAGCAGTGCTCAGAGAGGAATCTGGTGTTGGTCCTTTGGCCGATGCTTCCGCTGGAGACAAAGTGCTGGTTATTTATTGCTTGATCTTCTCTACATTTTGGCTTTCCTTGGGCACATCTCCCCTGCACCCCGTGGGGGAAGCCCACCCTGCAGGCAGCGTTCCCAGCAGCACATCCCCATGGCTCTGCCAGTGGTTTTGGGGCTGGCAAGTGTTGCCAGGACCTGCAGTTTGGGCATCTGTGTTCCTCCTTCTCCTCATCACCATGTCTGAGCCCTGCAACCTACCTCAGGTGTAGTGCAGTTACGCCCTGGAAGAAGAGAAATTGTTGTCTTGAGCTCATTTTTATCTGTTTTCCTGATAAAATGAGAGGGAAATTTCTCATTTCCCTTCCCACACAGTGATACTGTGGCCACTGGAAAAAAATCCATATTAAAGTTTAGGACTGGGAAGAGGGTGTGAAGGAGGGTGGCACAGCCTGGGGCAGGTCCCAAGGAGGCTGAGGGCTCCATCCTCAGCAGGGACCCCCCTCACCCCATGCAATGCCCCTGCCCTGGGAAGCCCAGGCCTCTGCTCAGCACAGTGTTTGCTCAACCCCTTCTGCATCATCCCTTGTTCAAACCTAGCATTTCCATTTCATCTGATGCCACTCAGTTCTTAAAGCTGTGATTCTGAATTTCACAGTGTTCCTTGTCAGTCCCAGCAGGAAATATGTTTGGGACCAGTTGGGAAACAGAAGGGGAAAAAAAAAGTACCAGAAGGAGGTTTTTTCCTCTCCTTTGATCTGTCTTTAGTTATTAATTTATTTATTTATTAGCAGAAAGCGCAGCAAGAGCTCAACTCATCTCCCACAATCTGTTTGCTGCTCGCTGGGTATTAGAGGATGACACCAGCTGGGCTGGTAAAAAAGTCTTAAAAAAGAATAATCCCAAAGCCACATTAGCAATTAAACATGTCAC
Source organism: Chaetops frenatus (assembly GCA_013400775.1). Taxonomy (NCBI): domain Eukaryota; kingdom Metazoa; phylum Chordata; class Aves; order Passeriformes; family Picathartidae; genus Chaetops; species Chaetops frenatus. Next base: position 173,921 of record VZTR01009196.1, read on the forward strand.
TCCCTGAACTCTGGAGTTTAATCCATTTTCTTCCCTCTTTTTCTCTTCTTCTTCTTCTTTTTTTTTTTTTAATTATCTCTTGCTTTGTTTCTGGGTTCTGGTCGGAGGCTGTGCCAGATGGGGGCTGTGCTCAGACTGATGCTGAGATATTTTATAGTCTCCTCAGGATTAATTAATGCAGTGCATGAGTGACTCCTTGGTGATGGCTCGGCTCGGAGGGGTTTGGGGTGAGCGGTGGGTTGGGGTCAGAGCTCTGACTGTGGGGTTTGAGACACTGAATCACGGACTTGTTAAGTTTGGAAAAGACCTTTAAGATCACCGAGTGCAGCCAGCACCTTGTTCATCACTAACCCGTATCCTCCCAAGCCGTTTCATGGTTCTAATACAGCAGCATGGACAAAGCCCCTTTTAAATAGGACTATAGAGCCTGGAGGAAGAGACATGGGAAGCTGATGGGGAGCCACACCCGTCCCACTCCGGGGCAGCAGGAAGGTAGAAGAGGCTGTTCTCCAGCCCCACCTCCCCGAGGTTGGGCTGCAGGGGCCGGGCTGAGGGGGTTTCCCATCCTTTCATCCAAACTCGGTGTGAGCAGAGCAGAACAGGGGGTGCCTGGCTGGTCCTGCCTGGGAGGCAGCCCTGGCACTGAGCTCCATTCACTGCTGGGCTGAGGCACAGGGAGAGCGGGGAAAATGAAGGAGAATAGAGAGTAATAAACATGACGGGTTTGGAATAATTTAAATCCAAGTCATGCCCAGCCAGGGAGTTTATCATTCAAGTTGCCACGGCTGAGCTTGGCAACCTTGGGTAAGGGAAGGGATCCCACACACCTCTAGATTATGGTGGTGAGTTATTTAGTGCTCAAAAGCTACTTTTTAACTGTTGTAAAACACTGCGATCAAAAAATAGAAATTAAATCTAATGTGGCTGTTCCAGAGCTCAGGCCTCATGGAAGCTGTTGCTCACAGCAGCCCTGCCAGCACATAAATCTGTGGCGTCAGAGGGAACAAAAAGTTCCCATTGGCAAAGATCGTCTCTAAAGAAAGATGAGAGGGGAATAAAGGGAAGAAAAGAAAATTAGATCAAGGTTCAGTGAGTGACCCTCAGGGTTGGGGTCTGCCAGGAGGATCAGTGTGGGAGGGTTATTCTAGTGCCTTGACACTGTTCAGTGTTGAAAGAGTCTTTTGACCCATCAGGGCATGAGCAGGAAAGGGGCTGCTGGATCCGGCTGGGGCTGGGAGTGGGCAGGGGGAGTGGGCATGGAAGGGGCTCAGAGTGGACGTATTGGGCTGAAGGGTGCCTCTGGTTCAAGCGCCATCCCAGCTATCCCAGGGGATTTGGGAAGCCTCTCCTTTGGGAGGAGAGGGGATATGAGCCTCAGCTGGTATGTGTGTTATGCTGACACTTCAGAGAGAAGCTCAAACGTTGACTCAAATCCACTCCAAAGGCTTGGGAAAAAACCCCGAAGCGAACCCACAAGGTGTTTGTTTATTTCCTGGAACTCTTGGGATTTTCCAGCCAGCCTCATGACTCCCTCGGGCTCTGACTCACTGGGATGGAATGGAAGGCCTGCACTGGGCTGGCAGGGGACTATAGGGCAGGGGCTGCCTGGGGGCTGCTGCTTGCCCCTCGAGAGCCCTTGTCTTGCTGCTGCACCCCGGTGATGGTGGCTCCAGCCTCACCCAGGGATTTCCCAGGGAAACCTTGTGCATGTGGGTGTGGTCTGCATGTGTGACAGCATGTGTGACAGGGGTGATAGCGACACTGCCCCCTTGGCAGACACCGAGGGGCTGTGGGTGGCCCTGGGGTCCTGCCCGCAATGCTTCAGGCCCCCCTTTACTGGCTGTATCACAGGGCAGATCTGTTTCCTTCCGAGTACAGAGGTGAGAAGGGAATTTTTACTTATATCAGAAATGAATGGATTTTTTTTCTAGAGAAATGAGCAAGGGCTGATGGGAGCTTTGCACTTCACTGGGTGCAGCTTTAGCCAAGTTTGAAGCAGCTGGAGCAGGTTTTGGCATGAGCATTTACCCTGTGCTCAGCATGAAGGCTCCAGTGGTCCCTCCCCTTCGCGCTTCCTAGATGTTGTAACTTTTGGAAAAGTCTGCCTTGGGTTGGAGTTTCCTGATCTCATTCCTCAAGGTGGTCTGCAGAGAGGCTTGGGCAGCCCCCATCCAGCTGGGATAGGGAGCTCCTGGGGTGCTATGGCTGGTATATGGTCGTGGTTTTGGGGGCAGAAGGAGGGCGGCAGGGCTGGGCACATGGGCTCCCTCTGAACTGCCCAAACCCGCAGCCTTTGGGCGCCTTGGGGACCTGCCAGCAGCACGCCTGTCCCCAGCCCCAGGGCAGCCACAGCAGGCAGGGCTGTTTGCTCCAGAAGGGAAAACCTGTTCAGGCATTTTCTCTCGTGCCCGTTGCTGTAAGACATTGGAGCTTGAGTAATCCACAGGGCTGGTGCCCAAGATCTGCTGGATAAGCTGGCACTGGCTTTGTGCCGGGGCAGCCCAGGAGCGTGTTGGGATGTGCTGGAGGAGGCCCTGGGCTCGGACCTCTGCATTGGTGTGGGGCTCAACCCATCGGGGTCACCAGTGGTGCCCTGGCTATGCAGGGGAAGTGCACAGGCTTTGCTCGCCCAGGATTTCTGTGGCAGCCACGGTGCCACTTGGTGGTCCAGTGGGACTCTGGAATACAAAGGCTGTGGAAGTGCAGCGTCCCCTCCACATCTCTGCAAAGTCCCCTCTAGCACCCCGTGCATTGCAGGGCAAAAGGAGTCCCCAGGCAGCGCCAAGACTCTGGCCACAGAAGAAATTCCGAAAATGCTGCTTGTGCCATTGCTTGGTGGTGGTTTTGGTGACTCTTTGGTGGGTTTAGGCATTTTGTTTACTTTTCCAGAAGCAGAACAGCAAAGGGAGGGACTCTCTGTTCGCCTGTGCACATGGGGTTAAAGCCTTCTCGAGCGCTGGCGCGTTCAGCCCGAGGCTCAGTTTGTACCGACTGCGTCTATCTCAGCATCTCCAGCGCTGCTTTGAACAGTTTCACCCTGGCTTTACATAAGCAACAAATCAGCTAAAATAAGCCCCATCCCAGGCAGTTGTTGGCACGCTGGTTCTCCTTCCCAGAGAGACCCAGAGCTTTGGGGTCCTCCCTCCACTTTGGCAGCACCCACACGGTGACTTGCCAGCCCGGGTATGGCGGGTGGCAGCGGGGAGAGCTCCCCGTGCCGGCCCCCGGCGTTCCCAGGTGCTACCTGCTGCCCCCGCAGCCAGGTGCTGCGGCAGAGAGCACAGAGCACCCACCGAGCCCAGCAGCTCCCACTCCCCTTGGCTTGGCTCAGAGCCAGGCAGGGGGAAACTCGGGGCAGGTTCCCCGGGAAATGTGGGACGGCCCGGCTGAAGGTGGGGATGAACGTGCCCCCGGCGGCTCTCACGCTACGGCTGGGAAGCTGGAAAAGTTGGTTCAGTGCAGGCATGTCCTGCAGGAAGCAGGAGTTTGGGAGGAGGGTATTCGTGCAGCAGCAGTCTCCACAGGCTTTACAGTTCATAGGATCACAGAATATCCTGAGATGGAAGGGACCCACCTCTTCTGGCCAGCTCCTCCACTTTTTCCATCCAGATTTGTTCTTCTGCTAGGGGAGGCAAGGAAGGGAGATGCTGGTTGTGGTGTCACCCTCCAGCCCATGCCTGGTGCTGCTCCATACCAGCCTCTCACAGCAGGAGACAACTGTGGATGAGAGGGACGGTCTCCCAAGGGGCACATTGGGCTGAATTGTCCCCATTTACTCCTGTCCTGCCTTTCCCAGCACTGGGATGTGGGCTCTAAATCATCCTCTGGGTCTCTTCTTGCTCCCTTGGGCAGGAACATAGCAAGGCCCCAATGGAAGAACATTTTCATCAATGGCTCCCAGTGCTACTCTCTTCTGTCTTCAAGGTATTACGGGAAAGTAGCAGGTTGTTTCCTTCAGACAGGCTGTTCCCTTGTCAGTCCAGAGCAAATAAGGTTGCCAGGGCTGCATGGGGACATGCTCCAGGATCATCCTGGCTGTCCTTGGGGTGTTCAGGATCTTTGGGATAGGGAGGGCTTTGTATTGCTAAGTGCTGGGCTGTGGCTTCCTACTGCTGCTGCCTGCCTCGTGCCAGCTCCCTCCATCGGAGTCAGGTGCTGCCAGGTGCCACCAGGTGTAACCAGGAGCCTCTGTGTGCTGCCAGGTGTTACCAGGAATCTCTGGATGCCATTGGTGCTGGGTGCTGTCTCTTAAGGCCCCGGAGCCCAAGTGCTGACAAAAGTGCAAGGTTTGCGGCTGCCTTTCAACCCTGACACTGATGTTTTGTGACAATTAATCGTGCTATTTATATCAGTCTAATTAGCAGTGTTATTAATATTATCGAGGCACCACAGTGGTAATTATATGTCTGCTTAACATGTGCTATCAGTGCTGTTCCAATCCAGTGTGATTCTGCCTGACATTATCCCACCATTAGCATTGTTTGTTGTGTGCTGCAGAAGATAATTTGATGCTCCTAATCACTGCGATCCTCATTAGCAAACTGTCCCCACGTGCCCGAGCTTTTGAGAGCAATGCCACCAAGTGGTGCGGCTTTCCCAGGGATGTTTCTCTAGGAAATCTTCCCCATTTTGGGGTTTCCTGTCCATCAGACTCTCCCTCAGAAGCGAGGGAATCCTTGGAAGGATCCTACCCTCCAAACTAAATCTTTGCTCTGACATCTGCAGGAGCTTCTCTCATCTTTTGCCTGGAAAAGGTTTTAAACTGAGAGGAATCCTTCAGTATGGGACAGGTGAAGAGATGCGTGTGATTCCTGACCTTCTCCCGCTGCTGTTCTGCCTCAGCCGTCTGTCCCTGGCCCCAGCTCCTCCGGCTGCTGCTGCAGAGATGGGGGGAAGGAATGAAAAGGGCTCCTGAGTGTGCGCAGGAGTTGGATCAACAGGGAATTAAAACCCAGCTGCTGGAGCATTTGATCGACTTGTTTGATCATTGGAGGTGGAAGATGAATTTTCAGGGCATGCTGGGAGAGGGAAGGCTCCTGAGAGCGAGCTCTGTGTTCTGATATCAGGTGTTGGCAGCCAGCTCAGTGCCCCTCTCCAGCACAAGCCCCTGATGGGGCTGTGAAAAAAGGGGGCTGAGGAATTAATATTCAGGAGTCTTGGCAATGACTCACCCTGTGTCCTGCTGGGAGGGGGCTCCCTGGGGCAGGTGGTTTTGCTGCTTTTGACTGCCCAACTCAGTTCCTGCTGGTGGGATGCAACCCAGAGATGGGATGGGTGTCACAGCCCCAAATGGGTCTCACAGCCCCAGAGATGAGTGTAGGCAGGGTGGTTTCCTTGCCTTTGGGTTTCTTACTGAGCTTTTCCCATCAGATGGTCTCTCCCCATCCTTGGACATTGTCACCCAGCACAACCTCCACCTCCTCCTCCTCCTCCATCCTCATTCCCCCTCCACCTCCAGCTCTCATCCCTTCCAGCTTGGATTGTCTGATTTTAGGCTCTGCCTGTGCCCAGCTCCCAGACGGAGGAACTGGGAAATAATGCATAGGGACAGGAGGCTGGGTGCCAGTGCCATGGCAGGTAACAGTGAGGTGGTGATAGAGGCAGTAGAAGCATGAGGAGGATGAGACACCAAACAAACCTCACACTGGGACAAGCAGGCGGGCTGGAGCCTGAGCCATTTACAGGTATAATTTATGCATTTATTACCAATTAATATCTTAGATTAAAGCCATGTTCTGCAGTGTAACATTTTAGATTAAAACTATGTTCTGCAGTGTTTTGGCTCAGTAAAGCTGAACCCTGTGTCATGCTCACAGCACAAGTCAGGCTTAGTGTCACCCCTGTCACTTGTCACCAACCTCGGGTACTGGGTCTGGCTGATCTCTGCAAAATTCCCAGTGTCTCTTGCCATAATTTAAAATGCAGGAGCTTTAACTTCACTCTCCAACTAATTCTGTATTTGTAATTCAAACTGTTTCTTCCCAGTGTTTAGGCATGAATTCTCCTTCACAGCCACTTTGTGTTTCCCATTCAGTTTGGGATCAGCCAGATCTCAATCTTGACGTGCAGCCCAAGCAGTGAGGAGGTGGGGAACAGGTACTTTCTTCAGGATTCTTCCTTACTTCTTGCTTGAATTTTGCTTATTTGGTTTGTGAAGTGAGATAGGAATTGAAAGAAGTGATTAGTAAATCTCTGATAAACCCATTATCTGGTGAAAATCACAAAGTGGCTTTTTTAATGTTGAATGGAACCAGATGTTCTTTGGGAATGTATGAATCTTCCATGAGTTTCTTTCTAGCACTAAACTCCCTGCTCAGTGCATTCCCTTTGAATTGCATCTCTTCGTTTCTGCCACAGACGCTTGGTTGTTTATTAAGTGCAGATAGGAATTTGCATAAATGATTTGCCAAATCCCAGATTTCCTTTAGCAGCCTAAGATGGGTGTTTGTGCTCCTGAGATGATATCGCTGCTTGGAAAGGCTGTCAGAGCCTGTGGAACCTCAGCCATGCCCTGAGCCAGGTGTCACAGGTGCCCACGGGATGGTCCTGTGGCTCCTGAGGACACGTCACAGGGTTTTACCTAATGAAACTTTCCTGGTTGTGAATCACACAGGGAGCCTCAGAGGGTGAGGAGGAAACTTGAATGGAAAAAGCGTTTGTTGATGCTCTTTCAGGTAGTTTGTCCTCTTCTGCATTTAGTAATTGTTGGTGACATGGAGTCTCCTGCTATTCAGACATGCCCATGTACCTCACACCATTATGTGTCAGGCTCTTTCCCTGGAAATTTCATCTCTGAATTCTCATACACCCTGTGAGTATTCCAAAGGGCTCTTCCCAGCCAGACAGTTACCTGCAGCAAGAACGGTTAACGTGATTGCAGTGTCCTTCCAGCACCCCTGGAGACTGCTGTTCACTGGAGTTAGTGTCATTGCCTGCCCTGCCCTTCCCTTTCCCTGTCCTTCCTTCCTTTTACCTGCCTTCCTCTTCCCTCCTCTGCCCTCCTCTCCCCTCCACTCCTCTCTCTCCTCTCTTTTGAGAAAAACTTTGGTGTTCTTTGCCTACCATGTATTCATAGAATTCCTTCAAAATATGCATATTCCTTCCACAGTCAGTTCTTCCACAAGGATATACATATGTATGGAATGAAGCATTATCTATCTTTTATACTTTGAAAGGATTTTGTTCACTTTGCCTTCAAAGCCAGCAGTGCCAGGGTGCTGGCTTAGGCCTGACAGTCAGTCCTCAAATGTGGGGCTCTCAAGACGTCCCATGGTCTGATCTCTCCTCAAGCTGTGTTGTTGTTGGTTTGTCCTCTGGTTATCCCTCTGCCTTCCAACAGCTCCTTCAGGCACTTGGTGTGTTCTGGTTTCTAATCCTTGCCCATACCTGAGATTGTTGCTGTGTTTCAGGCTCTGGCTTGTGCCTGTGCTTTGGAATCTCTGCCTTCCTAGGGTTGTGGATGACTCCATGACTCCTGCTTGACCTTGCCCTGAGGCTTGCTGGGCTTCTCCCCTGCCAGGCTTCTGAAGTGCTGCTGGTGGAGCTCTCTGGGCAAGGGACCCTGTCCACCCCTGGGGGTCTTGCAGACCCCAGTTCTGGCAGGATGTGCAGCAGGGATTTGTTCACCTGGGTGTCCTTAGGACACTGAGGGTCTTGGGAAGGATCTGCACTGCTGCCAGTACTTGGATCCTCTAGCTCCAGCAGCAGAATCCCCAAGGGGCAGAAGGAACTTGTTCCCTTGCAGCCTCCACAGATCCTCCCGTGCAGGAAGGGCTTTGGGCATCATCCCCAAGGCCACAGTGACCCAAAAGGGTGACAAATGAGTCCCTTTTGCTGCACAGGAGAGACAGAAACCTGAGAGGATGGAAGGCTGGAAGGCTGAGACTGAAGGAGCAGGTGGACATCTGCAGCATCTTCTTTCTTTTTTTCCCCTCTCTCGCCTCAATTTTTGTGGTTTTGTCACTGTGGTAGAATAAAATAGGATCACTGTTAATGGCTTACTTTTCTGACAGAAGGGATTTTTCAGGGAAGCAGAAATTCCAGCAATGCTTAGCTCCATTGAGGACAACAGAGCTGATTCCTGGATTTCTCCCAGAATGAGCCCTGGGGGTCTCTGGGGCTGGTGTGGGGGGAACAAGGCTGGTGGGGAGCTCTGGGGCTGCTACCGACACTGGCTTCCTTTGCTCACCATCACCCATCCTGCAGTGCGCTTAGAGGGGGGAAGTGGGGGGCTGTTCCCCAGCCCTTCCAGCCCTCGAGCTGTGCAGCTGTGGTGGTTCCTACAGCAGAACATCAGAAAATGACCCCTCTATAACTCCTGGTTTGGAATGAACCAGGAATTACTCACTAGAGAAAAATTCCTGGAAAAAGGCATTGCTTGGAGCACTGGAAATCTTTCCTTTCCATTCTGTCTTTTTAAAGGAATAAATAAAAATAGTGGGAAATGCACAAAGACGCTCCAGACTCACTGTAGTTTGGGAATTTTTTATAGCAAATGTAGCACATTTAATAAGATGTCTGAAAATCATATTCTTTCAAGCTGAAAAACCCACAGCCTGAACCGGGGAGTAAAATCTTGGTGTTTAACTAGGACAGATCCGACAAGCAGATCATGCTTAGATGACTTCAGGACTAAAAACGGGCTTGTCACAGTCAGGACGAATTTAATAAAATATTTAAACAATTTTCAACACTTCTGTAATGATATAGAAAACCAGGATAATATCCTCATGGAGAAGAATGGCTTTGGAGAGATTAAAGGATGTAAAGACTGAAGGATCTAAATCAGCCTTATGCATTTCTGCCAGGATGAACCTCTGTGATGCCCAGAGGCTACCCCATCCCTGGAAGTGTCCAAGGCCAGGTTGGATGGGGCTTGGAGCAGCCTGGGATAGTGGAAGGTGTCCCTGCCTATGGCAGGGGGTGGAACTGGTTGAGCTTTGAAGTCACTCCCAACCCAAACCGTTCTGGGATTCTGGTGAGTGCTGGGGGAACTGGAGGACCTGCCCAGATGCAAAAAGCTGCCTTGGGTTCTTCTGGCCCCATCGTGCCCATCGAGGCAGCAGGCAGTGTAGGGGTGGCATCAAAATGTCCTCTTGAGGCTGCTGGGTGTTCTGTGAGAGCCACTGCCATGGCTGGGTCACAGGAGCTCTCCATCCTGGGGCTGGTAGGATGCCTGGTGCTCCAGCTGCCGTGTGCCTCCCACGTGCCTTCTGACTGCTGGGTGGGCTGAGCTGCCACATGTCCTGCCTCTCCATGGCCTGGAAGTGGACATCAAGATCTGTCCTAAAATGTCTTGTTTGATAAGGAAGGATGGAGGGGAACACCTGAAAGCTGCTGTGCTGTGCCCTGTCACAGGAATGAAGGGAACCAGCCTCTGCTGGAAGTATATTTTGTGGAAGCATGGAAGCTGAACTTGTCTTTGGTCAGCTCCTGGTTTTCCCTTCCAGTTCCAGGAGCTGCAGGAATGTGCTGTGCTTTGCTAGGCTTCCACCTAGGCTGAGTTTCTGGTGGAGCTGCACACGTAATGATGTAGGAGAAGGTCTGGACACCCAGTAACAGGGAGGGTGTCAGCTGTCTTATTCCCATCCTTTTTCTCATCTTAGCCAGGAAAACAGCTGTTGGCAGAAAAGGGTTAAACCCAGAAGATGTGGTGAGGAGGAATACTTTCACTCAAAGTGACCTTGCACCTGGGAATGCTAAGAACATCAGTGTGGGAAAACTCCATTTATTATGCCAAGTTTTGTTCATCCTCTGCCTGTTTTGAGAAGTAGAATTCCTGTGTAGGGGTAACACTGTCTGACAGACGTGCTGGAGCCTCCTGCTGGGAGACAGAGTGATCATAAAAACAGCCTTGTGATAAACTGCGTGTGCACAAAGCCCTCTGATATTCTGGGGCAGCCAGCCCTGCCTGCTGGGTGAGCTGAGCCTAGCAGAGCAGTGTCGGAGCAGTGTCCCCGTGTGCCTGTGGCTGCTGGGATGAGCTGAGCCTAGCAGAGCAGCGGTCCCGTGTGGCTGTGCCGCCCAGCATTCTTAGCGAGGTAATGAAATGCGTCTACTCCTGGCATTTCCGCTGGGGTTTGGTGTCACCCTGGTTACCTGTGGCTGTTGATTCCCCCACCAGTCCGGCGTGGCTTGCCAAGGAACAGCTCGTTCCATGGGAGACGCGCGTGTGGCCGAGCTCCAGCAGCAGAGGTTCTCTACCAGTGCCAGCCGTTCCTCTTCTCCCTGCAGTGAGGAGGACAGCCCCTGCCAAGGACTTCCAGGTGTTCGGCCTCTTACAGTATTTTGCCTGAAGGAATATTTTTGGAAGCAAAGCCCCTGCTGCTGTTAAGTAGCACAGGGACAGAGGCAAACAGGGAACAGGAAATGTGCACCCTGGAGCTGCACCAGGCAGCCAGACACAAACCTTGCCAAAACAATGCTCAGACCAAGTCTGCAACTAATCAGTGACTTTGGAGAAACAACAGCATTAAACTAATTTGTGACTTTTCCCCCTTGTGACGTTTCCCCAGGACAGCTTTGATTTATAGGAGAATTATTGGTGCTCCCTGGCCCTCAGGTTATCTAGAGGAGCATTTGGTCACATTCCTGGGTAACAGAGGCCAAAAAGTGAGGCATTGCAAGGAGGTGAGTGGGACCCTAGGTCGCTCCATTGGCAGGTGACGGACCAAGGTTTACTGCAGCCATTTCTGTCCCTCTCATTTCTTCAGCTGAGATATATTCCAGAAAGGCAGGAGCTCTGCAAGTGTAATTAAATGCTGGAGCTGCTGGAGATGGCTGGCACTGGTAGAGGTGTCCCATAGCAGTGTGGGTATGAGTGACACGCCATGAGTGAGGCAGCTGCAGGACAGATCCAGAGTGTGCTTTTACACATGTGGTGGGACAAGCAACAGGTCTGCTCCCCCAAACCAGGCACGTTCAGACAATGCTGGTTGGCTCAGCCCAAGAGAAGATGCAGCAGAAGAGCCGACAAGACACAAATCCAGGATGTGCTGATTCGGCAGCAGCACGTGCAGCAGCTGCAAATCCCACACTCAGCTCACCCTGTTTACTCATGTTTTTCTGCTTTAGTTTTTCTCTCCTCAATTTAAATTCCCAAGAAGACATGACACAGTAAGTGCTGATGCAGCCTGCACAGGAATGCTTTGTGGAGGAGCATGGATCCCACCTGCAGGTCACCCTGTCCAGCTGCTGCTTCCCCAGAAAGCTGCCCCAGCATTCCTGAGAGAAACCACATCAATTCCATCATCCCCACAGAGCCAGTGGGTGCCTGGGCCAGGAGCTCAGTGCAGAGCAGTGTTTTGGCCAGAAGCAGGGACATGGGTGGAGGTTCCTGTGGCTCCAGTGCAATTACAGCTGCCTCATGCTATCAGCAACTCTGTGGTTTTAAAAAATGAGCAGCTCCCTCAGGAGCTCCATGGCAGACTCCTGATGCGCTGGGTGATGTCCTGGCGACATCTGGCTTTCCTGTGTTGCTCCAAACCAAGTCAAAGGACACCCAGCAGGAATCCTGCCCCGTGCTGGGACCTGGCAGCACATCCTCAGCCCTGAGGGCTTGACTTGTGTGTCCTCAGCCTGGCAGCGATCCCAGATGGCCGCTGCAGGTGCTCGTCCCCTGCCCTTTCCAGGTGAGGCTGGTGAATGCTGGTGGCTTCCAGGAACTGGTTTTCCTGCTGCTTTGGCATGCAGAGAGCATTTTGGAGTGGGTTTGTGGATGCACATGTGATTTGTGTTTGTGGTGCACAGGAGGATCAGGGCAGGGATTCGCGTCCATTATTGGAAGCGATTATAGAACAGGGGCAATGAGAAAAGTCCTGTGTAAATCACTGGAAGTGTCACTCTCCAGTTTTGGCTGCCGTCCCATGAAGATAAATGCAGAAACCTGCCTGGGGTAAGGCAGAGCTGAAGGACACCCTCCATGGTGTCGTGCCAGGCTGAGTCTCTCACCCCTCAGAGCAGCGCTGAGGGATGGCAGAGCCACCCACCACCCCTGCATTCCTGCCCCTAGGGCTTTCCCAACTCCAAGGTTCTCCAGGGCCGCCCATCCCACACCCACAGGTTCATGCTGCTGGAGGAGATCTAAGGCTTCGGGACTTGGACCCCCTCAGCCTCAGGTCTGTGTAACGAGTAGGGAGACTCTTCTTTGGCCACCTGCTTGGGGGTCAGAGCCTGCTCTGCTCCATCTCTCAGCTGGTTAAAGCCTCAAGGCTGACAGCATTTCCCAGTGTGAACCAGCTTCCAGACTGGTGGATGGGCTGGGGAACAGCCATGGAGAGCAACTCTGGCCAGGCGCAGGCAAGGTTGTATTTGGTGAAGACCAGGGACCAGGAGGACACCATGTATTTATAGTTCCTGAAGTTGTCTTGAGCCTGCAACCTTGATGCCTTCTTCAAACAGAGAAATTCATGTTTAGTTCAACTGCTTGTTTGGTATTTGGAGAAAAAGGAAAATCGAGTTGTTGCCCATTGCGTCCTTAACTGAAAAAACATGAGCATTGGTACTGGCAGGTCAGTGCTGAGTGATTGCTCTCCTCTGGCCAGGTGGGAATGGATTTATTGTGCATCTGCTCACTAGCAGGTGAAGGAGTGCAGGTGCTGAGCTGCTCTTTTGGTGTTGTGAGAGGGTTTGATCCTGGGGGTCCTTCACACTCAGGATGGGGCAGGTTCAGCCCCTGTGCCACGGTGCCCGGGCACTTCCCTCTCTGGTCCTGCTGTCCCTGGGTGACCCAGCCCCTTCTCCCCACAGAGTACCAGTGACTCCTGATCAAGGCCCTTTTTGTCACGTTTTCTCACTTGTCTCCCCAGCCAAAGAGAAATCACCTATTTGTATTTCAGGACAGAAGGTGGAGGTTTGGGGAAATGATGGGCAATTTATAAAGCAATTAAAACCCAACCCCTGTAATTGCTGTATTTTATATACACCTGCAAAATACCCAGCTGGTGTGATCCAGGCTTCAAGCCCATTTTGTTTGTTTCACACATCAAACAGATGGAAACATTCCATCTGTGTTTTCTTGGGATGCAGAAGGGTTGGCAGCAAGGGTCCATGGGGGCACTGAGGGCAGGGGAGCAGCAAAGGGGTGTGGAACCATCACTGACACCAGTACAGCACCTCTGATTGCCTCAGCATCACCACAGAGGATGTGTGATGAAGGGATTGGTGCTCCAGGACAGGGTTTGTTTGTGTTTGTGGATGGGAGGAGTGATGCCATCCCCTAGAAAACTTGGGATGCTGCAAGTGGGGTTTGGGCACCTGTTCTTCAAAGCTGTACCCCAGCCCCCCACCCTGGCCTCCATCACGCCCTGGAAGATTAAAGCAAAGTGGAGCGAGTTCAAACCTCAGTGCCGCCATGCTGGTGACAAGGGAGGTAATTAGCAAGTGAAATGTTCATTGCTGTAGTGAAGTGATGTTTATAATATTGGGCTATGAGGAGAGGGGGGTGGGAGCAGCTGGCTTTTCCATTATCCGTACAGCCCCACTCTGCAAACCCTTCTGGCATAACCAAGGCTCCCTGGGTTTTATTCTATTTCTCCACCCTGTTCCTGTGTTCTGCCTTACTCGCCCTTGGCCAGCAATTTGCAGGGTTGCAAATGAGCTCAGAGTATTTTAGGAACCAATGGTTTTTCAGGAATGAGTGCTCTGCCTGTGCTCCATGCCTGTGATTCAAGTTCTCCGGGCTCAGTAGCCCCCAATTACCCATCTCTGCGGAGAGGGGCCGTGTTTATGGGTCTGCTGGAGTCAGATGAAAGCTTCAGACTGCAGTTCCTACCTGCAGATGAACGAACCACCTCAGGGACCCTCTTCCAGCCCTGGAGTTTAAAATATTAATAGGATATCATTTCCTGACAAGCACTGCAACAGGTAGCAAGCGCTTTGTTCTAAAGCATTTCCGTTAGCAGAGCATGTGGAACTGGCAATGCTGTGTCTCTGAAATTGTTAACACCCACAAACTGTTCCCCTCATAGCCACGGATATCAATATCCCCTCAAATGGGGTCTTCATCTGTGCTTCACTGGATCCCCTCCTTCTCACAGAACATTGCAGCCTGTGGGCACCAAAGCAGGCGCAGGGATCCCTGTGCTCTTGGGTCGTGATCTGCTGGGAGAGATCTGCTGGCTGGGATCCACTGCCCGTGATCCACTGCTCATAATCTTCTGGCCCAGATCCACTGCCTGTGATCTGCTGGCTGAGATCAGTTGACCAAGATCTGCTGGCTGAGATCAGGGCAGCACTGCTGGGGACTGAAAGCGGGCACAGAGCAGCTGAACTCTCCCTGCCTGTGCCATTGTAGCTCCAGCTGAGGTGGTTGGCAGAGGAGACATCCCCCTCCCACGGCTCATCAGGCTCTTGTTTATCTCTCTCACCCTGTGCAGAACAAAACTGGTGATGAAAATAGCCAGAATTTGCTCTCCAAAGGAGTGGCAAGGGGCAGGCACCCATGCTGCCCTCTCCACTGGTGACACTGCAGGGTCACTGCAGTGCTGAGCTCAGTGTTTCCCCCATTGCACAGCCCACTGGCACGGGCAGGACCCCCCGAGCCTTTGCCCAAAGTTATTCCAGGGTCTCAGGCAGTGTGCTGGGTGGCAGAGGATCTCGGTTGCTGGCAGGGGACTGGGGACACTCCAGCTTTGCTGATCTCTGTATTTTTTCCTCTTTCTCCCATTTCTGGACCTGCAGCAAACCCTGGAGACAAATCTCACCAACCTGGTTAAACGCAACAGCGAACTGGAAAACCAGATGGCCAAGCTGATACAGATCTGCCAGCAAGTGGAGGTGGGTGAGGGCCAGGAGGGGCTGGGGGAGGTGCCCGGGGCAGCTCCCAGCTCAGGGAAGGCAATGCATGATCACCCCAGAGTCCTTTCCTCCCCTGTACTCCCCCAAGCCACCCCATGGGCCCAGCAGGATGCAGGAACGCTGTGGTGGGATGTGGGGATGTTGCCTCAGGATGCTGCGGGTGAGGTGGAGGGATGCTGTGGTGGAATGCTGTGGCAGGATGCAGAGATGCTGCAGCAGGACAAGGGATCCTCCTGTGCTGGCTGGAGCCGTTTGCCCACAGCAAAGCGTGTGGGATGCATTTGTCCAGGGAGCTGCAAGTGTCCTTCACCACCTGCATCTCAGAGCAGTCAGGGCTTTGAGGCCATGAAGGTGCTTCAAGCCCTGCAGTTTGTGCAGGCAGCATGAGTGCTTTGTTCTTCACTTCCTCAATACTGTCCTGATGATCTGGTGAGAGGAAGTGAGTGCAGAAGTCCTTTTTGTGAGTGCCAGCAGGGCTGAGTGTGCTGCCAGCAGCTGGCAGCCGCTGTCACAATTTGCAAAGAGAAGGAGGAGGGGGCTAAGATGCTCTGAACTTCCAGCCAAAATAAGGAGCAGAAAAATCCCACTTGGCTCTGCAGCACTGCTGGCTTTCTGTGTCACTGGCATTGTCCTGCTTCTCTCTGCCTTTGCAACACTCTGCAGGAGGAATGGCTTTGTTGGAGCTGTCTCTCCTGGGGTTCCTCTTCGCCAGGGCTCAGTGGGTTTGGATTCAGCCTGGGAAAATAGATAGCAAATGGATGTTTGGCAGAGAGAGAAGGAGCCAGGATGCCCTTGCAGAGCTCTGGTGACAGTCACCAGCCGTTGCTGCTCTGATGGGCCATGCTTTGGCTCTGAGAACCCACCAGGGATGGAGCAGGGATGTACCTGGATGTCCTTCCAAACCTCTTCCTTTGAATCCAGCTGCAATGTCTTAATGGCCTGATGCAGGATAAATTGAAATATGCTTGGTATTTCTGTCTAATCCTCAGAGTCTGAGACCTCTAAGCTGTCATTTTTGACAGAGTTTGTGAGTTTTCAGCTTTGTCAGACTCTCTGCTTAAAATAACAGTTCAAATAACATTTCTCAGCTATGCTGAATGTGCAGCCAGGGGCCTCGGAGGCACCGTTGCAGAGAGCAGAGTAAACTGTGAAGCAGAAAATATCTGTGCTCCCCATCAATCTCATTCCAGGGAATTTTGCTTTTGAGCAATTTGTGGACATGGCACACAGGCAGACACACGCAGTCCCCATGTACTCTGCCCCTCAGACACGTTCAGGGTAAATCTCGTGGCATGTCCAGAGAGTGGTGCCACCAACACCTTGAGGGACAGGGGTTCACCCCGGAGAAGGGCACTGCAAGTGTCCTCAGGGTTCTGAGCCTGTGTTGCTCCTCAGAGTGACTCTGGTGCGTGGGGTCTGCACTGAGAGAGGTTGAAATGGCCAAATCCTGTGGCAGTGATGGAAATGTGGGCCAAGGAGAGCAGATAACAGCCCTGTGGAGAAGCTGAGTTTGTAAAATAGGGACGGTACCAGCCCAATGTCCCCACTGCGGGGAGAGCAGGAGAAGCCTGCATGTGTGCTGTGGGACTGTGGCCTCGGTGTGACTCCTGATGTCCCCAGGGCACAGCTGCTACACAGCCAAAAACCTGTAGAGGACTGTGGAGGCAGGATGGGGTCCTCTGCTCCATCCCAGAGCTGCTGGAGTGCACAGGAGGAGGTTTGCCAGTGTGTGAGTCAGGCTGTGGGCTGAGATGCTGTTTCTCATGCCCATGAGCTGCAGGATAGGCTTTTCCCAGGGCTGAGTTTATTCCAGGACTGTTTTCCCTAGCGCATTTTCCCCCAGCACTGAGGTGGGTGAAGTATTTTTTCTCTCCCTTGTTACAACTAAAAGCTGCCCAGCTTTTCTGCAACTGTAGCACCTGCTGAATCTTCACCCCCAAACCCAGCATTTACCTGGGGGCTGGTTCATCCCTACAGAGTGGTTTGGCCAGTGTCCAGGTGTTCTTGAGCCAGGGATTTGCCAGTGGAGCAGTGCTGGTCTGCAGTACTCCCTGTGTGCCTCAAAAATGCTCCTTTTTGGGCAGAAGGCAACTGGGAAAGTGGCTGGGAAAGTCCTCTGCAACCTTACCTGCCTTCATCCCCCCAGAACATGAACATGGTTGGGGGCAGATTTCTTGCCCTGGACAGGTTTTCAGATTTAGGCTGTAAATGGCTACAGATTTACATTGTCCTGTAGCCATCCTGGGAGGGGAATGCTCCAGGCCTGAGCTGGACTATTGGGTGGCAGCTGGCTGGAGGGATGGATCCAGGTCTGAGCTGAGGTGCCACCACCTCCCCTCCTGTCCCTTGGCCCAACATTTCCTTCCTGCTCCTTGCTGTGCACAGCCTTCAGCCTCATCTTCCCTCACCCTTATGTGACCCAGAAGCTGAATGAGAGGGGGAGACCAGGTTTGTGCTCCTGGGGAGTTGGAGTGACAGCTATCCCTGTGGGCACACAGCTCTGAGGGACCAGGGTGCTGCCAGCTCACCACAACAGCACAGCAGCTCTGCCACAGCAGCACTGTCAAAGCAGCTTGCTGCAGGCTCCAAACTCTGGGACCATTCCCCACCCCCCACCACATGCAGCAGATTGGGAAGATTTTCTGCTGTTTTTCCTCCATGGAGCTCTCTTTGCAGACCATCAGCTGTCTCCCACTTTAGTGTTGCATAATCTGCTGGCCAGGTTTAAAAAAAGATCCTGTAGCAAAAATGTGGTTCACTCAAGGCTGCCTTGTTTCAGACAGATTTGGGAATATAAAAGGAGAAAAGCTGATTTCTGTCCTGTAGTGTGCTTTAATGAAGTGCTAGGGCTTGATTCCTCTTCCATGAAGTGCATTCCCCCCTGTCCTGTTCTGTCCTGTCCTGTTCTATCCCTCCTCCCATGGATACTGGTCTTCCCTGGAGGCAGAGGACTGGAACCTCTGCTTATGCCTCCACTGCTCTCTGTGTGCACCGCTGTGAGCACAGCCATGAGAGTGTGTTGTGTGTCCTTCCTAAAACCTGTGTTTTGTGTGTCCCTCCCAACACCTGGGAGTTGTGTGTCCCTCCCAACACCTGTGTGCTGCTGTTCCTGGCCAGGTGAACACAGCCATGCACGAGGCCAAGCTGATGGAGGAGTGTGATGAGCTGATGGAGATCATCCGTCAGCGCAAGCAGGTCATCGCCGTCAAGATCAAGGAGACAAAGGTGAGGGCTCCCAGCTCATATGTCCCTGGTCACTGGTCCCCACTGTGCCCCCAGGGTGGCTACTGCAGGGTCTACCCCTCTAGGAACATCCAGTGATGCTGGGATGTGCCAGCCCTGCACAGGGCTGCAGCAGCGTGTGTTGCCTTGCCATGAAGGGTTTGTTTTGGGCAGCACCGATGCATGTCCTTGTGTCCCCTGGGCTGCCCTCCGTGCCACACCATATCCAGGTGTCCGTCCCTGCTGCTGCCCCAGGGCTCCTCTGGCAAGGACAGAGCTTATGCTGGCTGAGGCTAGAGGAGGAGCAGTGTTGGTTAGCGTGGCAAGTTGGTTCAGAGGCTTGGATCACTCCAGACAGCTTCCTCAGGGCTCTTCACCACTGTGGTTCTAATGGAATAATGTGGAATTAATATTGAAGGACCACAGATAGTCCAGTGCTGCAGAGGGAGCAGAGCCTGCACACTCTGCATTGCAGCACAGCTCGGGGGAGCTGCTTCTCATCCTCATCTTTGTGGGAGTGTTTGGACTTCATCCTCCAGTGGTTCCAGGTGTTTCCCAGTGGTTTTTGTGTAGCATCCCACCCCAAAGGGGAAGGGAGCACCCAAGATTCATAGATGCTCATGGTTGAAAGGAATGACAAATGTCAGAGGGTCAGAAAAAGCTTATAGAGTTTCATTAGTCAACTGCAAATAATTTATTTGGCATGGAAGTTGTTATATACTGAACTCCCAGTATAAGCACACAGTGGTGGGTTTTGGGTAAAGAGGTAGGGTGAAAGGGAAGAGAGAAAGAAGTAGATTAAAGCAGGAGAGAGAGAAGGAAAGAATGGGGATCATCAGTCATGGTTCCAGCATCAATCCAGTTAACAGGGTGTCCAGGGCCTGGGGGGCACCGCCTGTGGTTCCTGGGGGGACATTTTTATAGATAGGTTTTCCCTGCCCTGGAGAGTTCTCACTTTCTCTGCAAATCAGTTCTCATACACAGTCCATTCTTCCAGACCTTTCTGGAAATGGGTCAGAAGCTTTAGGAGTCTTTGGTGGTCTTGATCCCCCTACAGACCATGCCACTTCTCCATCTCACTCCTGTGCTGTGCTGTATTGTGTTTATCTCCAGGAGCCACAGCAAGGTGTTTGTCCCAGGACAGGGCTGCCCTACCTCCCTGGGACCCCTTCTTCAGCCCTAACAGCCCTCAACTGGCTCTGCAATGTCCAGCTGTTGGTGTTTGGGACATCAGCTTCACCTTCTGGGCTCTCCACGTGCAGCAGTGAGAGGGCTGCAGGGCTGTAGCTCTGACGGTGCCCAGGGGAGCCTGCATGACCCTGCTGCAGTTCTCACCAACCTTGGGTGTGCACTGGGGTCCCACCACAGTACCCGTGGCCAAGCCCCAAATGCAGAGGCTGCCTAGGCAGTTTGGGAGCAGGTTCCACTGCATGTGCAGGCAGAAGAGCCACACATGGCTCCAGGACACCCTGGCAGCAGTGGGAGCTTTGAAATCCTGCTTCTACCCCAAGCACTCCAGGGAACATATTTTATGTAATGGTGCCGTCTGCCAGTTAATCTGTCTGTCTGCTTGGTCTTCCCACCCTCTTCCTTGAATGTTCCAGGCTCTGCTGTCCAGTTCCAGCCATGCTTAGAAGGACCTGGAAGCACCAAAATGTTGTTTTCCTACAATTGGCAGCTGGGTAGAGGGGTGGGGCACAGATGAATGCCCAAACCTTCTGCAGAAGTAGTGGAGAAAGGAGTAAGCTCTAGAGGCTGTGGCTGGTTTGAAGTGCTCCAGCTGAGGAGCAAGGAATTCTGCTTTCCTGCTGGATTTCCATTTGGTTTTCCATTTGTTCTGCCCTGCTTTTCCTGACAAGTGGCCCAACGGATGTATGGAGCCTGAGAGAAGGGAGAGGGAGAACATGCAGATTTCCTCCTACCTTGGTCACCCAGAAGTTCAGTTCACAGCTGTGAATGTGATGTTTTTCACCAGCTCTGTAAATGCTTCTCTGTTCCTGAGGTTCCCTTGCCCCGTGCTGGGTGAGTGGCAGGAGTCTCATGGCAGCCTGCTCTCCTCAGGCTGGAACGAGGGTGACGTTGTATTTGCGTGGCAGGAGCAGAGAGAGGATGAGTTGCTCTCTAGCGTCCATCACATGTGGAACCCTCAGAGCAGGTGCAGGCTGTGCCCTGGGGCTTTCCCACCCCCAACAAAATTTAACATGGAAAATGCTTTGCTGTACTGCCCAGAGCCTTTGGGACATTCCTGTAACATTTCACCACTCCTTGCTGGCCATGGTCAGTTCCTGGCTCAGGATGGGGCTCCGTCTGTGCCTCCCAAGCTCCTGAGCTGCTCTGTCTCCCTGTGCTCCCCCGGCAGGTGATGAAGCTGCGGAAGCTGGCCCAGCAGGTTGCCAACTGCCGGCAGTGCCTGGAGCGCTCCACGGTTCTCATCAATCAGGCCGAGCACATCCTGAAGGAGAACGACCATGCCCGGTTCCTGCAGACTGCCAGGAACGTGGCTGAGAGGTGGGCTGGGCTCGGGACGCTGCTGCTGGAGCTGGACCCTGGTTGTAGAGCCCTGCCCAGAGATGACCCAGTGCCCCCCAGTCACTTCCCTGGAGATCCCCGGCCATCTCTGTAGCCTCCCACTGTGCTGTCCTCAAATAAACCCCGGGATCAGGTTCCTGTCCCTCACAGGACAGGTGCTGCACGGCAGGTCCTAATAATACTGTGGAAGCAAGCCCCCTTCCCTGGGGTAGGAAAGTGGTGGAAATGCCAATCCAGTGGGAGTTCAGGGGCCAGTCAAAGCTGGGAGCTCCAGGGATGGAGCCCCCCCACTCTCAGGGGACCTGTCCCCAGGTTAGCCCACCCTCCTGGGTGGGGGCAGTGGTTTCCTGACAGCAGGTGGGGCACGGTGAGGCTGCCCCATCCCTGTGCCTCCCTCCTGCACCCTGTGGCGTACTGATGGTCCCTTTTCTCCTTCCAGGGTCGCCATGGCAACTGCATCCTCGCAAGTCCTGATACCAGATATCAATTTTAATGATGCCTTTGAAAACTTTGCTTTAGATTTTTCCAGAGAGAAGAAGCTGCTGGAGGGGCTGGATTATTTAACAGGTGAGTTCTCAGGTGTGCTCCACTCTGTATCTTCATGTCAGCCCCCTGCTCTGCACCCACCAAGGGCTGGCAGACCTGTTTTAAGAGTTAACCAGTAACAAACACCAGGTCAGCTGTGGCAGAGCAGGGGCTGTGCTGTCCCCAGGATGGTGAGGTGTTCCCATTCTCCCGTTCCACCCTGCTGCTCCTGGAGGACCCACGGAAAAGTCCAGAAAGCTTAAAAATTGTGGTCTCCATGACCTGGGGGGGGAGGCTGGTGTCCATAAGGATGCAAGAGGGATTAGATTTATGTAGGGGTCCCTAAGAATTACAGAGGAGAAATGATGAATTAATCAATTATTATACTTGTAAGGCACTCTGTGCTTTAAAATTTCCCTTTTCCTGCCCTTTTTCTGCATTGCTTGGTTCTAAATTATGAATCCTGCTGGGCAGGACCTCAGTGGGCCCCTCAGTGCTGCCCTGATGCCACAGCACAGATCAATCACTGCCCTTGGGGGTCTGTGAGCAGCCATGGCTGCTGGACCAGCCTGTGCTGGAGCACTGGAGGGATGGAAGCTCCAGGGGGCTGAGGACATCCTCACTCACCCAAATCCGATTTCATCATTGTGAAGCAGATCAGCTTTCAGTGAAAGATTAACACAAGCATGTCCAGATCAGTTATGGGATAAAATACTTATTCCACAACCAGTGCAGGGAAATAGGTGGACTTGGAAGTGGGTTCTGAGCCTTTTTCAGGGTGGGGGTGTCAGACCTGATGGAGCAGCAGTGACAACCCTGTGCTCTGACCTCTGGATGCCTTGTTAAATTACAAAGTTTAGTTCAGTGGGAAACACAATGACAGATAACATGGAGTTTTTGGTGTTGAGAAACTCTACTCCTGACACAAGCCCACTTCAGTCCTTAGATGAGCAGAAAAGCCCTGGGTTTTTAAGGAAGGAAAGAAAGCCCAAACTGACCAAAGTCTATGTTCTATGCCATCCCCAGCACCAAACCCACCATCAGTACGTGAGGAGCTCTGCACAGCCTCCCACGACACCATCACCGTGCACTGGATCTCAGAGGACGAGTTCAGTGTCAGCTCCTACGAACTCCAGTACACCATCTTCACTGGCCAGGCCAACTTCATCAGTAAGTCACCACACTCCCCTTCAGCAAGGAATCCCAGGGTGCCCAGAGCAGCTGTGGCTGTCCCTGGATCCTTGGAAGTTTCCAAGGGCAGATTGGACGGAGCTTGGAGCAACCTGGGATACTGGAAGGTGTCCCTGCCCATGGCAGGGGGTGGAACTGGATCAGCTTTAAGGTCCTTCCAACCCAAACTAATCTGGGATTTTGTAAGGAAAAGGTTCTCAGGTTCATCACTGGGTTTAAACGCTGGGTATTTGTGGAGGAAACAGCAGCGAAGGATCTACCAAGGGCTGGTGGATCAGAGCAATGGACACCTCCCCGTGCTGGAGGGCCATCCCTAAGGTGCTCTGGTCTGCACTTGGTGTCACCAGCCCCGACTCGGTGAAGCATTGGGAACGTTGGAGGCTCTTGTCCATCTCACAGCTCCAGATCCGTGTGCCTGGGGTTGTACGCAGGGCCGAGCTGGCTGCTCCATGGCTGATAACTAAGGTGGTTTATAAACCCTCTGCAACAGCTTGGAGGCATATTTCCAGGTCATTTTTTGTGAAAATTGCTGCCATACCTAATTGTTTTTCCACACTGCCACATATTTGTCTCACAGGAACAGAATTTGAGGATTGAGGACGGAATCACTGGTGGTCTGTGGCTTGTGAGCGAGTTTTATTCCTGGTTTTCCTAGTAGCACTTGTCATTGTGAGGAGTGCTGACAGGCTGCCTCAGAGCGGGTGTTTGGGCTGCCCTGTCTGTCCCGCTGGCTGGAAGGACGTTGGCAGCACGGTGTCACGGCTCCGGAAGGCTGCTCAGTGCACTCTGAAATGCGCAGGAAACTGCCAGAGAAAGTTCCCTGTGACTTTCCAAGCTGGATCTCACCTCCCCAGCCCTGGCCCAGCCTTTGCCATTGTTTTTGAAAACAGGATGATGCATTTCCTTTCGGTTGGAGGCTGTCAGGTACTGCAGCCAGATCCGCCCTTCATGTCTCTTCTCTCCTTCCCAGCTTCCCATGTTCTCTCCAGCACTTTTTCCTCTGGAAGCCTGGAGAGCTCAGCTACCTCTCTGGCTCTGCTCTTGGATTGCCACCAGCTGCATGTCCCCTGCACTTCCAGCTACAGGCAAGATGGGGACTTGCTGGTGTCACTGAGTGGTTTCGGTAGGGAGGGACATCTGAAGGTCCCTGTGCCAGCTGGGCTGACAGGTTGTTCAGGGCTTGCTCCTTGAGGAAGGACTGTCCAGGGATGGAGCATCCAGTGCTTCCTCACTCTCAGCTAGAAGGATTTTGCCCTTTTCCAGCCAGGATTCCCCTACTGCAGGTTGTGCCCTTGCCCTGGGACCATGCCAGGGAACGATCTGGCTCTCACCTTTTCCCAAATGCCACTTGGGACACACGTGGCTTGGAGACCCGGGAATGAGTCATCTGCCCACCTCTGGGGTCTGGCACAGGCACTGGGAAAGGAGGAGCTGTGGAGACAACGAGGGTGAGGAACAGTGAGGGCAGCACTGGAGGAGACCCCCGAGGTTCATGTGTCAGAAGCGTCCTTCTTGGCCAGCCAGCAACCTCCAGGTTGCTCTTCTTAGGAAGAGTGAAGAAAACATCAATTAAATCCCTGAGAAGAAAATGAATAACTCGGAATGGCAGTTTGGGCAATGGGACCATGTGAGCCCTGACTGAACTCATGTGTGAAGAGACACTGAAACACTGAGCAGGAGGTGGGAGGTGGACCAGGAGAGAAAATACCTTTCCAAGGTGCACACAATTGGCCTGCGGAACCCATCCCCTTCACACTTCCATCAAAGCCAAGAGCTTGGCAAGAGCCAGACATTTTTATGGATGATGAATGCGACAACAGAAAGAATTTTTTTAAGTTTTGTCAAGGGTAGGAGTGAGAGGGTTGATCTTCAAGGCCAAGCTCTTTGACGTTGTTTTGGGAAAGAAACCTACTTGGAAGGTCAAATCCTTCTCGTTGCCATCTCTCAGCCAGCGTATTCTCCCTGATGGAACATCCCCAGCTGGTCCTTCCTGCAGGAAGGTGACACTGACCAGGCCGGGCTGGAAGCTGTGCACTCCACCCAGAGCAGCTCTGTGTGCAGGCTGCAATCAGCATCACATCTGTTTTATTTTCTACTTCACATCACACTGCTCTATGCCCCTTGGCCATTCCCACGTGATCCCAAACTAAATTCAGGCTGACAGGGACTGCAACCTGCCCTTGTCCTGTGGCTGAGCCAGCCACTGAGGATAAATGAATTGGAGGCTGTTGCAAAAGAGGTGTGGATGGTTACAGCTCCTGCCTCCCAGTCCTGCACATGTTGAAACCCAACCCCTCCAGTCACCCCAAATTTACAACGAACTCCTCACCTCTCACCAGATCCAGGAAGCCTCCAGCTACTTCTTCCAAGCCTCCATATTCCTATTTTGGCTCAAAGCCCTGCCCTGTGCTGTGATAGCTGCCCTTGTTTGCCCTGAGCCCCGCAACATCCTTGTCGCCCCTTGTCCTGGTTCCAGCTACTCGTGCCAGCTGCACACGATCCTCATCTCAGTCATGCTGGTGGCAGGAACAGCCTCAATGGCACCATGTAAGGCTTTTCTCCTTTCCTGGAGCACTGTGTCACCCCACCTGAGGTACAGCACTACATTTCCATATGCCAGGCCCTGCAGCTCGGACACTGAATCACTGCAGCAGTCAGCTTGGCACCTCTGTGGTGTTGGATTCTTCATTCCTTCCCATTTCCAGAAGGAGTTCAGCCTCCTGAATGATTTCCAAGCATCTGGATCTCTTCACCAGGAACTCATTTTCTTTGAACCACTCTGCAGACCAGTCTATTCAGGGAGCCAAGCATCAGCATCCCTTAGCCACGGATTATTACTTCCCACCCTGGAGCACTGAGGACTGGGCAGGAACCAGTTGCAAACACATGGATTTGGGTCCAAATATGTCCCTTTCTGCTGCTGCAATTGCATATTGTGGCTCTGGAGCAGGAGGGAGGCTGTCCTGTGGGAGCGGAAATGTGGGAGAGAGTGATGGTGGGATGATGGTGGCCATCACCCCCCTCCCCAGGCACCAGCAGCTGCCTCTGCTGTCTGCCCTGGCTGGTAGGTGCTGCTGGTTGAATTTCCCTTTCTCTGTGCCCTTTCCCCATCACTTCCCATGGCAGCATCCCAAGATGCCAGCACTGCAGCCCTGGCTCTGCCTTACCAACATTGCCCTTGTATAATAATAAAAAAGATTCCGAGTTGCTGGGATTTATCATCTCTGGAAGTTTCCCTGCAGACACTCTCAGCTCCCAGGCAGGCAGTAAATCCTTCTAAGAGACACACGGTCAGGAGCTGTGCATTACCAGCACAGGGGCTTTGTATTCTGGCCTTCCCTGGGAATAAATCTCTGCCCCTCTCCTGCACTGCAGGTCTCTACAATTCCATGGACAGCTGGATGATTGTGCCCAACATCAAGCAGAACCACTACACCGTGCACGGACTGCAGAGTGGCACCCGCTACATCTTTCTGGTGAAGGCCATCAACCAGGCAGGCAGCCGGAACAGTGAGCCCGCCCGCCTCAAGACCAACAGTAGGTGCCCAGGCACTCACCTGGTTGTGGCAGGTGTGGGGAGAGAGTTTCCTGGGCACTGGGATGCCTGGGGGATGGCTGAGTGCTCCTGGTGAGCGGGCAGTGGCCAGCAGTGGGATGGAGAGCCCCAGGTTGTTAAATCATTGGAGTGCCCATTTCCCTTGGTGCCTCCATTCCTTCCCTGCCTGAGGGATGGCCTCCTGATACTCCATGTGGTGCCAGGGGCTCCCATCAGCCCTCTGCTCCTGTCAGCAGCAATCCCTGGGGTCTTAGGTCATAATGGTCCAGCTTTGCCTCCCTGGGCTTTTTGGGGCTGATACAAGGAGTCACAGAGCGATTGTGTTCTTGTGTGTGGCTTAGCTTCGCAGAGGGCTGTGATCTGGAGAGCCATAAGGTTGAAAAGTGTCTCCATGGTGGTGGATGGGGCTTTGCAGCCACACACAAAGCAGGCGTTTTTCTTTCTAATGCTCTGCGGATGCCAAGGAAAGGTAAATGTGTTTAGGGAAAGCTGAACTCTGAGGGCAGTGGAGCTAGACCTGTCCTGGCACAGACAGAGCTCTGGGGTTTGTGATGGGAAACCTTTTACCACTGAAAGACAGCAAAGACAGCAGAAGCACTGGCACCCATGGCCTGGAGGGTGACACAGGAGGGACAGTGTGAGATGTTGGGGGAGGAGTAAGTCAGCTCTCCAGGCTCCTGCATGCCCCATGCCCACACCTTCCCAGTGCTCTGTGTGGTCCTGGTGAGCACAGCCCTCCCCTCTGCCCCTTTCCTAGCAGTTGCTTCTGCCTGAACAAGGCTTTCATGATGATTTATCACCTCTCCCTCCTCCTTCTCTTTGCGTGACACTAAACTGAATAAAACAACATTGAGGCAGTGGGGCTGAGGAGCAAACTCCAGCCCAATCCAGCTGTTCATTAAAAATTTATCCCTCCTGCAGCTGCTGTTCCTCAGTGCTTCCTTCCCTGAAAGGCGCTGGCTCTGTGAGTGAGGAATGGGCGGCGTGAGAAGCTGGGAGTGAGGGTAGATGGCCATGGTGGCAGCTCCTGTTGGACAGGGTTTGTTCTCTGTGATTTCAGCTGAGTGTCAGTCATCAGAGCTGCCAGCACAGCTCCGAGGGCTCCCACTCCTGAGGGATGGAGTGGGTTTGATCAGAGTCCAGTCAGATGTTGAGCTCCCCTTGCTGCAGGGATGTTTCTGCAGCAGCTTCTTGCATGTTGGAAACCTCGAGCAGCCCACCTGAGACACTGCATAGGTTATGGGTGATTATGATTTTGCATGTGCTAAAGCCCCTTCCACAGGGACCTATCCCTCACTTTCCACTCAGCTGTTGGGCAGGAGAGGCATGTGGCGCTGATGGGCACATCCCTCTCTGCCACCAGTTTGGTGTTCCTCTGCCATCTGTGTTTGTGGAAACTTCTGAATTCCTGAAAGTTTGATTTAGCCCTATGTATGGATATAATATATCTTGATTTATTTCCTTTTGTGGCCAGCCTCAGGGGGCAAGGACTCCTTTGGGTGTCCAGCGGTGCTGCAGCCCCAGCATGTCCCCACTGGCTCTTCCTCCTGCTGGTATTTGGGACCAGGGTTTCTCCTTTCCCAGTGGACAATAGCCAGAGGATGTCAGACCCATGCTTTCCCACTGCTGTAACCTTGGTGGAAGTGTCAGCAGCTCGACACAGAAAGGGCCCATTAACATATTTCACAGCCCATTCTGTTCTGAAGGGATGTCTGCAAAGGTTTCTCCATCACCAGAAGGTCGGTGTCAGGACACATCGAGTTCCACAGCATCAGTGCTGGCACTAAATCTGCGTTCCTGTGCAGAGAAGCTTGGGAAAACAGGTTTGGTTTAGTGACAGAGACCATCCTCTACTGAGGCTGAGCATGAGCAGGACTTATTTAGGAGCAAGTGTCCAAAAGTTGCTGGAAGTGCTGGAATTCGGGAACAAGCCCAGCTCTGGACATAAATAAAGTGCAGGGAAATGGGTTTTATGGTCCTTGCCTTGGCCAGTGCATCCTGGGCTTGTCTTCCCTTGCAATTCTGTTTTTTCCTGATTTCTACATCTCTTGGCAAGACCTCAGTGTGCTACAGGATGGCTCCATCCACATCCCATGCCAGATGTCAGGAGTGGGTTTGATGCCTGCAGGGTCATTGTTACTGACTGAACCATGTTAGTGCAGGTGTTTTTAAGGAGCGGGATGATCCCTGCAGAAGCTTCCCAGCAGTGAATCTGTGAAAAGATTCATAGATTGAGATGGATTTATGGCTTTCCTGTGACTAGATGACTCAGCATTACAGTGCTGCATCTTTGTTTTCTTCTTTGCAGAGGGTGAGTGATGTCTTCAGGGAGGACAGGATGGTCCTGGCAGCCATGCTCTGTGGGTGTCCTGTGCCACCTGCCCACAGGTGGCATCTTGGTGGGAGCAGGGACACTGCTGCTGCAGGCAGAGAGGAGGGACAGAATGCAGGAAGGGCTGGCTTTGTGTCCCTGTGTCCCAAAGCTGCTATATAAAGCAGCAGGCAGCCTGTCCTTGCTGTCCCTCTGGGTGGGTGACAGGAACGTCCCAAGCCCCTGAGCAGCTCTGGCAGCTCCCATGCTGGGGGCTTGAGGTAGGGATCGTCATCACCTCTGTGAAGTCTGTATTTTTTCCCAGTGCCAGAGTGATATTTTGGGAAGGGGGTTGATGGTAGCAGGTGCCTGGCTGTATTTCTCTGAAATACCATCCAACCCATCCCAGCCCATGTGCTGTTGCCTCCCAGCCTGCCCATCACACACGCTGCCTCTGGAAGCAGCTCACACGCTTGCTCCAGGATATGCCAGCACAACCAGTGACAAGGGCTGGGCTCCAGTTCTTCACACTGACCTTAGCAAGGCGTTGCCTTCGGAAACAGGGCTCTGAGTGTCTCTCTCCTGATGGAGCCAAGTATTTTTATACCTCACTTCCTCAGAGCTTGTCTCTGCATTAGTGCCAGGAAAAGATACGGCAGAAAGATCAGAGCAGCCAGAAGAAGGAGGGGGCAGGTCACTCTCAATTTGCAGCTTTGCTTTCAGGCTTCTCAACTCAATTATTCAGCAAATTGGGCTCCAAGGAAAACCACCACGAGCTACCATCAGAGCACAGCACGGATGAGCTCCATTCTTAAGCTGCACTTGTTGCTGATTGTGCAGCTCTTTGCAGAGATTCCCAGCTGTCCTGGGGTTCTCCTTGTGTGCCTGTTCGTAGGGTTTCCTAGCTGTTCTGTGGGTCCCCAGTCCAGGCTCAGGACCCCATTGCCATAGTGGTGTCAGTATTTCTCCTTGCTGAGACTGTGTCTAGCCAAAAATGGGAACATGCAGGAGGACACAGCTAGTCATGTCCTGAGCTGGGTACCAAAACATGAGGGTGAAGGTATTGGCAGGACTTGGGGTGTTCTCTGCAGCTGTCATTTCCTTTGTCCTGAAGCAGGTGAATCCCTATGGAAATGCTCTCTGGTACCTGTGTGCACTTCACTGCATCTTGCATGAAAACACAACAAACATGGCAAAACCCACCTGAACTCAATTTGCTTCTTTGCAGCATCTTGGGGTTTTGTTTGCAAATCCAGGGATAGTCTGAGGACTTCCAGAGGGAAATTATTGAGAAGCAAGGAGGTTGGTTGAAGCTCTGGGACATCATCCAAATCTGATCTGGTTTTAGGGAAAACACCCAAGCAAACCACCATTAAATAAGCAAAGCTGAGAACATGGAATTTGAAGAAGCCCCTTTCCTGCACTGTGATGCTGACAACACAAATCCTAATCCATGTGTCTCCTCCACACAGGTCAGCCATTCAAGCTGGACCCCAAGATGGCTCACAAGAAGCTGAAGATCTCCAATGATGGACTGCAGATGGAGAAGGACGAGAGCTCCTTGAAGAAGAGCCACACTCCGGAGAGGTTCAGTGGGACTGGCTGCTATGGTGCGGCTGGCAACGTCTTCATCGACAGTGGCTGCCACTACTGGGAGGTGGTGGTGGGATCCTCCACCTGGTAAGGCACCACCTGTGTGAGAGGGGATGCTTTCCTGGTCCAGTCTCTGCCAGAGATGCCCACCATGTGCCCTCTTACAGTAGGTGGGCTCTGAAAGCACGGGGAGCCGTAGCCATCAGGGCTGGGCTTGGTGCTGTGCCAAGGCTGGCAGGTGCTGAGCACAGCTTCTCCTCTCCTGCAGGTATGCCATCGGTGTGGCTTACAAGTCAGCCCCCAAAAATGAGTGGATTGGGAAGAACTCCTCTTCTTGGGTGTTCTCCCGCTGCAACAACAACTTTGTGGTGCGGCACAACAACAAGGAGATGCTGGTGGAGGTGCACCCGCAGATGAAGCGCCTTGGTGTGCTCCTGGACTATGACAACAACTCACTGTCCTTCTATGACCCGGCCAACTCCCTCCACCTCCACACCTTCGAAGTCTCCTTCATCCTGCCAGTGTGTCCCACCTTCACCATCTGGAACAAATCCCTGATGATCCTCTCGGGGCTGCCCGCCCCGGATTTCATCGATTACCCCGAGCAGCAGGAGTGTAACTGCCGGCCCCAGGAGTCCCCATACGTGTCAGGAATGAAAGCCTGTCACTAGGCTGCCCAGGCCTGCCCGTGCCCCATGGCAGCACTGGCTGTGCCAGTGGGTGCCGGTGGCCAGAGCTGCCCGCTGGTAGCCATGTCAGAGAGCCACTGTGGCACCTGAGCAATTGAGCACCATCCACACCCAGCTCCATCTTATTTTAGTGGAAAAGTGGAAGAACCTCGAACCACGGCTGGAAATGAACTGCTGTTGGTAAGCTCCAGAGTGGCTGGAGCAGCTCCCTGGCGGTGGTTCCCATCTCTCCCCAGGAAGATTGTCACTGGGATGGTTCTGTTTTCCCTTGGGGGCTGGAAAGGCCAGGTTGGGTTTCCAGGTGACCTGAGGTGTCCGGGTGGTCAGGAAATGGCTCGTGTCTACCATGAGGTGCAGGTTGGGACAGAAGGGATGGTGACAGCTGGTGTGGGGACCCAGAGCACGGAGCAGCACTTCCCAGGGAGGACTCTCCACGTGGCTGAGGCTCAGTGGCTTCCCTGGTGGGGTGGATAAGGCTGGGAGCCCTCGGGCTCAGTGAGCACTGGCAGTGGTTGTGTGGTGGATGGTGGTCCCATGCAGGGAGGGTGGTCTGAGAGAGTGCAGCTGGCACTGAGGGTGTTCCCAGTGGCCGTCCATGCTGCAGATGGCATGGTCCTGATGCAATTTTAGGGTCCTGCAGTGGAGAGCCATAGACGCCTAGCCCAGCATCTCCTTTGAGAGCTTCCCAGTAGCCAGGGAGCTTTAGTCCCTGGCATAGGGGTTTGGCAGCTGCTCCGTCCTGATGTGGGGTTTGGCCAGTATGTGCCCTACTCCACATAGGCCTCCATTAGTGTCCTGTCTGGTGTCCCAGCAGCAAAAACTCTTCTTCCAGCTCTGAGCCCATGATAGAGTCTTGCTCAAAGACCAACTCTATGCTCTATGACCCAAAATTTCAGTTTATGACCCCAAATCTTGACTTCTGGTTTGTTCTCCGCCATGCCAGGGATTGGACTGGGTGTATTTTAAAGATCCCTTCCAGGCCAAACTATTCGTGGTTCTGTGGTGGTGTGAGTGTGGAGCCATCCTGGACTGGATGATCCTGATGGGCACCTTCCAAATCAGCCTGTTCTGTGATTCTAAAACCCAGGCTCTGGGAGTGAGTGGCTGGCTTGAACAGGGCGAGAGCTCCGTGGGACTCATCCCGTGGGGGCTATGTAAGAGACTGGTTGGATTCATCTGGAGCCAGTTCAGAATTCATCTGGTGACCCCCCCACAGTGACCTGGTCAAGGGGATCTATGTTGGTGAGTCTGGTGGTGACAGCTTTGCCCAGGGAGAGTGTACAAAGGAGCAGTTCCCCAGCCTGCCATCCCTCCGTGTGTCTGGGCTGTGGGTTTTGGAAAAGGGAGATGGGCAGCATGTCGGGAAAGGATCTGCTGCCAGCCCTGCCAAGCTGGGAGGGGTTTCCCTCTGATCCAGGCTGTTTCCCCATGGTGCCTGGCCAGGCCAGGGCAGGGAATACGTCCCTCCTCCTGTCCCTCCTCCTGAGCAGCTCCGTCTGCCTCTCCCAGCTCGGGGGTGTAGGAGCACAGGGAAGGTGCAGTGGGGCACATTCCATCCCCACAGCCTGGCACATGGCCCCGTTTCACTTCAGGAGGTTAAATCACCCTTTTAAGTTGGATGCTTTTCATGGGAAGGTCTTATGGGAGTCCCTTCCCCCCTCCCACCCCCCCCCTCGCCGTGTGCTGGTCCCAGGGGCTGCTCGTGCTGTGTCACCCTCGGGGGATGCCAGGCACTGGGGGTGGGTGTTGGCCCTGGCAATGCCGAGCTGCCCGACCAAGGGGGACTCAGCATCCTCCCTTAACATGACATTTGCACCTGATGAAATTGCACTAATTACGGGACGCCCCAGCCCCCACACAAGTCTCATACCCAGCCAGGCAGGGGCTGGGGGCGCCCCACACCCCGAGCAGGGGCTGGGGGCCTTTCCCAGTCCCCCACATTGTCCTCCTGTGGTACTGAAAGCAGAGCCCACCCAACTGTCACCATGATCTGGGGAGCAGCAGCCCCATCCCTGGGCTCTGCCGAGGATGTGGAGGGGGGCCCAGGGTGCTGCTGCTGGTTCCTCTGCTCCTGGTGACACCAGTGGGCAAGTTTGGGATGTGTGGACTCCTGGCTCTCTTCAGCTTCCCCTTCCACATGTAACATTCCTGCTTCCATTTTGTTATGTTGGCGTTTTTTTTCTTTTTTTTCTGTTTTTTTTTTTTTGCAACTTCTTTGTTAATGTGTGTATATATATATANGCAGTCCAAAAGTCCTCCTGGGGTGTCAGATGTGGCTCCGTTGGAGTAGAGATGCTCCTGAAGCAAAAAGGTCCAGTCTGGTGGTCCCGTAGAAAACAGGCTGCCTATGGCATCTGTCCGGTCTGCTTTATCTGGTGGAAAGGCTTTGGCTCCTCCCACGGGGTGGAGCCTCTCACAATAGACTGATGCAGTGTTATCAGTCATGTGAGAGGCCTTAAATGGCCCATTCACGGGTGATGTCCCTTGGAGGAGGGATGGGTGTTGGAAGAGTTGGGGAGGCACTGCCTTATCTGGTGTTATCAGTTGTCCCATTAACAGGAGGGAGGATGGGTGATGGAGGAGTTGGGCAGGCACTGCCTTATCTGGTGTTATCAGTTGTCTCATTAACAGAAGGCATCTGCACTCTCCTCCACTAGAGTTACAATAACAGTATCTCCTAGCTGGGTTCAACAGATGAAAATAGAATACACATTTGGGTTATATTTTACAACCCAAGACAAACCCAGCAGCAGCTTTCCTTGTGCTGGGCTCAGCCCAGCCTGGAGAGCCCATGGGGTGGTCGGGCACAGGGGGTGCTAAAGCTCCATCCAAAAACATCTGTACACATAAATATTGAGCACCCTCCTGCCAGCCCCTGGATGGGGTCTAATCAGGACACTGAGTGTGCCAGCCTGCCCTTTCGCCAGTCCTGGATGGCCACAGGGATTCTGGACATCTCTGGGTGCCAGCCATGTCCCCCTGGTGCTCTTGCCCCGCCAGTGCCCTAGAGAGGGTGGGATGGAGCTGGTGGTGGGGTCAAGCACTGGCTGTGACATCCTTCCTGCACAGAGCCCCTGCCATGCACAGGGACTGGCAGCCAGAGGGAGGAACTCGGGGGTTCCCCTCTCCCAGCCCCAGCCCTGGGTGTGCCTCCCTGGGGTCTCCCAGGGGCCCCACCAAGCAGGACTGGTGCCCAGCCTGTGAGTTGGAGTGGGGTCACTGGGCAGAAGCTGCTGGAGAAGGAGCATCGGGGGCAGCCTCATGTAGGGGAGCACAGACAAAAACCTGCAGAAGACAGAGCCCATTTTTGGAGCACAAGTGCCTAAAATATTTATTAAGTGGAAAACATACGGTGCAAACCAACACTGTGGAATTAAATATTTCTTACTTTATGCCTTCGCTCCAGGCTTTTTCCTGTTAAAGATTAACCACCAGCACATGGAACCTGCCTGGAGAATGAGTTGCTGCTTCCACTATGAACAAACCTGTGGCATTTGCATTGCTCAGAGCTCTGCCCTTGCTGTGCGGTGTGACAGACACAGCAGTGACAGACTGCTGTGCTGTGACAGACACAGCAGTGATGGGCCACACGTTGGGTCTGGTGCTGGTGCTCCTGCTCCTGCCACAAAGACCCCACTGCCCAGAGCCCCACACCGAGGAGTGGGGGGCTGCAGTGGCCAGGGCTCACAGCCTCCATTTCCAGACACTTTACTCCCTGGTCCAGAGCCTGGCAGGGTAGCCCCAGAGCACTGCAGCTTGCCAGTGGGTTGTCCCAACCCCATTCCCTTCATCCATCCCATCACTCTGCTCCAGCCTGGCTTGCTGCATGTCCTGGGACAAGCGTGTGGGGTCTGGCAGGGATCTGCAGGTGCTCCTGGGCTCTGTCTGCTTGTCAAACACATCCTGACACAGGTCCCAAAAGCCAGAGGTGCCCCAGTCCTGGTGAGCAGCCCCCACTGCAGGAGAGACCCAGAGCCCGCACTCAGCCTGGCCCAAGCCCAGTGAGCACCAGCAAGCAGCAAGGACACAATAGGAGCAAAAATCTGGCTGTTCCCAGAGTCTGTACAAGGGGACACAGATCCTCTCCTTTCACCATGGGATAGTCACCCCTGGGAGAGGACATGCGCCCCCCTCCATGGCATTGACACAGCGCGGGAACCTTCTTTTCTTTTAAACCAGAAAATAAATCCTTCCACAGCAGAAACGTTCCCCGAATGGCCACAAATGGGCACTTGAAGAGCAGAGCCTGGGAGTGGAGAGGTGAGGCGCTGCTCGGCTCTGCCGTCAGCCCACCCCGAAGCTGCCACCCCCGCGCAGCCCATCAGTCCCGCCTGAGCCCCTGCACCCTGCGGGGGTCGATCTGCGAGGCTCACCCCGGCTGTCCCAACAGCTCAGCAGCATGGACCGGCTGCTCAGTGCGTCCACAGCTTCCAGAGGGACCCTGCGATGGCAGAGAGGCAGGAATTCTCTGCGTGGATGTGTCTGACACGCTGCTCCCCCGTGCTGCCGGCAGGATTCGTGTCTCGGTGGCTCAGGCTGGGAGTGGGCGTTGCTGTGAATCACCAGGATGGGTGTGAGCCCAGTGCCCGGAGGGCTGGCGGGGCTGGGAGGTGCTGGGAGGGGCACACCTTGGCAAAGCAGGGTCCGGGGGCGCCGGGAAGCACACCCGCCCCATCCCTCCTCCCTCCACTCCGATGGAATGGGAAGAAGCTCCGGAGATTGCTTCATTGTCCGTGGAAGGACCGCGTTCAGTGGGTAATGAGTCCTGGGAGGGGAGGACGCGCTTTCCTTTGAGGCTTTCCATAGCTGCGCTTCATTATCCCGACCTGAAACCCATCTCCAGGACAAACCACAGCACAAGGCAAGGCCCAGAGGGATGAGGAGCGCTGGACCAGCAGAGCCAGGAGCTCATCCCTGCCCGGGCTGCTCAGGCCGGCTTGGTGCCAGCCTGAGGGACTGGCATGACTGGGGGGGTGCTGGGCAAGGGGACAGCACATGGCGAAGGATTGGCTTGTACCGAGACGGTGCCAGGGAAGAAATGTGGCAGTGTCCTCTGGCTGTGCCCGAAACTCCCCGAGAGCCATCCCCTCCCTGGGACTGCTCCCATGTTCCCTCCAGCCAGTGCAGAGCGTAGCCAGCTGCCCCAGCCCTGGTGAGTGCTGGGGATGGCTCAGGGCTCTCTGTCACAGCTCCTGGAAACCAGGGGAGGCTCGTTAAAGGATGTCATCCCTGGTCACCTCCTTCCCCAGTGCCAGCACGAACCCAGGAAAGGAGCTTTTTCCTTTCTCCTCCTGCTTTATCTGGTGCCTTTCCCTGTCAACCTCGGGTTTCTAGGAAACGGCATCCCTTGTTGTGAAAGCCAATTTAAAAGCATCACTCACGTGGCAGGTTGTTTCATGGAAAGGGAAAGGCTGCTCTGAGATGATGGAATGAGTTTTGCCGCTGCTTTCCAGGAATGTCCTTTAAACACAAGGGGTTTCAGCATCACAAATACCAAAAATCAAACCAGAAATTGATTCCTCGAGTCAACCAGGAGGGAAAAAAACCAGCGTGTGGCATGGGCTTGGGAAGGCTAGTGGCAGGGTTTGCAGGGCTTGCAGGGCTGAGGAGTAGGTTGGTATTGGCTTTTTGCTTTTTGTGTCTTCTGTACCTCATTAAATAGGAAATTTTTAAAATCCCTCCCTTAGCAATGCTTAAAACCCACTGCCTGGGAACCCTGGAGCTCCTCCCTGCTCTGGGGAGCTGCAAAATGAAGAGATAAGAGAAATCGGCTGGATTTATATAGGGAGTGACATCAAGATGTCTCATCTGTCCTGTCTGCAGCAGCAATGGCTTGCACTGGGATGGGATAATCCTCACTGGGAATACAAGCTACAGCCCTCCCACCCAAGAATGAAAATCCCTTTAACTGATGATTTCACTCCAGGCTGGAAAAAAAACCCCCAATAGTTAAATAAATTGACAGAAAAGAAAATTACACCCTGAGCTGCTCATAGACTGTGCAGAGCAAACAAGTTAGAGTGTGAGCTGGCCCAAATTAATCCTTAATGGAACTTGAGATTTTAAATATTCATCTGAATAACCAGCCCCTAAAATTGAGTGTTCTTGATCATTAGACACACCTGAGCATTGCCTGATTATCTTGGTCTGGCTATGGAGTGATGGGCAACACCTGGAATGAGACCAGAAGCCTTTTCTGAAGAATTTCTGGGTTTTAAGACATGTGAAGGGAGGGAGGAAGGAAGGTGAGGACATCAGTGCTTGTGTCTCAGATTAAAAATGGCTGCAGGGGGAACCTCGGGAATACTCCTGAGTTGCAGGAATTCATCCTGAGTTCCAGGAGCCTATCCTGAGTTGCAGGAACTGTTCTGACCCACCTGGAGCAGACAGACTCCAGCCCTTCATTGGCCCTTGCCAATCCCACCTGGCCCCTCTCCTGAGAATGTCCCATCCAGGCTCACCAGTGCATCCTCCAAGCTTCGGAGCTGGGCAGGAACTCACAGGGACTGCTAATGGAACCGGCTCCAGTTCTCC
Source organism: Chaetops frenatus (assembly GCA_013400775.1). Classification (NCBI taxonomy): domain Eukaryota; kingdom Metazoa; phylum Chordata; class Aves; order Passeriformes; family Picathartidae; genus Chaetops; species Chaetops frenatus. The sequence continues at coordinate 210,867 of VZTR01009196.1, forward strand.
ATGGCAACGAGCAAGAGCTGGGTCGGTGCAGGATGCAGGAGCCATGCACTCCCAGGACTTTTAAAAGTAAACACCAGCCAGAAAATAAGGCAGAAGGAGGCAGGGGGACAAGGGGATGCTGGGACCCCCGGAGCTGCAGCAGAACCCCCATCACCACATGTCACAGAGAGCAGTGGGGTCCCAGTCCTGCCCAGGGAAGCAGGCACAGGAAGGCTCCCGTGGGTACTTCTGCAAAAGACAGTGGATCCAGGGCTGCACAGAGAAGTGACTGCCTGGTTCCCGAGGCACACACAGCCCCCCACAGCTCCAGTAAGCAGCTGAGGCTCAGAAATCCCCTCAGCCTCAGCCTCCCTGCCCCCTATTTCCCACTCCTTTGAGCCGAGTGTCTTCTCTCCACATGGCCCTTGCTCTCCTGCCTCCCTGGCTCTAATTTGTCCCTGTTTATTTACCCAGGCAAGCAGGCTGACATCCACCCGTGGGATTCTCTGTGCAGAGGCTGTCTGTGTGAAAATCCTTATTCCAGCTCCTTACTGGCAGGAGCTGTGCTGGGCTGGCTGCGTTTGATCAGGCAGAAGCTCAGAGGGAGCCTGGCTCTGTGTGGCAGAGGCTCCAGTGTGCTCCCCCTGCCAAGGCAGAGGTGTCCCTGCCACAGCAGCCCCTCAGTAATCACCGGAGTGATGGGGCTGGTGCTGAGCTGGCAGGGCAGCAGAGATGGCTGAGGTGGTTTAAAGGGGCTGCAGGGCAGAGCAGGAAGAACTGGGTGGAACTGGGGGATGGAACTGGATAGTTTTTCAGGTCCCTTCCAACCCAAACCATTCCATGATTCTAGGAAGCTGAACACCAGAACAGTGAGAAAATTACCTGCAGAGTTTCCTCAAGGCCCATCAGAGCCATAGGTTTGGCTGCTGCGGTTACTGATGGTCACGAGGAACCATCAAAAGCTCGTTTGATGATTTAATTGATACCTGGGCTCTGAGCTTTCATATACCAAAATATATGTCTATCATTTGGCAGACTGTTGCCCTTCATTTGTCATTAAAATCCTTCTGTTCTGTTCCCAGTGTGTCACCCTGATGTGAATAACTTCTCTTCAATGGTGTCTTCATTTGTAAAATGGTGGGCTTTTTAATCCTGCTCCACCTGATAATGAGTTAAATGCTCTCTTAACATTCACACAGCACCTGGAGGATGGAAAGAAGAGTCGTTGATGACAAAATTATGGTGTTATTTTATTTCACTGACTGCACAAATACACAGCAGCATTCCCTGAGCCCAGTGAGCACCTTCATCTTCACACCATGATGGAGTCTGAGCCCTGTCCTCTGCACAGCCACAGGCACTTCCCAACCCAGTCACCACCACAGAGCCCCAAGCTGGCCAGGAAGGAGATGGCCAAAGCCCTGCATGCCTGGGAAGGTGGACAAGGGGGAAGTGGCCAGGTTGGGATTCTCCCTCTGTGTCACTGCATCCCCCACCTGCCCAGGCAGGCAGCTCAGGAGCAGTTTGGGGCTGGTTAATGGCATGGGAACCTTTTATCCCTGATGGCACGGGTACATCAGATGTGATGTAGGATTGATCCTAGGTAATGTAAACCAATCCTACCATGCCTGGTTCCATGGGAGCTGGGATTTCACCCCTGTGCCCTCTGCACAGCCCTTCCCACGTATCTGAGCCTACCCCTGCACTGTACTTAACCTGGATTTCCCCTCAATCCTCTTAGAATCATAGAACCTCCTGAGTTGGAAGGAATCCATCAGGATCAAGTCCAGGCCCTGGCCCTGCACAGACCCCCGTACAATCCCACCCTATGCCTGACAGCATTGTCCAAACCCTCCTGGAGCTCTGGCAGCCTTGGGGCTGTGCCCATTCCCTGGGGAGCCTGGGCAGTGCCCAGCACCCTCTGGGAGAAGAACCTTTTCCCTGATATCAACCTAAACTGCCCTGACACAGCTCCAGCCATTCCTTCAGGTGTAGACAGGCTCAGCAGGAGTCAGGTGGGAGGGAACCCCTTCCTGGACCTCCTCTCCAGAAATCTCTCTGCTCCATGCCCTGCTCCAGGCCAGTGCTGCCCGGGGACACCTCAGCAGAACCCAAGAGCTTCCCAGTGAAGCCACAGACCCAAGCAACTGGAAACCAGCGGAGGAATTTGTAATTAAATTGCCATTAGATGGGTAACAGATTGTCTGGCAGCTGACAGTGAGTGAAAACACTCCGTTCTGTCATGTTTTATCAGCATGAAAACCATTTGCAAGTGCTCTAATTACATTCCTAATTGCGAGTGTGATTAGGGACCTGCAGCTGTTCATTAAGCATGTGTCACCCTCAGCCAGCAATCTGGAAGAGAGAATATTTACTTAATTGAATAGCACGTTGGATGAGGAGATGGCTGGACAGGGAAGCTGGGAGCCTTGTGCTGAACAGAGCTGGTGGGCAGCAGTGTCCTCCTTCCAGCTCTGGGCACAGTGTCACACAGCCTCTGTTGGGAACCTAACAATCATTAAAACCACTGGTTTCTGTCTTTATTATTCCCACAGGAGCTCTCCTGCCCTGATGTCCAGCCAAATCTTTATCTTCTCAGCAGGTCATGCTTCTCATTGGTGCGACAGTGTGATCCACGTGGCTGCTGCTCCAGTGACCAGGGCTCAGCCCCAGAGAGGGAAAGGGCCTTCAAGGTGCCCCTTTCCCTGCCACTCCATCCCTCCTGCCTGCTCTTCCCAGCTCTCCCTTGTTCCCAGCCTTCTCTTTGTTCTTTCTCCTTCCTCAAACACACCAACAGTTCACATGGGGTTTCCCATTGGCACAGGGTGCCCAGAGCAGCTGTGGCCGCCCCATCCCTGGAAGTGTTCGTGGCCAGCTTGGAGGAGGCTCTGAGCAACCTGAGATACTGGACCCATGTCCATGGCCAAGGGTTGGAATAGGAGGTTTTTTAAGGTCCCTTCCAACTCAAACCATTCCATGATTCCATTTTCTATGGTTCTACTTCCAGCTCCCCCTGCTTGCCTGAGCAGCCACATAGAGGGGAAAACATGAGTGCATCCAGATCAGCTCATTTCTTCAAATGTAACATACTCAGGTGCCATAAAATATTCCTGGTCACAACAGGGAGAGTCTTAGGAGGCTTCACCTTAATCCCTGTTTAATTTCCACTTAAGAAAATGTCACTGCAGAGGTTTAATAAGAATTAATTCTGGGTTTTGCACAGTTACTTTCAATTAAATAGCCCCAAGTGTTTCATGACTCTTCAAACAGACACTAAAGCACATCGAATCCTGCTCACCATCCATTAACTCCAGTGCTTCTGTCCCTGCAGCCTAGAGCTCCCAGTCCTGCAGTCACTCCAGTGCTGAGGGATGATGTGGGGCTGCAGCTCCAAGCTGGCTCTGCCCTGCCAGGGATCCATTTGGGATGATGCCAGGGTCCCTCTCAGCCTGGATATCATTTTATCCCAAACATTCAAGCTTTCTCTGAAGGTGGGACCAGCCTGTAGTCACAGTCAGGTCAGTCACAGTCACAGCATGTGACAGGAGAGGAAGGAAACAGCAGCCTGATCAGGTTGAAAACCATTTTTATATCCACTGGTGAAAATGGGTTCAATAAATATCTGCCCCACCAGAGCTACCAAAGCCATTTCCCACAACAAAGGCCTCCCTTCTCTCCCACTGCCCCCTCCCCATGCTGGGAGGATCTGGGTGCCCAGAGTCACAGCTCTGAAACCTCAGCTGCAGAAGAAAAACTCCTAAAGTCACCTTTTCTGCTCATCTCCTTGCCCCCTAAGTAAATCCTCAGAGTTTGATCTATGGATCTCAACGGAGCTCACTGCAGCCCCTCAGCATGGGATGAGGCACAGGAATCACAGACAAAAACACCTGTGGAGAGGGAGATGGGAACATACACTGTGGATTTGGCTGCCTCACCTTGGATATCTCCTTTGGGAGAAGCCTAACTGGACTTGGGCACCAGGCTCTGGATGCAGGGAGCCCTTGCGCTGACAAATCACCTCCGGGACACAGGGCAAGGCAAGGCAAATGGTCATTCACGTGTTCAGACCATTGTTGATCCTATTGCTCCATGGGATGGGCTTTTCTCCATTGCTTCTTGTATCCTGTCCCACTCTCTTCTCCCAATTCCTCTCTCTGCTTCCCTGTCCCTCTCTTTGCTTACAGTCCCTCTCCCTGCTCCCAGTCCCTCTCAGGCCTCCCCATCGGCTCTCAAACCCTCATTCACTCCCTGTTCCTGATCCTCTCCTTGCTCCCCTTGGCTCGAACATCCTTTGCCCGGGAGTTGCCTCTCGGCTTCATCTCCCTCCCCATTCCCCTTCCCTCACATCTCCTGCACGGAGACGAGTGCCCCTTGCCTTGCCCCAAAATCAGGATGACCCAGAGGCGTGGCGGGTGTCAGACTTTGCCCTGGAAGGTGTGTGCCGATTTCGCACCTCGCTGCAGGCGCAGGGGGCTCTGCGGAGCCGATTCCCGGGACGAAGGACGCCCTGCCAGCCCACTCCCCCTCATTGCCGGCAGCGCTAATTGACTCCAGGCAAACCCCGGCTCTCATTACTGCGGACCGCATCGTCCCCGCCCGTGGGTCACTGGAGTCAGACAGAGAATTCATCCCAACCAGAGCCATGAACGAGGCAGTCTGAAGCCTCCGGCTCCGCTCAGTCCCATCCTCGCCAGGGCTGGGACCCAATTAGAGCCGAGTGCCGCAGGCGTCCGTCCACCAGCACCGCACTAAATGACAGCTACTGTTCACATTAGAGTGCCTGGAGAGGCACCGGGCAACAATTACTCCTTCTAATTAATGGCCAGATTAAAACAGGATTCAGTTCTACCCAATAATTTGAAAATGACAGGCTCCATAACCATCCCCAGCACATGAGAGCGTCATCCTCATAAAGACGTTTAAATTAAGATCTTTGAGCTACTGTTACACAGAGGCCATGAATTGCTGTCTGTGTTTAAAGCAGACACATTATTTATTGAACTCATGGAATTAAGCCTTCCTGCTCTGCTGGAGACCTCCAGTAGATGTGATTCAGAGCCAGGCTCTGGCAGCACTGGCAACGCCATGCAGCTCACAAGGGCCAGGCACCGCCAGGCTCATTCACTGCTCCAGGTTGCTGCAGCATGACACAACATTAACCAGCCTAACTTCAGGAAATCCGCATCTATATTGTTTTAATTAGACTGGTCTCTTTAATCCCCAAGTACACACAGGACTGATGGTACAGGGTGGCACACAGGGGGTGTTGCCTCTTCCTCTCTCAGAGCCACCTCGCAGGTGGCCATTAAGATTCACACCCACAATGACACCACCAAGCACATCCCTCGTTCCTCCCAAGTCATCAGTGAGATCCTTGGAACGATTTTGAGAAGATAAACTCGAGGCTGTCAGAGAAAAGACCTTGAACTGAGCACGTCAGAGGCTCTGCAGCATGTTTGGTATGCAGCATCCACGCTGGAATGTTCCTGTGCTGAAAAATGAGTCCAGAAGAGGAATGGGAATTTTGAATATGTGATCAGCCATTGTCTCCCTCGAAGCAGGGAGGATGAGCACAGGCCAGCCCTGTCCCATGGAGTGAGGGGCAGGAGGGCTGTCAGAGGCAGTGAGAGCTTGAGGGATGCCAAGTACATCCACAGCATCAAGGCTGGGAATTCAAATGAAATTTTGCCGAAGAAAATGGATGATGGTAATATAGTTCAGCATTGGGCTGGTAAATGGAACAGGACTACACAAACAGAGGAGCCAGGGAAATGTCCTCTTTATGCTGTTATCCTTCCCCATTTCCAAACCCTCTATGAGGCTGCAGCATGCCATGCTGGCTGCCAGGGAAGAAATGTGATTTAAACAGATACAAATCACCACAGTGGTTTTTGGTGGGGGAAAAATAGTGCACATGCCCACCTTTAGCTCAGCATCAAATGCAACACTTAAATCCCCTCCATCACCAAAGGTGCTTGACCTAAGCAAGTTATGGTATGACATGGGAGCAATGGTGAGTGGGAGGGGAGGCATCCCCACGGCATCCTTGGGCCATCCCCACAGTATCCCTGTGCCATCCCCACAGCATCCCTGTGCCATCCCCACAGCATTCCTGTGCCATCCCCACAGTATCCCTGTGCCATCCCCACAGCATCCCTGTGCCATCCCCACGGCATCCCTGTGCCATCCCCACAGCATCGCTGTGCCATCCCCACGGCATCCCTGTGCCATCCCCACGGCATTCCTGTGCCATCCCCACGGCATCCTTGGGCCATCCCCACGGCATCCCTGGGCCATCCCCACGGCATTCCTGTGCCATCCCCACAGCATCCCTGTGCCATCCCCACAGCATTCCTGTGCCATCCCCACGGCATCCCTGTGCCATCCCCACGGCATCCCTGTGCCATCCCCACGGCATCCCTGGGCCATCCCCACGGCATCCCTGGGCCATCCCCAAGCCATCCCCCAGCACAGGAGGACTTGAGCCACGTGGTGCACAACTCAGGGTACAAACCAGAGTGTGGGTGACACAGAGGAGCCATGGAGAGGATGAGCAGGAACAGCTCCCTTTTTCCCTGCACAACATCCCAAGCTTGGTGGCTCTGGTTCTGGATCTGCCATCACTGCAGGATGCTGTTACACTGCTCCTAATAATTCTTGTGTTGACGCAAGTCTTGAAAATTAAGCAGAAACTGCTATCTGGACAAAAATTAAGTCCTCCTCCAGTCCCCAAACACAGTCTTAGGTGGTGGTTGCCATCCCTGCGAGGCTCAAAAAGCCCAGGCCTGGACAGGGACAGAAGGGAAGGAGAGCCCAGCCCAGCCCCAGAGCCAACGCTGTGCAGTAAATTACAACATAAACATCCAGAGTGGCCTGTGGATCATTCATCATCCTGCGGGCACAGGAAGTCAGCAAGAGGATGATAAAAGTCTGTTCAGATTAATGACTTGAGGAATTAGAGAGGAAGGAAATCATATCAGCACTGAAATTCCTCAGCCCTGTGCTGGAAAACACCTTCCTGTCGGTGATAATTGCATGAGCCACATAATCCCACCTCTGCCGTGTAACCCCTTAGTACAGACACACTCATGTTGCACAAAGGTTTTGCTTTCTTCCCTAACTCCTAGCACAGGCACTTTCAGTCACTGCCAACCTTAGGACATATCACAGTTTTGTGCTGGTCTCCTTCCCTATTCCCCAGGCTGTTTTCGCTGTATCCTGATCCCAGAAACATCTTCAAGAAAACTAAACGTAATAAGTAAGAGTCTTTTTACAAAACCAGATGAAAAGCTGAAATAAAATTAATATACCTAAGGCAAAAAGAAGACAGTTGAAACGAGACTTTCCCCTTTCTCCCTTTTTTCCCCTGTGTGTGTATCCATATACACATATTTAGAGAACTTCAAACAATTTCAATTCCATTTCAGCTGATCTTTTAACTCATTTCCAAGCACTTTGTAAAATGAAAAGACATGGGAACTCCTCCTCCTGGAAATGCCAAGACCCAGTTTCTGTATCAATCGCTTCAAACCATTTATCCACTCAGCAGCTTTTTTGGACCGAGGAGTCACTGAAGCTGCACACGCATCTGCAGGCAGCTGGATTTTAAATTAAAAAAAAGGAGGCAAAGCTTAATCCAGGGTTTCTGGGGGGTGTGCCTGTGACAGAAATGACTGAGATGTGGCTGTGATGTGGAGAGGGGCCAGGCTGGCGTGATAAGTTCCAGTGGGGTGATGGTCCTGCATCCTTCCCAGTCCTGGTGAAGCAGCCCTGGAGTCTGCAGAACGCCTGGCTGTGACACACCCCTCACTTGCTCCTTTTGAATGGAGACGGAATTCACCTCTTGAGCCCCAGCTCACAGCCCCCTGCACCCTGTGGCTGTTGCTTGAGCATTTATTTCAGGCCTACTGGGAAATAAAAAGGAACAAAGAAGTAGAATAGAGGGTTTATTTACTTGCACAAAAGGCAGGCTTGGAGCTATGTTCTCTCCATAATCACAAGGAATATAGATAGCACAGAGAGAGAAAGGCAATCCAGGAGCTGTTTTGGGAAGCATGGCTTGGATAGATTTAACAGCTCTGGCTCCTTCTGTTGGCATTGTGCTAGGACATGAGATTTAACCATAAAAGCACAATTTGGGCAGTAATGCTTCTGCCCAGGAATCATCAGGAAACAGTTTTGCATATAAGCCATGGTTGTAACTTCCCTCAGTAAAATCCATTGATAGTGGTGAAGTTCTGGGATGTTCAGGAAATATTTCCATCTTTTATGGCAACAGTTGCTTTTAAACAAAAATTTTCTCTGTTGTATTCCCAGGCTGGTGACAGCCCTGGCTACCACAGACATGGACACATCCACGGATTCCCAAACCCCTGGGAGTGTCCCGTGCATGAAACTGGAGTGAAATGGGAGAGCTCTGGTGCTGCTGGCCTGGAACAAAGGTTTGGTGCTGGTCAGGGACCTGTGCTTGGCCACAGCTTCAGTGTCTGCCTGATCCTGGGTGAGATCTGGTGGGGACAGGGATCCCTTGGCAGGGAGTCTTGGCAGAAACAATCATATTTTAACATCCTGTTGGCCTTAAGTGAGTTTTCCCTTTTCCCCAGACCTTCCAAGGGTTTAGATCTGGATGGCTTGACTGACCAGCTCATCCCCATGGATCTGCAAGAAACTGACTGGCTGCTGCTGACACATGGGGACAAGATTATTACTGATTTTCCAATGAAAACTCAACAATACAGGCAGAGCCAAATAACCTCCTAACTCCTCATCATGTTCTTGACACATGTTTTCTACATTTCAAAATTTTTTTCTCTCAGTACAAAAAGGGCTCCCAGACTCTGCAGCAGGCACAACTAACCCCACCACCCCCACAAACATACACCAGATCAGGGCAAAGTATTTATTTTTCAGCCCAGTATTAAAACAAGAAAATAAACAAAATCACTCTGGTTATAAAAGTACAACCATTTTCATGTTGGACTATTTCATTGGGACTGGTCTTTTTCATTTTAATCTGAAAAAAACCCACATTGCACTTAAGAACATCAATTTGGGAAGATAAATAAGCTTGTTTTCCTTAAAAAGAAAAATCACAAAATTAAACATTTCAGCAAAGTTGTTTTGCAGCAGTGGGCCACCCAGCTCCTCTTACAAGCAGGAGAATTCTGTCTTCGCCAGGCCCTGCTCCAGCAGCTTCTGCCTTGTTTAAATTACAGTCAGAACCAATTACCACTGCCACCAGCCCGGCCTTCCCTCAGCTGCATTTTTTGTCTGACAGGGTAAAATCCTATTCATGCAGTATTTTGCAATAATTTTCTCTCTGAAAACAATTTCCCCCTGACTCCTAGAGACTTGATTTCCAGATTAATTTTCCTCTCACCATCTTTTCTCCTTTCTCCTTTCATTTCTTTCTTCGTTTTTTTCTTTCTTTTTTTTTTTTTCCTTTTCTTTAACCGCTGGGAAAATAATAAAAGTTTTCTTTTCCTGATTTATCTGATTTCTCAGCACTGCCAACCCAGCCTTTCCCTCACTGCCCCTGGGCTACAGCCACAGAGAGGAGGCAGAGGAGGGAGTGCAAAGGGAGTTATTTAAGAGGAGGGGGCAGTTTCCCCGTGCCATGAGGGGGATCTGACACAGCTGATTGTTGGGATGCAGGACAGGAGCATCACAGCTGCCCTGGCCACTCCCACAGACTGAACCCTCCAGACCCTTGAGCCATTTAAGCCATGGTCAGACAAGCTCAGCTCAACTCTCAGCCTTGCTAGTGCTGTGTGGTGTTATTTTCCTCAATACCATGAGGAAAGAGGCTCATGGAGGTGCTCGATTAAGAATTCCAATCTGCACTTGAGGCTTTCACCCTTTCCATAAAAACCTGCCCATGTTTTCTCAGCCCCTCATAGCAACAGAACAGCAGCTGCCAGCAGTGACTTCCTGTGCTGCTCACTCTCCTGTCCACACCAAAATCCCTACAGGAAACTGGAGATGTGCTCCTGCTGTCCCAGCGTGATGGAGACAAGCCCAGAGGCTTTCCCAGGGATGGCTTTCCATGAGGTTCTGCCCCTCAGCCCCAGTGAGGCAGTGGCTGGATGGGGCTGTGCACGAGCCCTCTCCTGTGTCGGCTCCACTGCACCCTGCTTGGTATCCTCAGCTCCAGGGAGAAAAGGAGAATGGGACAAACTGAGCACAAGAAATTCCACCAAGGAGACCTCCCAGATTTCCACTCACCCTCATCCCCCACCAGGCTCAAGCCCCTTCCCTTCATTCTGTTCTGAGTTAGTCCAGGAGCCTCTTCCTTGTTGGTTTTCCCTTCCATCAATGAAGTATGCTGTCATGTCTCCACTATGCTGTAACCTGGGAAGTAACAATTATTTACCTTCCTTGTTTGCCCAGTCCCTGAGTTCACCAAACCTCTGCTTAAACAGAGCAGAGGAGCAGCTACGTCCATCCACTGCCAGCCAAGGGGGCCCAGAATTGCCCAGGTTGTGAGCAGCAGGGGCAGCCCCCCATCATCCCCCCACGACCATCCATCCCCCTGAGCCCAGGAAGGGCCCACACCTGATGCACCGTGGGGACACCTCTGCCTTTCCTGCAGGAAAAGCAAAAGTCACATCCAGAGTCACAGCCACTGACTGTGTCCGTGCCACTGCATCCAACATGGAAAAAGCCAATTCCAGAGACAGGGCCACTCCTACTCCAGTGCCAGCTCCAGCTCCAGCCGAAGCCACACAGGAGGGACCAGCCAGAAATGAAGTCCCCAGTACATCACAATCGCTTGGGTTGTTCCTGACCACTGGCTCAGGCACTGCACTTTATCGAGGGGGAGTTGCTCCAAACACTTTTTGGGTCACCTCAACGATGCTTACGGCAACACTCTTTTTTCAAGCTGTCCTGCTAAGCTGAAACACTTTCCCTCTCCTCCTGAGTCATTTTAAAGCAGTTAATGAAGAGTGGAAGCCCTTACCAGGTTTTTTCCCCCACTATCATGTATAATAAATGTAGTTTTGATTAAATTTTTACATGCTGCTTAATGCATCAAACAGGAATTTTCTATTCCCCTGGCAGCATGACAGAAACCCCTCCTCAACACAACACTCACTCCCCAGACTGATCTGCAGTGTCACTTCCATGGGAAGAAAAGCTGGCAGTGACAGTTTCCTGGGGGATGCCGAGACAACAGCTGCTCCAAGGTTTTCAATCAGCATGCCTTCATTTCATAATTCCAGTGCAAACACGTTTATGGTAAATAACCCATCTCAGATGGAGAGAACCAGGTAAGCCTCCCATCTGTGCAAACACACATTTGTTCCTGGCAGAAACTTGGAATCTTGCTCGTTTGGAGCCCCATAGAGCTGAGAAAACCCAAGGATCTGCTTCAACCGGCCTTATCCAAACTCGAGGCTCATTAAATTACATCTCAGCTTTGACTGGGAAACTATTTTAGGGAAAGTGGGTGTTTTTCCGAAGGCCACATGTGTTCTGCAATATCCCCAGGGTATTTACAACAGGTTACTGGGCGTCCCAGGAAAATCCTTCAGGCATCTCAGCACCCCCACCCATGGCAGGGGCTTGGACCTAGATGATCTTTAAGGTCCCTTCCAAACCTTATCAGGCCACTTGCAACTCCTTCTCAATTCCCATCAAACCAGCAAAGGGAGCACATGGGTGCTGCTCCCGGAGCCCCACAGTGCCTGAGAGCAGCAATCACAGGGCAGGGAAGGAGGGGAGGGCCAGGAGCATCAGGAAGAGATACAATCTGTTTCCACGGGGTGTCAGCTGTTTCTTGAGGCACCAAACCACTCTCTCAGGGTTTTTTCCCCCTCTGTGTAGTACCCAAGCTCTCTGGTTTTGGCTGGCAGAGGGTTGCTAGTGAATGGTTGGTGAGTGCAGGAGGGTTTTGCATATATATAAGGATTTTCCAGGAGTTCCCAAGGGGCTGAGCAGGCTCCTGCAGCCCCTGAGCACATGGACTTTCCTGACATTCACAGCCAGACTTGGCTCCCCACCTCAGGCACCCAGTAAAGCCTCCAGCAGATGGGTGCTCGCCGAGGGAAGCCCAGCCAGCCACACTCTGCTTTCAGCAGCTTCTGTGGCTCCAGCCTTCTGCCCTGCCACCCTCAGCAGGACCCAAGTGCAGCTCTGGTCCTGCACATTGAAGTTTCTGGGTCCATCCCGCTGCCATCCCTCTTCCTGGTGCTGGCACTGGGAGCAGAGTGGTTGAACAGCCCATCCCAAGCTGTGGTGCTCCCACTGAGTTTTTCATGCACTGGAGAGGGGCGTTTCACTGGTGCTGAGGCAGCCATGAGCACCTCTCAGGTCTCATTAACTTACCTGGAATGTATCCACGGAACCAGCCTGTGAGGACAAGCCTTTTTGGAGAGGGCAGCTTGGGAAAAGAGTAGGAAGGAGGAAAGAGTCCATAGAGAGACTCTGGTATGTGTAGCCAGAGGCTCCATCCTACCCAGCCCAGCCTCACTGCTGGAGTCATTCCCTGTACTCAGCTTTTCCCAGGTTTTACCCCAGTTCTCCTGCAGGGACCATTCCATACAGACAGGACTTCTCACCTTCAGCAGCCATGAAGTGCCAGGAAGAAGTTCCTGCACCTTTCCACCATCACTGACCCAGTTGTGCCTAGGGATAATTGATTCCAGGGTTTCTGGGCTTGGCTGCGTGGTCTGGGCTCCTCCAGGAGAAGGCAGGAGCTGCACCAGCCCTGGTCCAGGTGCCTTCGGAGTGAGTAGGAATGTCCCTCAATGCTACATGCGCTGTGGTTCACCATCAGGCTGCCTTTGAAGCTTGCCAATCTGGAAGAATATGTGGAGGCAGTGATGGAAAACAGCTCCTTCTCAGTGCAATGGAGAGCAGCTCCAGTCACAGCTCTTCCTGTGGGACAGGAGTGGCCAGCAGGAGGGTTGGGTTTGCCAGGACTCAGGGAGCCCCATGCTGCTCCTGCTGCCAGGGATTCCTGTGGGAGGAAGCTGAGCCGTGGGCAGTGCAGTGGTCAGGGATGGGGACTCCAGCAAAGGTCAAATCCCTACAAAGTCCCACAGGGGTGGGACACTCTCTGGAGCTCTCACTCCAGACTCCCAGCAGCTTTCCCAGGTCCCAGGAGCAGTGAGAGAGCTGGGTTTGAGAGACAATGCAGGGACTGATCCCAGCACCCCAAGCTCCTGAGTCTGCATGAGGAGCAGAAACCAGGGAAAGGCCCAGCAGCCCGGTGAGATGTGGGAGCAGAGCTGAGCAGGGGGAGCTGCCAGGGCAGGCTGGACATTCCAGTCCCTTCCCAGCCCATCTGCAACCTCATGCCTTCCCAAAGCCCTGCTCTTCAGGAGGAGCTTCCTCTCAGAGTCCCGTCTGAAAAGCCCAGGGTTCTCCAGCACTGGAGGGGAAGCATCTGATACCAGTCACATTTTGAAATGATTTTGATTTCCCGAGAGAGGCTGCAGACACAGTTCTGAAGGGAGAAGAGTTAATGCTCAATTTAGCTCTGCATGACCTAATTTGCCACCACTGATTCAAAAAGGGGGAAGCAAGGGAAGAGAAATCCTTGCACGTGGACCTTGAGACCCGACACATTCCAGGCTGCAGAGGGAAGGGATGTGCCTGTGGTGACACTGGTGCAGGCAGAGGATGCCCAGTAGCCACAAGCTGGGGACAAAAGCTGGTGGTCTCTCCAGGATTCCTCCAAAGCTGGGCTCTAGTGCCAGTCTTCACTAAGGCCATGGCTAAAGTGCATCTCCCTTGGGCCCTCTCTGTGGAGAGTATCTGGAGCTGACCTGCTCCATCCCCTGTTACTGTGCCGGTCCTGCTGACATGAACCACTCCTTTCCCTGACCCACAATGTGACATCAGTGCTTTAAAGGAGATTGAGTGGTTCAGGAAGGGATCAAAGAAAGTTTTCTGTGCTGTACCCCAAGCCCATGAAGAGGCTGGGGTGAGCTGAACCTAATTCCTCTCTGACACAATTTTCTCCCCACAGCCAGCAGTTCAAGGACGTGGGGAGTGGGACCACCAAAGGAGCTGGCCCTGGGAGTGCCTGGGAACTGCAGGAGGGTCTCATACAGGTGACCTCAGGGTCGCCATCCTGGGGGAGCATGTGCTGCTCTTCCCACAGCCCCCTGCAGCCCAGGGCAGCACCTCTTACATATTTCAGGAGTCAATAATTTAGTGGGGGCATTTTCTCTCTGGGGCCCCCAGTTGCTAATTCAGTGCCCAGATGCCATCACTGCCCACAGTGCTTTGCCCTTTGGTTTGGGGCGTCTTCATGCATCATTTGCCCTCTGGAAGAGAAATCTCTGTGTGATGCTGTCCCTTGTGTGCCACCTTCCCATTACTGGAGCAAAGGCTCCCTCTGATCAGCAGTGTGTGATGTGGTCTGGGTACCATTTGCCTCTGGGTCCAGCCCAAGCCTGATGTTAGATGGAACACGGCTGAATTCCCCACCGCCAGCTTCTTCTGGTGCTTCCATAGCCCTGCATCTCCATTTCTGCTTCCCAATGTTCCCACTGGTTCTGCTACCAGCCTCCTCCATCCTTCCCCTCCTCGTCCCAGCTGAACTCTCCCCCAAACCATGTGTATATTTCTGATTAAGGTAGAGAAGAGCATCACAGCAGACAGAGATTCCACTGCCCATTCCCTTCCAAAGGGCCTGTTTCCAGCAGACTGTTACTCCAACGCGCAATATGCAATTTTTTCATTTAAGAAAACAAGGACAAATGTTTGCTGATAAACATTTCAGGGCAGTGTGCCAGCGAGCAGATCCTTCTATTCCTCCCAGCACTGTAAAACACCAGCCTGCTGCCAGCCACAGGGATCGGAATGTTTTTCTTTTCATACAAAAAAATGTCTTACTAATGAATCCCTCTCGGTGGCCAGCGCTGAGACAGCTCTGCCATGTGCTGATGCACACTGGGACCTTGTGGCTTGGGGAACATTTAATACTCATCAAACACAGGGAATATTGTTCCCTCCCTGCATAAGTGTTGGCTGAAAATTTTGGGAAGTATGTGACCCCCATGGCGTGGCCCCTGCTCTCTGTCCATCTGCTCCAGTGGCACATTGTCCCTGGAAGGGTGAAGGGCATCCAGCTTCCTCATTGCCCTGGCCCTGCTTGTGATCCTGAGACACCACTTGATATAAATTAGGAACATTTATAGTTGGCAATAGCAGAAAACCAGGTGAAGTGACAGGACTGACAATCCTGTGCTGTGAAGACTGTGTGACAAGTGCTGGTGCTTCTAAGTTTTACTCTTCACAGTAGGGTTGTGAGAGGATGGGTTACATCTTCTACCGGAACTAGAAATAGGGAACACTTTCCAACAGGTTTTAACTCACAAATACAAGTTTGTCCCCAGAAGAAGTCACAGATCCCTGCTGGTCTCAATGACAGAGCCCCTCCCAGAGTAAATCCCCAGTGTAAGTTCAGAAAATGCCTTAAAATATATTTAGAATATTAAGAAGAGGTTATAACAGAGTTAGAAAATTTATTTCTGTGAGGACCCATTTCCTTTTTTGAGGAGCCGCTCTTCTGAAGCCTGTTCTGACCTTTTGTTTCCTGCAAGATCAACAGAGTTTTGTGTGACAACGGGGAGCTCTGGAGATGCTCCATGAGAGCAGGGAGTTCAGAGCAGCCCCACATACCCTGCTGTGAGCTGGCCCCAGAGGGCACTGGATAGAGCCAAGAGGGACACCCCTGAACACGTGGAATCTAGGACATGTGGATGTGGCACTTGGGGACATGGGTTAATGGTGGCTTTGGCAGTGCAGTGCCAGGGAACAGTTGTATTTGATGAACTTGGAGGGAGGAGGGATTTCCATGATTCTGTGAAATATCCCCAGCATGCCACACCGACATCTGTGGACAGTCTTACAGAGGAATGGTTAAATAGTCGAGGACATGACACAATAGAGCTAGTCAAAAAATAAAGAGAACGTGACTAGGAGAAGGTTGCTGAAACCTTGAGCACAGATGATTTGTAACAAACCACAGGTGTTCTGTAACTAACCAGAATGTTGAAGCTAGACTGATATGCAAAAAGAGAAACATGTATGGGGAGGTGATAACTGCAGGTATGCAGAAAAAGAAACATGTATAGAAAAGTGATAGCCATAAAGCTGACCAAGCAGAATAAATGCGCAAATAGCATTGCTAACCAATCATGAGCTGAGCTTTTGCAATATGTATGAGCTAATTAAGAAATGTATAAAACTGTGTAACCATTTACAATAAACTGAGACTTGTTGATCATGATAGCATGAGACTCGTCTCCCGCGACCCTCGCGCAACAGACAATCAGTGCTTCTTGTCCCACCTGGAATGAGGCTGAGCTCAGCTCAGTGCATCGCATCCCCGCCTTGGGCTGGAGTAACTCCACACCTGGATTTACAGAGATCCTAAACAAGCAAAACAGGGATGCAGCCCTGCATGTTCCCAGCTCCAATGGGAACAGCCTCATTACGAGGCTGTGATCTCTGTTCCAAAACAAACCTCATCTCCACATCTCAGCTGTGAAACACCAGTTTGAAAACTGTCCGTTTGGACTGGAGAAACCAAGACATTGTGAGGAATCCCCCAGGGATTTATCAAAGGCACTGTGGGCTGCCTGTGAGGGGAGCAGAAAATTGAGGGAGCCCCACAGATCCACTGCACTGGCAAGTGTTGGCTTGTCCCCACAGGCATCCCAAGCAGACAGGACAAAACTGTGGCCCCAAAATTGTTGGGATGGTGAACAAGGAGCAACATGGGAGGTGCTGCCCGAGGGCCAGGATGAGCTGAGTGAGGGCTGAGTGATGCTGCCTGTGCTCCTGGGAGCACAGGAAACCAACCCAAACCAGGCCACCCCAGAAAGAAAGGGAGCCTAAAGTCAACAGTGACATCTGAGAGCTCCACAGAGGAGGAGGAACTGCTTCTCCCGTGTGGGAAATAATCCCTCCCTAAAGGCAAAATTGCCCCTATTTGGTTAATTAAGTGGGCACCAGGGAGGAAAAAAAAGGCAAAACAAAGGCAGCCAAAGCCCAAACACACAGAACACAGGGAACACAGAGCCCTTTCAGGGAATGGGCGAGTGAGAAGCATCAATTGACTCTGCAGACAAGGTGTTTGGGTACACACCGAGGCAGTGTGAACACACAACAGTGTGAAGAAATGCATAATTACTTAGCCTGCATGGAGAGACACAGACTAATAAGGAGGAGGACAAAGGGCCTTTTAGTTAGGTTTTGGCTGTGTGCTAACACTGGTGAGCGCTTTCCCTGTGCCTCCCTGCGCTTGCTGAGCCATTCCAGGCTCCTGGGGCAGCCTCTGCCTCCACGTGTCCCAGATGGAGCTGGAACACGCTGTGGCCACAGGTGCCTGGCCTCAGGCAGCGGGGTGACTCCAGCACAGGGCTGTGCTTGGGACATGAGTCTGCATCCCGTCCCTCCGGGCTGCACCACACCTGTCCGGGCAAAGCTTTTCAGCTCCCTGCCCTCCCCAGCAGCTCGTTCCAGCCCACAGGGAGTGGGGAAGGAGATCTGCTGGCAGCATCGGACACTCCACAAGCTGCAGCACACAGCTCCGGTCCTTGCGGGAGATGAGGCACAGTCCCTGCGCTCAGCAGTCCCCCGCCCAAGCATGTACCACCAGCCGAGGACACCTGGGCAGGATGCTGACCCCCTCTGCGGGGGAACATCACCCGGGAGCAGAGCCGGTAGCCTCCGCGGCTCTGCAAGGTGCTGCCCACCGCCCCCGGAGGTTCCCGGGGCTCCAGCCCCGCAGCTGGCACATCACAGAGCTGTTCCTGGCACGCACAGGAGCCACGGGGTGCGGGCTCGCTCCAGAGCTGGGCGTGCAGAGTTCTGTGACTGTGTAACAAATGCAGCCCTCGCCCTGTCTCACGCTCAGACAAGTAAACAGTGATAGCGAGAAGCATCAACTAAGTGAGCGTGAGAGGCAGTGAGGAAACAAATAAAAGCAGTTTGCAACAGGAGCACCAAAATCCATCCCTGTGAGGCTCCGAGCCTGCATAAATCACCTGGTGAGTGACAGAGCTGTCACTGGGGCTGACAGGAGCACAGCCCAGGAGCAGTTATCCCGTGCTCAGGTATCAATTACCATCGCTAATTTTGAAACGGAGACCAGCTGATGCTAACAGGGGACAGGGAATTAAACCTTCACAAGTTAAACCATCAAGTGCCTCTTCTGGTTGTTTTCACCAGGAATGCTGAGTTTGAAATGCCCAGAAATGCTGGGACATACATGACATAACTGCTGCAAGATAAAAGGAGAAATTAAAAACATCAACTTTTGTCTCAGGTGGAGCTGCTTGTAAAAGGAAATAGAGGCATTTCCACCCCACATCCTACCCCACCTTCACCACCAGTGATGGAATGACACTGCTGGGCTGCTGTGGACATATCTGACTCCTCAGTAAAGCTCCCTCAGGGAAGGAGCAAGGCTTCAGCTGAAGCCCAGGCTGGTCTCATCTGTACTTCTGGGGAGAGAGATGACTAATGAGGTCAGGGATCATCTGGTTGCTATTTTTAGGTATTTTCTGGATTCCGACTTCAGTTGCACTGCAGAGCCCCCAGCTCCCTGCACTGCCTGCTTCCCGCCTGGATGTCTGAGTGGGGTGAGATGCCAAAGGAGTGCCAGACCCGCTGATTTATTGATTTCCCGACAAAAGAAATCACAGCTCCGCCCTTTCCCTGCCATCACTTTCCTCCCTCTCCAGCTTTGGCTGCTCCACTCCCTCCGGAGTTGCTGCACAGCCCTGGGCTCAACGGGAGCATCTTCTTCCCCTTCTCACCCCACCGTGGGAGGGGCTTTGGGGGCTACTTGGGCAGTGAGTCAGCAGAGGCTGCACGTGCCCCCAGCATTTTGGGGGTCCAGTGGTTGTGTCTTGAGGAGTGAAGAAGGGTCCTGAGCAGTGAGAGGTCTAAGATGGATGAGTTCTTCCTCCAAAAAGAGATTTTTTTATGCAAAAGTCAAGTTTTACCTTAAGAGAAACTGGGAAAAGTGGCTTTTGAAGGTGTGGGAGGCTCAGAACAGCCGAGTGTGTCTGAGCAGGGATGAAAGGGGATCATAAATAAACCTGCACCCATGGCAGGTCCTCTCCCCTGTTCTGCTTCCCACCAGCTCTGGACTTTCAGGGGTTAGCACAGCCCTGCAGAGCCCCACCAGCTGCCCAGGAGGAGCAGCAGCCTGAGCCAGAGGCAGGAGGAGAACGAGAGTGAGGTCTGGGATTTTAGCACGAGAGGGAGAGCAGCTGGAAAAGAACAGGCCAAGGGGGACCAGCACCCAATCCAGAGCTCTTGGCCATCAGCAACGCTGGCAGCATGTCAGGCCATGAGGAATATTTTCCTTCCCTGTGCTGGGCCAAATCCCCTCCCAGGCAACGCTGCTCGGCAGCTCTGGAGCGATTGCACAGTGACACCCACAGGAGAGGCCCCAAAGCTGCCCGCATCACACCCAACCACCGTGCCAGGGCCGGGATGGGGCTGACGGGGACACCCCGATGGAGATGACAGGGACATCCTGACAGAGGAGCTCTGCAGGGCCACCCAGGAGTGAGCTCAGAGTTAAATGCTCCCTTCCACGGTCTGTGTTGGTGCTGGACACGTGCACGTGAAGAGAATTGAATAACTAATTTCTGTTCTAGAAATACACATTGTGATACCAAAAAGTAACACTATTTATTTTCATGTAGTGACCCACCCCAGGCCCTATAAATATCTATATAAAGCCAGGGAAAAATATGTTGGTACTGTCGAATGCCTTTGAGGTATATGGTGAATATAAAGCAGCCCACATTAATTTGATATATTGCTGCATCACACACCCCTGCACTTCAGCCATTCACTGCCACATCAGACATCACAAGTTTGGACTAGGAAAGGACTCAGAGTGAAGTCCAAAATGTAAAGTCACATTTTGACAGGGAGGTGCTTTGCTCTAAGACCCTCCAAGTCCATGAGTGTGGAGGTGACTGTTCCCTGCTCTGGTGTGAGCCCAGCTGGGGCAGAGAGGGGGTGAGCGCTGATGGACAGAGGTCCTGACCATTTGGGATGAGCCACAGGTCCTGCTCAGGCTCCTCCTGCCCCACATGTTCTTTGTTTCACAGGGCTTCATGGGATGTTTTCCAGCTTGGAGGATGTTGTGGTGTGGGAACAATACCTCCAATTCAGTGCCCTCACCGAGACTCTCCAAACCCCACTGTCACTGTCTCCCTTCCCTGTTTTCCCCTACCCCCTGCAGTGGTTGGAGAGGAGAATTGGAGGCATGAAAGGCAAAGACCACAGAGTCCTCTGCCGCTCTCAGCCCACAGGGACAGACATGGGAGCACTGCACAAGCTTGTCCCCAGTACTGGGGTGCTTCCCACGTGAGTATGAGGGAATGGTCTCTCCCATGGGAGGAAACCTCAAGAGACCAACCATGGACCCCTCACCCCCATGTTTGTGCTATTCTGCAGCTCAAGGGGGCCAGGGTCTCTCCACAAAGCAACCCAAGCACATGCTGTCTGGGTGTGGAAGGATTCCTGGAGGGAGTAAACTCAAAAATACACAAAACCTGTGGAATCCACATCGCTTTCTCACTGAAGTGCAGTGTTTCAGCCTCACATTCCTTCCCAGGAGGGACGTGGTGCTAGCAGTCTGCACAAACCCACCTGAGGCATTGGTGGGTTCCACATCTTGGGTTGCAGGAGCTGAGCTTTGCAGGGAATAAAAACAAATTTGGTGCTCAACAGAGACTCAGTGGGTGTAATAATGTGATTATGCAGAAAGGGAGATGGTAGTTGCTGATCTGCTCTCAAAATTCTCCCTGCGAGGGCGGGGAGGCCCTGGCACAGGGTGCCCAGAGAAGCTGTTGCTGCCCCTGGATCCCTGGCAGTGTCCAAGACCAGACTGGATGGGGCTTGGAGCAACCTGGGATAGTGAAAGGTGTCCCTGTCCATGGATGGATCCAGGGGATGGAATGGGATGGACTTTATTGTTCCTTCCAGCCCAAACCATTCCATGAGTCTATGAACATTCATCCTGCTACTGTAGCCTCTGCTCTACCTGGCAGCAACTCACACACCTGGAACCAAAACATCACCAGGGGCTGAAGGAGTTATAGGCCAGTGCGTCTGTGTTTGTTACTGGAAAATGGCCTTAAATTGTGGTTAAAAATAGGCTAATGGAGCACAGTTGAGATGACATGGATTCTGTGATGGAAAGTGTGTCAGTGTCTCCAAAACATCCACGGTACTGCTCCTGCTCCCAGCAGGAGGTGTGACTGGCTGGGGCAGCCAGAGGGCTGCAGGACTACAGACAGGTAAGGCCAGGGGAATGGGGCCTGTATGGAAAAAATGACCTGAACTGAAAACTGAGGGACTCGATATTCAATTTTTCATGAACACTTCCACCATGGATCTCATCACTGTGCATGTTAATGTTTTCCACAGAAATCTGGAAAGGACGAAGGGCTGGAGAGTGCAGCCCAGTCCACAGATGACACAGAGGAAAGGCAATTGAACCCAGAAAGCCCATTGCACTTCCAAACAGACAAGCCAGGGAGTTGGAGGACAAATTTGTAGCTGAGCATTTGCTTCAATGAACAAGTTATTCAGCACCTGCATTTCAGGAGAGCAAAGCCCAGGCCCTGGAGTGCACGGTAGGGACTTCCAGGGTGGGAGGGAGGGAATTTGGAGGGGAAAGGAGCTACTATAATGATTAGGACCATGTGTGAGCCAAGAACAAGGGATGCTGTAGCACATTTTGGTAGCAAATGGCATCAGTAACCAGACCTGGTTGTAGGAAACACCCTTGGAGTATTGGCTGTGCCAATTAATTTTTAGCAGGAGAACAGGGACTGGGAGGGGGTGGGAGCTGGATCCACGGGCCTGGTTGGGGATATTTCACACTCCTTGGATGAAGTACCGAAGAACTTGTGTGTAGCTTGGGAAACAAAGTGAATTGTGTGGGAGAAAATCTTGATCCCAAGTGCTGTTCCCTGTCCTGCCTCTGTGTCCTGGGCCATGGGATGGTGTCTGAGCAGACCCACGGCCCAGGCAGCCTGTGTGTCCATGCTGGGTCTGCTTGGCACCGCTGCATGCGGTGGCTGGAGGAGACTCAGGGAGAGCAGGGGAGCTCCAAGAACTGTCGGGCTTTGGAGCAGGAAAGGGACTTGCCAGAGGCACCACCAGGGTGGCCTGGGAGGTGCAGGCACACAGGCTCTGAGGCTGTGGGCTCCGAGGCCATGGAGAGTGGGCTGGAGGTGTTACCCACATGGAGCAGCATCAGCTATGCCCCCACAGAATCGCTGCCCCACATCAGAGCCTGGGAAGACAAATCAGCATGTGGGGGGAGCAAAAGGGGGCAGGATCTGGCCCTGGGGCTTGTGACTGCTGGGGGAATCCTGCATGGTGCCAGTAGGGTCTGTCTCTCGCAGATCCCCCCAAAACCTCTCCGGTCTGTCCCTTCTTTTCTCACCCAGAGCTGCTTAGGAGCATCCACGGTGCAAATCTTGGCAGAGAGCACCCTCCAGTGGGCACTAGGAGGCCAGTAGGGTCCCCACGCTGGGCACGGGGGGTTCCAGCACGTGTGCAGCACGAGTGAGCCCCTGGGGAGGGGAGGTGAGATAGCTGGAGCAGCTCCCATCAGAAGCTGTCCATGAGGAACGACGCTTGGCTCACCTACACGGCTGTGGGCTCCAACTGAGCTTTGCCCTGGTGCCGGAGGTCTTGGAGCAGTCGGAAGCTGTTCTGCAAAAGCAGACAATTTGGCTGTTGGACGCTGAATCCCTTGGGACTGATCCAACCAGTGACACTGCTCTGAATTTAGAAGCATCCAGGGATGAAGTGTGGGACAGCAGTTGTGTGAAGAGCCGGTCATCCTCACTCAGTTGCCGGATGTTCAGTGAGAAGATACAAGGCAGAGGCAGTGGGAGCTCTCAGGACAAACTGGGGAGAAGGTCAGGACCGCCTGTTGACGCCCTCCAGGGTCTGGGCACCACCATCCCCTGACCCCCTCCACCCACTGAAACTCACCCAAAGCCCCACAAAGCCCAACCGAGGTGTCCCCTCTGGGCACGCCGTGTCCCCTTCCTCGGAGGGGACGCTCTCTGCGGGCGGAGCGGAGCGGAGCCAGAGCAGGGAAGGCAATCCGGTGACATCTGGTTGTAATCAGTGTTTGCAGCTCTGGCCTCGCTCCTGCCCGGCCGCTGGCCAGCGGAGCTGTTTCCCACGGGATGCCGAGCCCGCTCCGGCGCCGGGGTTTCGCAGATCCCGCACTGCAGCTGCGTCCTGGAAGCAGCCCCTGGAGCAGCCCCTGGAGCCGGCTCTGCCCACTCCAAGGGGTCCGGTCCCACCGACAACCAAAACAATACTCTGGCACTGCTTCTCCCGGGATGTCTCCTCGGGGCCTGTCCACAGCTCCAGAGCCGTCACGGAGCCGTGGCTCTTCATTTCCAGCCCTCCCACCCTGGCCAGCCCCGCTCCTGATCACCAGAATAATGTGGTGACTTCATGGTGCAGTTTACTTCACATGGAAAGGGTCCTTGTAATTTTCTCATGTTAAATATTTGACAGAAGACTTCAAGAAAACACAATCCATTTAGGGGGAAAAAAGCCAGTTTAAGTTGCCAAGCGACCAGATTTTTGTCATTTATTGAGGTTGCACTACGTGATGGTTTTATGAATCCCTTGGTTCCTGGAGTCCAGATCTTGGCTTGTACTCAATGACAAGGTGTTCACACTTCTCCAGCTACAGGAAAAGGTTTGGAAACCAGGCAAAGGCACACAGAAAAAGGAAAAGCCCTTAGCACTTACCTGGCTTTAAATCCTCCTCACTAAGCCAGCTTAGAGACCTGGGCAGTGCTGCCACAACAAACCTACATCATGAAGCAGAACAAGAGGAAATCACCTGAAAACCAGACAGAAAAAAAAAAACATGATAAATTCCCATTTCTGCAGGGTTGCTTGCCCTTGCCCTGACCCGCAGGATGGGGCCCAAGTGGGTGTTGCAGCTGCTGGAGAGGACAGTTTAGACCTCGTGCTTGAATTTCAAGACACACAGATCTGTGTTGAAAAAGCCACAGAAACAGGCACACTGTCCATGTGTTCCCTCTCAGCTGGCAGCAGGAGACGTCAGCGCTGGGAAGGGCAGGTGGGCTGGGAACGGGGAGTGAGCAGAGCCCTGATGGGCTCCAGATGCTCTCCTTACCCGGATGATGATGCATGACTGAGGCTGGCCAAGCCAAGAGATTTGGGCTGACTTCATCCTCCCCATATCCTAGCAGGGTGTGACCCCGTGCCTCACTTTCCCCATCTGTTCTGGGAACAGGGCCAAGGCACCAGCACTCCTCAGCTCCTCCTGCCTTGGTTCCATTCAGGCAGGTGGCAACCATCACAGGCCATTAGCCCGAGCAATGACAAACATGGGAAAGCTCCAAGACTCCTGCAGGAGACCTTGTTCAGCTCTCTGCACAAAGAGGAGCTCGGGGCACCTCATGAAGCTAAAAGGGGAAAGGGGAAAGGGGAGAAGGAGTGGGAAAGGGAAAGGGAAAGGGAAAGGGAAAGGGAAAGGGAAAGGGAGAGGATCACACCTGAGGCAGACAGGAGTNAAGGGAAAGGGAAAGGGAAAGGGAAAGGGAAAGGGAAAGGGAAAGGGAAAGGATAGTTCTCAGTGGTAGCAGCCCCATGGATCTGGGTTTGGATGCACATTTACAGAAACCCAAGCAGAGCAAGAATAGTTCAGGAGTCCAACAAGGCTCACCATGCAGGGAGAAACGGTACCACAGGAAATTCCCAGTAAGAATGCTAGTCCTAGTCCCAGGCAACTGAAGCTGCTGGGGATGGAGTGCTGGGCTATCTGGGTTGGAGGTTACACCCACCACAGCTGCTTTTTTCTTAGCTTTTGCTGCTGCCCTCACTGCTGCCAGGAGCTGTGCAGCCTGGAGCTCCCCGGAGCTGGGCGGCCAGGCCATCCCCACTGTACCCTGGTGACACCCCGGGGCCACCCGAATATTGGCTCTACCGGGAGCCGGAGCAGGGAGGACGGGGAGGGAGTAGTTGCTGGAGCAGGAACCCCCGCGGGAAATGCGGGGAAAATGCGGGATTAATGGCCTGTCCTGCGGCGGCTGCGGGGCGCTGCCCGCCTCGGGGGACACTGAAGCTCTGGAGCCCGGGGAGGCCGGGGCAGGACTCGGGGAGGCCCCACAGGGCCCCGGTCCCAAGAGAGGAGGGACGGCTGCGGCTGGAGATAGCGCTGGAGGGGCCCGTGCCATCAGGAATGGGGACGCGGCGGGGAATTGCCGGTGCCGGCGGGTGCCCGTGCCCTCGGGAAAGGCACCAGGAGGGAAGGTCTGGCACCGAGGGGTGCCCGTGCCCCAGCCCGAGCAGCTGCGGGGATCCGGCCGGCAGCCAGACCGCAGCGTCCCCGCAGCTCCTCCCGCCGGGTCCGGTCTCTCCCTCCCAAGTGCCGCCGTGCCCGAGCATCCCCGAGCGGGGCCGCCCCT
>VZTR01009196.1:236353-247073 GCA_013400775.1 Chaetops frenatus
TCCTCGTCCTCCTCCTCCTCGTCCTCCTCCCACAGACCGGCTCCGAGCCCCGGCGCTGCGGCCGGACTACAGCCCTCGCAGCCGCGGGGCTCGACGGGGGGAACAGTGCCTGGCTGGGCTGGACCGCACCGGGTCGGGGGGCAACAGAACCGGGGGGAACACAGCCGATCTGCCCCGAGCCGATCCGCCCCATGCCGTTCTACCGACGGAGCGTGGCAGTGCGGGTCCGGCCGGCGGGGCCGCTGACCGATCTGCGAGACACCTGCAGCCTGGCGGCCCTCGCCCTGCTGCGGCAGCTGGCCGAGCTCTGCGGNCGCGCCGCCCGCCTGCAGTCGCTGCTGCGGGGCCGCCCGCTCCGCGCCGCCGCCACAGGTAAGGGGACACCCACTGTGGGACCCGGGGTCCTGCGGGCCCCATCCCCCGCTGCTGGGGCCGCTTCCCGCTCCAAGGGGCTCTGCTCCCTGCCCCAGAGCCGGAGGGCTACGCTGCTTCTCCTCCAACGTTGTCACCCCGTGTCCCCTCCCCGGGTGGGTGACGGATGCCGGCTCCTGCTTTCGGGGCCCATCATCCCTGCTCCATCAGCAGGGAGGCCTGGGGGAGCGGGGCAGGGGTGGCAGTGCCAAGGCCCATGGTGTCAGCGGCCAGGGAACCGTGCCACGCATTGGAGTGAGGTGTCATTGGGGTGCTGGTGACCCAGGCACCAGGGTGAGGCCAGGACAACCCTGCACCCTTTCCCTCTGCCCGGACTTTATTTCTCTGCTCACAGTGGGCATTTTCCAGGCTGCCAGCCAAGCACACCTCATGCTGTGTCTGCAATTACTGCGGGCTGTTTTGGGAAAGCAGGGACTCCAGGCTGTCAGGACTGGTCCTTGACACCCTTACACTGTCCCTGCCTCAGATGTTTTGTCTCATCCTGGGCAGGGGACCAAGGGGGCTGTCCTGTCCAGTGTGGGGCAGTTTTCAGGGGACCACAGGGCCTATCCTGTCTGGCATGGGGCAGTTTTCACTCGGGGCATTGTGTATCTGGGGAAAATGCTGGGTTGTCACCCAGGCATCCTGTCAGTTTGTCCCCTCTCCTGGCAGCCAGTAGGGTTTGGGTTGCCTTGGATTGTTTCCACTTCCCATTCCAAGCATTTCGGTCTGGCACAGGCTGCTGTGCTGGGTCAGGAACAGGCAGCACCGTTTTGGGGGATCTTAAAATAAGCTAATTTTGGAGTTGTTTATAGAAGTTTATTTTGAAGGCTTTGCGGGGTGGGGAGGGCAGTGCTGCTCCAGCACGTTCCCCTCAAGCACCGCACATTTCCCAGACTCTTGGCAGAGTGTGTGCCTCTGCTTTCAGCAAGTCCCCTCACAAGTGTTCCCTTGCTGCTCCATCTGCCTGGAGCCATTGGAAATGACTGCCGGATCCTCACAGCTTGTGTCCTGGATCCCGGGAGCGAGCAGAGCACCTAGCCTTGGCCCGGGAGCTGCACAGCCCCTGCCAGAGCTGTGGACCCAATTGGACTGAGAAGAGGCTCCCACTGTCCTGTGCATTGACCAGGACGAACGAGGGGACAGTGAGGTTTCAGTCACCCAAGCTGACCCAGGCACTGCACCAGCATGTGCCAAACCTGGCAGCAGCATCACTGTACCTGCTGGACCAGGGTCTGCTGGAGGAGGAGCTGATTGTGCGGGTAACCAGATGGTCCCTCACTGCCTTTGTCTGGCCAGCAGGTTGGGACTGCTCCGGTGGCCACAGGAGTATTGTGTGTGTGCCACCGTGGTGGTAGAAGGATAATCTGGGGGCACAGCAGAGGACACCTTGAAGGAGATGGTGTAGGGGACAGGGGGACAGCAGAATGACTGCGTGGGGGGGATGGTGGGGGGGATGGTCGGGGGACACCTGCAGCTGCCGCTCTGGGCAGGTGGAGCGTGCAGCCCCACTTTGTGTGTTCAGTTAATTCCATGCATCTGGCGTTTCTCACGGAGCAACACCACAGGTAGCTCAGGTGTGTGTGTAAGGCAGCAGCAGATTGCCCTGTGCTACAGCTCCTCATTAGAGTCATGAATATGCATGTATGTAGATTTGCTGGGCTGTCTCTGGGCTGGGGTCAGAGGTGTATAGTGATAAAAATGCTGTGATTTATCTTGTGGGAAGTGCTGGGGCAGTGTGAACAGAGCCAAGCTCACCTTCATTGCTCCTCAGTGGCACAGAGGGTTAGGAGGTTCACTTCCCCCTGCATCCTAAGGGAGCACAGCCCATTCATGCTCCCGCCTGCTCCACATCCATCCACCACCAGCCAGGGGGATGCCAGAGCTTCCAGCGTGACTGAACTTACGTAGGGGAAGAACAAAATCTTGACCGGTATTTCAGTGGCAGTTTGCTTTGCTAAGTGCTCCAGCATCAGCCCATGGCAGGGGATCAGATCACATCTTGGGGGGGTGGGAGCTCCTTGTGAGTCCAGGGCTGCCCAGGACTTGAGAGGACACTTCCCACTGAGCTGCGGCACAGCAGGGACTCAGGAGTGATGAGCAAACACTTAACAGTGCCCCACACTGGGTTTGGAGTTTATTTTCTCCTCTGTTTTCATTTCTTGAAGAGGATCCAATGGCAAAAATCACATTTCCCCTCTTAAAATTAAATGGAAGCCCAGGGAAGATGCTCCAGGGGGTACTCAGGACTTGGGACCAGTCATGTCCTGGAGCAGCCTCGGCTCAGCCAGTGTGGGTCCAGGGGACATGTCACAGCCTGCCTGGCCAGCTTGTAAGGACAGGAATGGATCAGGCTGGAGATCCAGCAGGTGCCTCCCGGGCAGGGCTGGAGACAACACCAGCCCAGCACCAGCCTCAGCACCTCCTCGCTGCAGACCCAGCATAATCCTAGGCTAGATTAGTTCCATCCTCTAGCTCCTCTGAAGCTACAAGATGGGGACCAGACACTTCTCGGGAAGTAGAAATGCTCCAGGCATAGCCAAAACCCAGCTGCAGTGCAGGCAGGGCGTGGGGGTGGCTGGCCAGCCCTCACAGATGAGCTGACTCCAGCTCCCATGGGCCTGTGGTGGTTTGCCCTACCCGAGCAGGGTCCTTGTGCCAGCTCCCAGGTTTGGATACGCTCAGTTAGGTCACAAGCCTTTGCCTGGTTTTGGTCCCTACCAGTTTCAGAAACACTCAAAAGCCACGGGCCTCCTCACCCCATGGCTGGGGAGTTCAGGTCACCACTGTGCAGCAGGAAGTGTCTGTTGGTGTTTCCAGAGGCTGTGAGCTGAGGGAGCTGCCTCATCCTCCTCAGGAAGGGGAGATGCCAGCGGAGCAGTGTCACTTCCCGATGAAGAAATCACACAGCCAAAGGCTGGGGAAACACTTGTCGGACAAGGGAGTGTAGCTGTTTCCAGCAGGAGACAGCAGCCAAGGGCTGTTGGACTCCTCTGCTCTTTTTCACTGGCAGTGGTGGGAGCGGGGAGGGCCCACGCTGGGAGCAGGGAGCTGGGAGTTGGGAGTTGGGAGCTGGGAGCATCCTGATGCTACATCTGGGCACAGGCTCCCACTGCGGCCAGGGCAGAGCAGGGAGCAGGCTCCTTGTGCCACTCCCACTGGAGAGATTGGAGCATGACACACACCAGTATGGCTCAGTCTCCTCTTCGGGACCTTACAGCTCCAGAAATCAGCAAAGTAAAGGATGGGACCAGTGCCGAGAGCTATTCAAGACACAGGCCCTGAAGAGCTGCAGGACGGTTCCCTGGAAGGAACCCCAGGCTGTGCTGGCAGGAGCAGCTGTTTACTGCTCCTGCTGAAATGTGCAGTGTTCCCATTCTCTGACCTCCCAGCCTTCTCTGAAACCAGCCAGAGACAGAGCTGTCAGCCAGCTGGGGCTGCTGCCCCCCACACCCTCTGCTCAGAGCGCTCCCCTTGCTGAGGTGGCACAGATGTTTCCCCCCATATTCTGCAACTAGATTTAAAAAAAAAAAAAAAAAAAGGAATGAAAGAAATAAAAAAGCTCTTTTGACATGCTGGAGTTTCCTGCCAGGCTGAAGTGGCTGGTCTGTCCTTCAGTCCGTGGGACAGGGGACAGGGGCTGCAGCTGTGACTGCAGTCCCAGGGCTCATCCATGTGAACCTGCAGGACCCCCACTCCTTTAAGCCCACAGCTGCCCTTGTCAGCACCTGTCTATGGGGTCAGTGCCCTTCAAGTGGAACAAAGTGCCAGGAATGGTGCAGGGGTCTCACCACAGAACCATGGGAAGGAGATATCCCAAATTCAGGAGGTGAGAAGGGCAGTTTTGGAGTGAGACCTGGTCTAAGTTCACCCTGATGCTCTCTTCCCCAGCAGTCCTGACATGCCATGGCCACAACCACCACTGTGAGGGGGCATTTGGAGCCTTCTTAGACACCAGGACAGGCTGTGGCCAGTGTGAGGTGAGGGTTGCTCACCCCACAGAAGTCCCAAAGCCTCACAGTAGTGCCAAAGACCCTTGTGGGAGACCCCCTCAGGAGCCCAGCACTGCTCATTCCAGCCACAACCCACTGCAGCCTCCTCTGCAGGGCAGAGCAGCTCCCAAAACCCTTCCAGACATCCAAGACATTTTCTCTGCCTGCATTTCCCTGAGCCAGTGGTGATTTCAGCGTCAGAGGGGCGAGCACATTTCCCCAGGCTGCTGGTGTGGGTGGGAAGTGGGATGATGACCAAGGCTGGATAGTTGGCTTGACTGCCAGAGGAGGGGAAGTGGAGCCACACCCTCCCCTTAACAGGAACCGTCTGATGGCTCAGCGAGAGGTGGATGGATGGATGGATGGATGGATGGATGGATGGATGGATGGATGGATGGATGGATGGATAAAACCTGGCTCCCAACGGCCCTGCTCTGGCTGAATGCCATCCTTGGCTCTGGGCTGATGGCCACTCCCTGAAAATGTGTGCTGCAGGCAGCGTGAAGGGCAGGACACCCCAACCCTGCTGATAGTAGCTCCCCATGCTGCTGACATTCCTGCAAGGAAAGGGCAGCCCTGCCTGGGCTTTTCCAGCCTCCAGGGTCAGAGTTTCCCCTGGCTCCCCTGCTCCGGGGTGTGGGGTTCCTGCCATGCTGGAGGGGACACGTGGGACATCCTGAGAGCTGATATTGAGGATGGTATCTCCAGCTCATTGCTGTGACCTCCCTCCCACCCTGCTGGGGTTTTGTCAGGGCTGAGATTCCTGCTTGGATGGATACAAACCCTCATTCCAA
Organism: Chaetops frenatus; assembly: GCA_013400775.1. Lineage (NCBI taxonomy): Eukaryota > Metazoa > Chordata > Aves > Passeriformes > Picathartidae > Chaetops > Chaetops frenatus. The sequence continues at coordinate 241,551 of VZTR01009196.1, forward strand.
ACAGTGTTTTCACCCTTGTGTGGTGTTTTGGAAGGATTCATGTGAGAGCTGAGCTGGTGGCCCTTGCTCAGGAGCTGGGCTGTGGCCCTCAGGGGCAGTAGATCCCCTAGGAAGAGCAGGCTCTCAGGACCCCTGTCACCCAGTAAGAAGTGCAAGAAAGTACGAAGGAGCACTGCCACCACTGTCCCCTCCCAGCCTCGCACACCCCTGGTGTTTCTGATTCCTTTTGCCTGGGCCTATCTCTGCAGAGCAAGATCAGAAGAAACTCTGTGAGCACCAGTGTTCCTGGTTCTTCTTAGGAAGCACTTACAGCCCCACTTTGGCTGGGAATATGGCATCACTTATGGACCAGGAACAGGACTGGCTTCAACTATGTGTCTCCTTGGAGTTTGCGTCATCCTAAAGCAACGTGAGGGATGCATTCACCTTCGTGTGAAAGCAAAAGCTGGAGCGTGCCTTGGCAGCCTCTTCTCCAGGTGTAGGGAGCTCCATGGAGGCAGAGGTGGGAGTACAGGATGGCTCCCCATGGCACTCATGCAAGTTATCCCTGCCGCAAGGCACCAGTGGCTGTGGGGCTGTGCTTTGGAGAGCAATGGCCCTTGGGGAGGGACACAGGAACCCACCAAGAACCCAGCAAGAACCCACCTGGCTGCTTACGAATGCAGCGGTCCCTTGGGGATTTGTATCCAGCTTCCAGCCTGGTCTGTGCTCCCCAGGTGACCAGGGCTGTGCCCGCTGGCCGTGCCCATTGTCCTGCAGATGCTGGCACAGGGCCAGCCACACGCCAGTCCCTGCGTGGGCACGGGAGCCACTGGCTGACAGCACAATGTCCGGATTGAGCAGGAGCTGGAGGAGCGCCCAGTGAGCCAAGGATGCTGGCAAGGAGAATCTTCTCTTTAGCCATGCCAGAGGGCTCTGCCATCCTTCTCCTGGCCTCCCGCTGGCCGCCCACCTTGGCACTGGGATGACTGGCAGGGGATCAGGCTGGCACCTCGGGCAGCGGCGGGCATGTGGCTCTGTGGGGGTACCCATCAACATGGGGGGTGACCGTCCCCTGTCTCTCTGCCGGAGCCCGACCCCACACAGATGCCAGCCTGGCACTGCACAGTGTCTGCAGCTGGGCACAGCTCCAGGAGCCAACATGGATCTGCATGGCATGGGGAGACTGAGTGTGGTGGGCAGTGCAGGGATCACGGGACGGCCATTACTCCTTGAGTTAATTAATGACAGCAGATCGAAGCAGACAGGGAACAAGGTAATTTCTCCCATCTTATTACCCAGACAGTGGCTGTGAGCCGCCATTTCCTCCCTTCCTGGCATCCTGAGCCTCTGGCTGCATCCATATGGAGCAACATGGTCCCACTGTGGGCTTGGATCCTGACTCAGTGTCCCCATAGCCAGGCAGGAGGGCAGGGACAGCAGAGCACCCCACATCCCCAGCGCAGAGCAAACCCCACTGGCACACGTGTCTGTGATTCTGTGCAGGTGTGAGTGTGCACACATGTGTCTATTGCAGAGATGGGGGCTCCTGGCATGCTGAGACCTCTGTGCTGTCAGTGCTCCTGGAACGATGCTCCCGGCTTGTGTTGTGCTTTGTCTGTGCTCTGGAAATGGGCAGGGGGCTCTCTGCTACTGTGGGGTAAGCCCTGAGATCACGTCTCTGTGTCAGGATTTTGCTCCAGTGCTTTTCCATCCCTCCCAGCTGGCTGCTGTGGCCATGGCTGCCCAATGCTGGCACATCTCCACTGGGCAGGGCTTGTCCATCACCATCCAGTCATTGCCATTCCCAGGGCCTCTCACGCACCTGTGTCCTGCGAGCAGGGAGAGCAGATCCCCCATTGCATAACCAGCATGGGGTGCCCTCTTGTCCAGAGCATGGAAAGGTTCTGGCCATCTCCTGGGTATTCCCAACCCCACAGCTGCAGCTAGCAGCCTCCCGGGTGGTCCTGGCTGTCAGGCAGAGCGTGGGCTGCCAAGGCCACCTGCAAGGGGCTGCCTTCCTGCTGCACTGGGACCCCAGCCAAGGGCAGGGGGGGATGGACAGCCACCTCCCTGACAGTCATGGGGGGCTCCAGCCCCAGGAAACCTTCACCTGACTGCCTGACCCCAGTTAATTACAGGAGGATCAGCTGGCAGTGCCCACAGCACCCACGCAGGCCGGCACAGCAGACAGCAGAGGTGGTGGATGGCCCCTCTCCAGTGGACCCACAAGTCGCACCCCTTGCTGTGGCCTCCCAGACCCACTGGAAAGACGCTCTCAGTCTCCTCAGCTCCAGCACCCGCAGTAGGGATGTGTAGCTATGTCTTTAAGAAGGGCCTGGGCTGGGGTGGGAGAAGCGTTTCCATCCAGCCTTTCTCCAGAAACCTGGTTTGAGTTAGTGTGAGCAAGCAACTGCCAGAGCTGGCACTGTGGCCGTCCCCCGCTCCCGGCCAGGGCAGCCACCAGTCCATCCCGGCCATGGGGGCTCGGGGCATCCACTGAGGTGTGGGGCAGCTGCCAGACCCGCTGGCCTTGGGCCCGGTGGGGAGGAGACGAGGAGAAGGCAGAGCTGGGTAAGTAAGAGTTTCGTCCTTTCCTGACTGTGGGACTCCCTGCCCCGCCCCAGGAGGGCCTGGCGGCGCCGCAGGACAAGGGCAGGGAGTCGTGGGTGCACGATACGGTGGCTGTCACTGCAGATGGGTGCAGGCAGCAGCAGCCCCAGGGCTGGCACAGCCACTTGCTTGGTTCCTGGCTGCTGCCTGTGCATGCCAAGCCATGGGGATGGTGGGATAGGGCCTGCTGGGCACCCAGCGCCCAGCACAGGAGGGCTACCAGGCAGGACACACCAGCAGGCAGAGCCCTGAGAGGGGTACGGTGCCCTCTGCTCCCTGGCAGTGCCCGTGCTCAGCCTGGGGGCTGCATATGTCCCTCCTCTTCCTCCTCACCCACCCGGGCTGGGACAGGAAGCCTCCCCAGAGACCCCACCGGCAGGGAGGTGCACGGCATGGCCCTGCATAGGGGCTGGGGGATGCAGTGGCGGTGCGGGGGAGGTGTCAATGCCACCCCTCGCACCCCACGTCTCCCGTAAGAGGCTCATAAATGACAGGCACTAGTGACAGTGCCACGGCACGTGGTGGCAGCCTGGCTCCACGCTGTTCTTTGGCACAGCTATTTTGGGGGACATTCAGAATTCAGAGGAAGCTCTGGGTGTGCGGGTGTATGTTGTGGAGTGATCAGGGCTGGGGTCCCCGTGTCGCCTCGCCCTGACCCCACACAACTTCATGCCGAGCTCTGACACTGCCAGGTAGCAGAGCCAGGTGGCTGCGTCCTGCAGCCCTGGCGCACCAGTAGCAGGGAGGGCACCCCTGACAGTGCTGGTCCTAAGCAGGACCGAGCCCCAAGTGCAGTTACCAGGACGCAGAGCAAGGAAATATGTTCGGTGCACTGAAGGAATCCCAGGAATGCAGAGCCTGGAGGGGACTCGAGGTGGCACAAAGGTGCCACTGCAGCTCCAGCCCTGCACGCAGACCCCCTGCCAGACCTCGAGCGGCAGCTCGGGGGTCACCTTTAGCGGGGCAACAAAAGATGTTGTGGGGCTCGGTGTCCCAGCTCTGCCCTCCAGCTTGGCGGGGACCCCGCCGGCGGCTCTGTTGGAACGTGGCACCTCTCGGGGTCCAGTACAGCCCTGGGAGCGACTCCTCATGGTGCCGGCGTGGGGCTGGGAGCTCTGGCCCTGCTCCCCGGCTCTGGCCCGGCCCCAAGCCGTTTTTCTCCAATGAGCTCATCTGCCCCGCTGATTGTGAGCTTGGGCCTCTTGGCCCGAAAATAACCAGCTCGGCCACTTAGCAAGCGTTCATGGCTCCTTCACTGCCGAGTTCTGTGCCAGGAGGGGGGCTGCTCCGGGAACGCAGAGCGGAGCTGCTCCCGCGCTCGGGCCAGACGGAGCTGTGGCACCGGCATGTCCCCGCCCAGCCACTTGCACCCTCCTGCCCCTTGGCCCGGGCACGGCGAGCCCGGCGTCCTGAATGAGCCACCCACATCTGCCTGGGCTCCCTGGAACCATGAGGCCAGGACAGTGCAGGCAGCCGTGTGTGCCCACGGGGCTCGAGCAGGATGCGGGATCTGGGGCTGCCCCGCACAAGGTGACAAGGGGCTCGGAGTGATGGGCACCTTGCCTGGCTCCCCGGGGCAGGGAGCAGAACAATGGCCACACTACCAAGTCACAGCCCCACGGCACACAGTGGGGCTGTTCGTGCAGGAGCCGCTGCCCCCCTACCTGACACCTTGTGCTGGACTGGGCTGGGACTTGGGGAAGTGGCAGAAAGTATTTTCCTGATGGAATTTCTGCGAACCGCCCCCAAATCACCCCAGTCCTTTGCCTCCCCAGGGAGTGCAGAGGCTGGGTGAGGTGGGTGGGAGCTAGCCTGCGCATCCTACAGCCCCATGCCCAGGTCCCTGTGGGCTGAGGCACTGCCACAGCCCAACCCCAGAACAGGGACACAGCATGGGCAGCAGGGTGCCACGGCAGGGCCCCCGCACCACTGCAGCTGTCACACCCACCTGCTCCCACATCAGTCACAAAAACTGCTCCTTGCACCAAGTACTGATCCAATTTGTGGCTGTTTCCATAACAACCTCCAGCGCCTTCTGGTCCTTTCTGTTGCTATAAGGATGCCGAGATCCAGTGTGTCAGGAATGCTCTGTCCTGGGACGCAGTGACTGGGCTGAGCTATCCCAATTCCTCTTGGCTCCCAGGGGTAAAGGGCTGTTCAGGTGGGAGGCCTTGGCATGCTGGACAGGTTTCCCCACTCTGGGAAAAGATTTTTTCCTCATGAGAGGGATATGGTGAGGTCTGGGCCAGGGGAAGGAACACAAGGGCAGTAGCTGATCCAAGACTCCTGGGGGTCCCTGCGTGCAGCTGAGCTTTGTGCAGTCATGGCACCACCCAGGACATTCAGTGCCAGGAATGGGGACCTTGGAGGCACTGGCAGACAGAGGCAACTCTGTTTCTCCTACCCGAGATGACTCCCAGGCCTGGCTCTTGCAGTGTCCCGCAGCTCTCACACAGGATTCTTGGCTGGACCCAGCCCCAAAGCTCTTCCCACACCTCCTGTTTCCCTCTGCGCGTGGCTCCAGCTGCTCTCGGAGCTGACCTCTGCCTCTTGGCAGAGATCCTCGACCCCTTGCCTCCATCCATCCCCTGCTCAACCACCCACCCCACGGGGCCAGCATGAGGGTCTCCACCCAGCCCCAACACCCCTGCTGTGCCCAGCCCAGGATGTCCCACGCGGCCCCACTGCCTCAGGGGTGCCCTGCCCTGGCACCACCTCATCCCCAGCACCTCGGGGGCTGTCCAGTCCCAGGACCCCCTCCACTCATCCCTAAACCAAACAACTCCCCAGAGGCTACCCAGATCGAGGGCCCCCAACCCAATCCCATCGCCCCGGGGGCTGTCCAGCCCTGGTATCCCCACACTATTGGTCTGAGGGTGCCCGGCCCCGGCACCGCCTCACAATCACCCTGATACCCCACATCCCTATCTC
>VZTR01009196.1:247429-272048 GCA_013400775.1 Chaetops frenatus
GGCTTGGCACTCCTCGCTCCCCGGTCCCGGTGGGTCGCTTGGAGGACACGGGCAGAGGTCACCGCGGCCGAGGCTTGGCCTCCTGACGGGGACGGCGCGGGATGGGGCTGGCGGTGCGGCCACCACGGTTCCCCAGCTTGTGGGACAGGTGCTGGCCCCAGCTGCGGAGAGCCAGCCCGGGTTACAGGGAGCCAGCTCCATGCAGTGGGGAACCAGCCCGGGGTACGGGGATCCGGTCCCAAGGTGTAGGGAGCCAGCCCTGGGCGCGGGGCTGCAGCCCCAGGGTGTGGGGAACCAGCCTGAGGCAGTGGAGAGCCCCTGCAGTTGCTGTCCCCGGAGCTAGGCCCCCCCCGGCAGGGAGCCCAGTGCCTGTGCAGCCCCCGCAGCCCAGCTCCCTTCTCCCACACATCGCAGTGCTGGTGGGTGTCTGGGGGCTCTTGTACCACAAACAATATCGGGGAGGCGGACAGCCCTGCAGCTCTGCGGGGAGCTTTCTGGGGAGGAACAGAGGGAGCAGAGGACTCCCTTGGAGCTGGTAGCAGGCAGTGAGGGCAGCTGCCTCAGGAAGCCGGGTCAGACAAGCAGGACCTGTCTGGTCACTCCTTTGTCCCCATGTAGCTGGTCCAGGCAGTTCGGCAACCCTCCCTAATGCTCTTGCTCTTCCAGCCGAGCTCCGGGGAATGCCAGAAGAGCTGGGAGCTGGGGTCTGCCACAGCTCCTGGCACCAGGCCCATCAGAGCCCTGGAGTCCTGGAGTACAGTGTGCTGGGCTCTGCCGGCCCCAGCTCCTGCTGCCCTTTCCCTGCCTGCTGGCTTGGGAGTGGGACACAGCAGTGTGGGCAGCAGCAGGGAACTGCCAGCTCTGGGAGAGACCTCGAGAAGATTGCTTAGAAACTGCAGGAGAATGGGGACTGCTTGTCACAGCCCAAACGACTGTCACAGCTTAATAATCAGTGGGCAGAGAGGGTGGCAGCACAGCCTGATGCTGTCTAATTTTGCAACTGCTGTTGTAGCAGTGAGTGCAAAGCACCGAATTGGGGCACAAGAACTTTGGGTTGCACAGGAGAGAGGCTGAGCTGTGGGTCAGAGGGGTGAGAGATATGGGGCTGATTGGTATCCATCACATCACCCTTGGCTCCCCTCTTGGAGGTGTGGGAAGTGGGCAGTGATTGGACTGTGGGGTGCTGCTCTGCTCCCTGCCTGCCTCTCCCACCTGGTGCCACTCAGAGGGGGGAACTAATCACATTTCTGGGTTGTCAAAGGAAGTCTTGGAGCTGCAGGAAGGGCCCAAGGGGGATTGTGGGGCCAGGCCCTGGCCTGAGCTGGTTCACCTCTGTTCTCAGGCACAGGTCACATCTCCCCACCAGCCTGGACATCTCCAGCAGGTCTCCTCAGGTGCCTGGTCTCCCTGGGTAGACCTGCAACTGGCTGCCGGGGGCAGGGAAGAGTGGGATTTGACACTGCACAGCTCAAAACTCATCTTGAGTGTAAAGCACAAGCACTTGGACACTCACAGGGCTGCTGGGACCTCAGTGCTTGAGGCATTCCTGAGCAGTTGCACAAAGGCTGCCATGCAGAGAGGTGGCAGCAGGTCCAGGCTGGAGCTTATCTGCCAAGGGGAGGGAGCTGAGGCTCCATAAGGAGCAGCCCTGTGGTGAGTGTGGGTCACTGGTGGGGTAGGATATGCCAGCGAGAGCGGGGCAGGGACCTGCTGTACTGGGATGCACCTTGTGTCACCTCAGGCAGGGTCATCCTTCTGTCCCATGCATGGGGAGCGTGCAGAAGGGTCTTACGCTGCATCCCAGATCCAGGATCCAGCCTTCCTTGTGGCCCATCTGGCTGGGAGTGGCTGCATCGATCTGGAGCAAGCCCCTGGCTTGTGTGTGTGATGGTGTTTGGAGCAGCCCCTTGGAGCAGGCAGCATCCTTGTGGGCTGTTGGCACAGCTGTGATGACTTTTCAGGTCTCTGCCTGGCATTCTAGTGGACTAGGAGGCAGCTCTCCAATTACTGCATCTCTCTATACTGGCACTACAACTGCAAGATGGGTCCCAGAGGAAGCACTGGCCGTGGGGAAGGTGTCCTTTGTCCTTGTCCCCCTGTCCATCAGAGCCATGTGGCTGGGTTGTGGGGAAAATGCTAGTATTTGCCATCCTTCACCTGTCCCGTCGCTTGGGTCTGCAGCATCACTGGGTGCCTGGCACGGGGTGAGTGAGTGGCAAGCCCAGCCCCTGGCAAGGAATGTGCTCCACATGCTGCCCCCATGGCCCCAAAGCCACTTCCTGAATAAAGCCTGGGCTTGGGGCAGTATTCTCGGCTCTGCTGCAGCCCTGGCTCCCAGGAGCCTCCATCCTCTGGGAGAAGCCAGCTCAGCTTTACAAAGCCCTGGGGCACTGGGAAAGTGGTCCCTGCGGAGCCTTTGCTCCAGGCTTTGTAAGGCACTGAAGTGAGACAAAGCTCTGGGAGCTCTGGCAGCTCCCAGGTCAGAGACAGGGGGGTTCAGAAGGGTTCCTGGTTTTGTAAGGACTGGGGGAGCTGGAGGGCAGCGGCTCAGCCCAGCTGGGGGCAGCCACAGGCTCCAGGTGCTGGTTTCTCCGTGAGGAGTCTTGTGGTTGCTCTATGTAGGAACAGCCATACTCTGCTGGCAGAACAAGCTGCCATGTGCTGCGTCCCCCCAAGTCCCCCACCACTCTCAGATGGTGCCCCAGCCACAGCTGGGATATGTTTTGGTTCTGTGACCCTGTCCAGCTTGGGAAGTCCAGCCTGTCCTGGCTGTAGCGTCCCTCTCCAGGTGCTGCAGCAGGGATGCACAGAGAGGGATGTGAACTTCTGGGTGACTCTGTGAGGGAGGGTGGATGTGGGACGGGCTGTGCAGAGCCACAGTCCCTCCACCATCCTTCCCTGGGGAAGGAAGAGGGGCCGGGGCCAGGACAATGGGCTGTGGTGCTGACTCAAATAGCAGTTCCTGATCGCTTCCTCTCCCCGCTGGAGCTGGAGACAGCGAGGACGGGGGAAGCTCAGTGGTCTCGGCCTGGTTTGAGGCAGGAGCTCCTGGGTGGCTGGAGCAAGTGGCCTCTCCCGGCACTCACAGCCATGGCCAAGGTGGAGTGGCTCCTGGCACCCTGGCACCGGGCAGGTAAGGCAGGCAGCAGGGCAGGGCTGGGGCAGGCAGTGGGGGCGGTGGGATCTGCAGGCACTGCTCACTCTGCAGGGCAGGACCCAGGGCTGGGGCACCTGTTGGGCACAGACCCTCTGGAGGCCATGCAATAGCCCCAGGGTCAGTGCTGTCCAGCAGTACCAGTCTTGTGCCACCTTTCCCAGACTGACCTGAGTGGTAGAGTGTCCCCGTCCCTTTTTTAAATCCTTCTGTCATTCCCCAGCCTAGTAGGGTGTCCTTGCTCTGACAAAGCAAGAGAAAGACAGACTCCCAGCCCATGTGTCCCACTGACCACTCACCAGTGGACAGATCCTTCCTGTCCTGGTGGTACTGTGCCCTCCTGGCAGCTTCCACGTGCTGGTGGCAGCGGGAGGGAGGACTGTGGCTCTGTAGACCGCGGGCCGACGTAAACATCACAGACACCCAGAACCCTCACTGTTGTCACTGCTCTCACTCCTGCTGTAGCTGATTTCAGGTCTCAGGCCCCTTTGTCCCAGGGCCTCTGGCTGCATTCCCCTCTCAGGCGACTTCCTCACATTGTCCCAGCCCTGCGGAGTGTAAAACCCGCCGGGCACAGGGGAAGCCGTGCTTTCCTGGAAGCACTCCTCTGGAAGCAGCCTCTGGCACAGGCAGCCCACGCTGGGCAGAGTGGTGAGCACTGTGTGGGCTTCCATGTACCACCAAACAGTCTCAGCTGGGCTGGGGGCGTCACCGTGGGAAGGCTCATGGGCAGCCAGCCACGGCCACCCTGTGCCCGGTGGTTCCTTTGGCCACGACATGACGATGTTGGGCTGCCAGGACCGGCTGGGGCTGACAGGTTGCCATGCCAGGCTTCCTGAGGGTCTCACGAAAGATTTGTGCCTGGAGTTTTGCTGGGAGGCACGGGAGAGTGAGGATTGCAGTATGAGGAGGCTGCCAGGGAGCTGCAGCAGGGCTGGGAGAGGGCTCTGGGTGCTGGTCCTACTGCCCATGGTGGAGGGCTTGGTGCAGGAATTGGAGTCCAGCCAGACTCCAGGGCTCCAGTGCTACCCCAGTGCTGCTGCTCCAGCCCCGGGAGCAGTGGATCTCAGCCCCTTGTCAGGGAGCAGCCTGAGTCCACCTCGGCTGGCGCAGTCCTGGGCCAAGCCCCGCTACCAGTCAGGCCGTGGGTGGTTCCCATCCCCACAGCACGGGAGAATGGCACACTGGACTCCTCCTGGGCCAGCCTCACCGGCCAAATCCTGCAGCACACACACCTCCCCTCCTGCCAGAACTTCCTGACCGGGGCCCATCACGCTGCTGGGACTGAATGTCCTTGCACATTGCAACTGTGAGTCCTGACGATGGACAGGGACATTATTGACTGATTTGCTGCTAGTAGTTTTCATAGAAATCTCTCGCATAATCCAGCCTTCTCCCCATGAGCTGAGGGACTCCCACAGCTGCCAAATCCACCCAGCCAGCAGCAACTTCTGCAGTGCCCTTATCTCCCATCAGTACAAAAATCGACTGGTTCCTTGTTAAACAGGGAGCTTGGAAGTGCCAAAAGCCTCTGGCAGATCCGGTGTGTCGAGACAGTGCCATTTCTCCATGCCTGTGGTCCTGCTGGGCACCTGCATGGGAGCGCAGGGACGCTGTACCAGGGTCCTGGCATGGCCAAGCTGGGGTCTGGGCATGGCACCCCTGAAAGGCTTCCAATCCCTTTGGCTCAACCACCAGCAGGTCAGACACCTGTGCAGGTGGCCCTGCCTCACTGGGGGATTGGAGCTGTGCCACGAGACAGGTGACAATAGGAGGTGTCCTGGAGAGGGTCGGATTTGGACAGGGCACAGTCTCTTGGCATTCCCAGTGAGGGCTCATCCCAGGCACAGCGTGTGCAAGCGGCACACGAGGCAGGTGAGCTCAGTGAGCACCGCTGCTGTGTGGCACTGGGCCTAAGGGTGTCAGCAGGGTGTCGCCTCAGGATTTCATTTAGACCTGGGTGGGCATCCGGCCCTGGAGCTGCCGTGCGTGTGTACGCGTCTCCACATCCCGCAGGGAGCTGGTCCGGCAGGTCGCGTTCGGCAGGGGGTGAGCTTGGGACAGGAGGTGTTTCTGCGGCCGCTGCCAGCTCCCTCTGTGTGCTCTTTTGGCTTCCTCTCCACTCGCCGTGGAGCGGCACGTGCCTGGCTCGTACCGCGGCAATGTCAGCAAGCCGCAGGCGCCGGCACTGAGCAGTCCCGTACCGCGAGGCCGCGGCACTCGCTCGAAGCCGGTGGCGCACGGTCCCAGCACTGCGGCGCACGGCCCCGCCCGGCGGGCTCAGGCTGCTGTCAGGATCGCTCTCGGCCCCCAGGTTCGCTGCCCTCGCCCTCCGACGTGCTCGGTGCTCCGGACCGGCGGCGGCAGCTGCCGCTGTGCCTGTACCCGTTGCCATGGCTGCTCTGCTGATGGCGCACCGCCTGCTGCTGCCGTTACATCATTCCTGCCAGTGCTCCACGCTGGCAGAGGGTCCTAGCGGCTCCAGACGAGTCCCCGGCATCTCCTGCGCGTGGGGGGCGAGCCGGAGAAGGAAAAGTTTGGCGGTGAATTCAAGGGAGAGGAATCGTCTCACAGGAGCTTCGGCCGGGATTGAAACAGCTCTGATGGCTCTGTCAAATATCTCTCTGTGGATTCGGGATGCCTGGGCTGTGGGTGAGTAGGGATGCTGGCATGGAGCAGGGGTGACTCAGGAGAGTCAGAGGGGTGACTAAGGGGCTGGGGGTCCTGCAGGGATGCTATTCCCGCAGGAGAGAGTGGAGCTCAGCTCCCCTTCAAGCGAACTCCCCTGGAATTCAACCTCGGTCCATGTGTATCCACCATGGCCACAACAGCCCGAGCCTGGGAACTGGCTCGCGCTCAACAGGACTCTGAGGCTGCAGCATCTGCTGCAGCTGATGGTGCTGACTCTGGGAACATCCCAGGCAGATGTCCATTGGCAGGCGGAGCAGGGGATGCTGCCCGCTCCTCTCTGGAAGTCCTGGGGCCAGGAGGGGGCCTGGTGCCAGCAGGGAGCATGATGAACCCCACCACCAGCCATGCCTCAGTTTCCCTCAGCAGCAAGGATGGCCAGGCTTAGGTTGAGCCCACTGGGGTCGGTGGGATGGAGTTGTCCCTCTGGCTCTGCTGTCAGAGGGTGCCCTTCATCTCCCGCAGGCATTCACCACAGGCTGGGAGCCCCTCAGAGGGGTTTTGTGCTCTGAGCCCGTCTCTGGTAAGCGTGGCAGGAGAGTCACTGCCAAGGGCATTGGCTCACCTCAGCTGCACTATCTCGGCCAGCCACTGTGTCCTCCTGCCGGACACTTCTGCTTGGCTGGGGTATCCCGTGCCCACAGATGGGGGTGGCAGCTGGGCCTCCATGGACGCTTGCAAACTGCCCTTGTACTGAGCCTGCATCAGGCTGCTCCCAAATACTGCCCATCCCTAGGGAGCCCTGCAGCAGTGGCGCTGAGTCAGGACTGCCGGGTCCTTACACCCCATCGCCGAGCTGCCGTGCAGTGCTGGGCTGGGAGTGCTGCTCCCAAAACACCCCCAGAGCCGCTGCTCCCAAAACACCCTGGGGAGTGGCTGCTCCCAGGGAGCCAAAGCCTCAGGGTGCTGCTCACTCTGGCACAGTGCACTTTGTGGTGCAAGTTTAGGGCATCTGGGTGCCAGGAGAGTGCTCGCCTCATCTGTTTTTGCCCCCACCCCTTCCCCCCGGCTGGGCAGATGGAATCCATGATGCCCATGCCTTGGTGATGCCAGCACCTTGGCAATGCCATCATCACCTCAGCAGTGCCTGCACCACTGCCCACACCGGCTCAGGACTGCACTGTCACTCACAGTCCCAAGGGAGCGTATGTCAGCAAAGAGGGGGAAGCTCCACGGGGGAGGACCCCCGGCACTGCGTGTTCCCCTTCTGTCCGAAGCTGCCCTCGCAGCAGGGCAGGGTGCTGGGTGTGGATGCTGCCACGTTTCCGCCGCGCCCAGGGCGGCCCTGGGTTTGGTGCTGTGGTTTGCCCATGTGGTCGGCGCCAGTGGTGGATGCCGGGGGTGACTCAGCAGCAGGGCTGAGGTGCAGAGGTGAGCTCCGGTACTCTGGGGAGGGCGGCAGGGGCCTGGAGAGGTGCAGGGGCAGCAGGGGACTGCTCAGGATGTCCCTGAGTTCCTGGTGGGGGGTGGCTGCGGGGGGATATAGGGGCAGAAGGTGAGGAGCATCCATTAGCTGTGCTGAAGCCAGAGGCTGGGGCTGTGTGAGCCAGGCAGGGGGTGCAGCAAGCCAGGATTTGCGGTGCACCCTTGGGGTGTTCTCAGAAATGGCAGGGCAGCAGTGGATCCCCTATATCTTCAAAAACAGCAAGTTGGGGTCTGGGGTCTGCAGAGGTGTGGTCTCTGCCTCCTGTGGGTCAGGTTTTGGGGGAGATGCCCAACCTTGCCTTGTGCATGGCACACACCTACACACATGCGCCCCAACACCTCTTGGTTGGTATGGAAACAAGTCGAATTATTTAGAGGAGAAAGAAAAGAAAAAAAAAAAAAGGAAAAAACCCGGTGTTAAGGCTCGTCGTTATGGAAACAAATTATAAAAGTAACTAGGCTGGGGACATGGCACCTTGCTTTGGGGTGCTGGGCCTCCATGGACGCTTGCAAACTGCCCTCAGCTGGGGGAAGGGTGGGCATGAGGGCAGCCAGGGGCATGGGAGTGTTGTAGGCAGGAGGGCATCTGGGGGCAGGATGGCACCATGAGTAGCGGGGGGATACTCATGGTGCAGTGCGGATGAGCTGGGCCACAGCTGCCTGACCACTGGGGGAGAGGGAAATATGGCTTGTGCTGGGGGTGCCACGCCTGTTTTGGGGCCATTCCCCTTCCCACGTAAATGGGATTGCTTCTGCTGCCTCAGCTGGAGGCTGGCACGGAGCAGGCTTTGGCAGCAGGGCACTGGTGTGTTCCTGGGGCCAGGCACTGCACTGCAGGTGGCAGAGAGGAAGTGTTTATCACATACTGGCAATCGGAGTGTCTCAACTGATGGGGATGGGGACAAGGACATGCAGCAGGGGATGAGCCCTAAATCCCCAGGGTTGAGACCCCGGTCATCCACATCCCTATGTAAAGCTCTCAGAGAGCCTCTCTGTACCTGCAGGGGCATGGATGCCCTCGCGTGCCAATGGTGGCACTGCCTTAAATCCATGCTGGGTACAAACTCACACCCGCTCAGGGCAGTGGTGCCAGGGCTGCGGTGTTTCCATGGCAAAACCTGTTTGTGGGAGCAGTGCTCAGCTCCCCACAGGGCCAGTTCCCTGCTGAGCCCAGATCTTGCTCCCAGGGACTTTTCCACCCATTGGGGTGTTCCAGAGGGTCTGAGCAGTTCTCACAAAGGTTTCCTTCCCAGGAGAGCTGTGGGAGTGTCCACGCCAGGGCGGAGCTGCGATGCAATGGAAGCAATGGGTCCCTGGGTTCTGCCTTTCAGTTGCAACTCCTGTTCCTCCGCAGGCAGGATATTGCTCCACCAGAGCATGCAGCGTTTCCTGCGTCCGGGCGCGGTTAGGCACGGGTGGCAGGGCTGGCTTCCTTCCCCAGTTTCACCCAGCTCCCTTCCTGGCAGCCCTCAGGGACGGTGTCCAGCCCCCAAAGGGGTGGCGGCGATGAGGGCTGGTCTCAGCGGGCAGCAGCCTGCCAGGGTGGGACACAGCCACATCCCGGCGTTCCTGGAGGGCTGGGGTGGGATGAGCGCTATGCTGGCACGGTGTTATCCCACAGCAGCACCCGTAGGGATGCCGCCCCGCACCTGCCTCTGACCCCACTCTCTCCTGCCTGCAGCCACCTCTAACCTGGACCCTGAGAGCAAGAAAGCTGCCCCCGCCAAACTGCCATGGCAGCAGCCCGTGAACGTCTTCCTGGCAGCTGGGCGCCCACCGGGCATGGAGCAGCTGCACCAGGAGGCCCAGCTCAACCTGCAGAGCTTGCTGCAAGGTAGCAGGGAGAGGGGCTGGGGTGGGCTGGGTGAGGGTGATGGGTGTGTGCTGCCTGGGCTAGGTGACCACCATGAGACTGTGACTCCCACACACACGTCTGAGCCACTCCTCAGACTTCACCAGGCTGCAGGAATTGGGTGCTGGGGCATCCCAGCCTCCAGTAGCCCCTCACTGATCTCTGCTCCCAAGTCACTGCTGCAGGTGCCAAAGCAACTGAGACCAGGATTGCCTGCTGGGGCCACTGGGACTACCAAGAGCACCCACGAGCCCCACCACAGCACAGTTCTCACGAGGGCCTCAGGGACCTGCCACTGATCTGCCTAACTGGATCACCGTGGCAGTGGTTTTGTTTCCTTCCCATCTCTGGCCCAGGCTGTCACGTGGCCCTGGCTTGGATGCTCCTCAGGCATCAGATGAGATCAGCAGCCCAGCCATCCCCCAGCTTGTAATCTCATTAAGTCAGCCTGAGCAGCCCTTCTTTCCGCCAGTCCACAGCCACCAGCATTAATTAGCTCAACAATTACAGGATGGGAACACACTGAGTTCCTGGCTGTCCCCAGAAGGGCTGTTTCCCAGTGAGACCCACTGCATCTTCTGACTGTACCCTGGGAGGAGTGGGGCCAGCTGCTGGGATCTTTGTGCTTCTTCAGTTCCTCCAGACCCTCCTTGAGGGTCTCCCTTCCTCACCTTCTGAGCTGCCTGTCCTGAGCAAGGATGGCCAGTTAGGCTGGGGACAGCCAGAGGGAACAGTCACCATCCTTTCATATGCCCCCTGCTCCGGGATCTGGCAGTAGGAGCTGGGTCCCAGGTGCTGTTTCTCTTGCAGAGGAGTATGAGGAGCAGTACACTGAGAGCAGGGTCACCGGGCAAACCTTCCGTGCTGCTGGTCACCTGCCCCCTGAGACCTCCCCTGAACTGTCACCTCGACCCCCACCTGCCAAGCGCCTTGAGTTCGTGCTTATGGTGAGTTCTGGGGTGGCAGGACAGGCAGCAAGTCCCTGTTTGTGTTGCACCTTTGTCCCTTAGGTGGCTGACATGCCTTTCTCCCTATAGCCCCCGAGCCAGCGACCAGCCGAAGAGGAGAGCACTAGCAGCGCTGTGCTTGGTGCTCAGCCTCCTGACACATCCCTGAGCCTCCCCACCAGCCCAGACAAGCAGCCCCCCTGGCCCAGGGCCTCTCCCCTGACCCCCGTGGAGGAGAAGCAGTGGCACCAGCCCGGCTCCATCCAGACCAACATTGTCCCCATCAATGTCTCAGGTAGGGCAGCACCCCATGGTGCGGTGGGGGGACACAGGGTGCAGGCAGAGATTCACCCCAGCAGCCATCTGGGGCAGGGGGTGGGTGGTGGGAGGGGGCTGTGGCTGCGAGCTGAGTCTCTGTGGGTTAGGTGGGCACTGGGGCAGAGAGGAGACAGTAGGGCCACGCTGGCATCCATCATTCCCAGTCATCTCTCATGCCATCTGCAGCTTTGTGTGTCTGGTCCACTGGCCATGCTGCTGGCAGGTGTCACATCCCTGATGTAATGCCCAGCCAGCCAGGTCCGTTGTCACCTGGCTCTCACCACACGCTGTGCACCCGGCCTGTCTGATCTTCCTCCCCTGTCTGTCCATCTGTTTGTCCTCTCTGGGCCACCCAGTTCTTGCAGACATAGGTGCCACACTCTTGCCCAGTCAGACTCTGGGGCTGGTGACTGGGTAAGGTGCCCCTTCTGAAGGGCAGATGTGTCTGTCCACCCTTTCCCGCCATCATGGAGAGCTGTGCCAGGGCCACACTGGTCCCTCCCTCTCCATGCCTTCTGTATCCATCCCCAGTCTGGCTCAGCACAGTGATGTGGGGTCTGGCCTCACCAGCACAGGGCTGGTCTCTAGCCTTCCATCCATCCCACCTCCATCTGCAGCATTTCCCACCGTACCTCCATCTTCCCCGTGCTCGCCCCACACGGCTCACACCGTCCTCCTGCCATCATACTCCCACCTGTGTCACCATCCCAGGCTGGGGACACGCAGAGAGCAGGGGTGACAGAGGGGGTGGAGCTCCCGGCACCGCGGCGTTCAGCTGTTTGTTTTGGCTACAGGGCAGCACTTTGCTAGGCACACGAGTGCTCGTCACTCCCTGTTTAACACAGAGACCGCGATGAACCCAAAGTCCACCCTGCGGCGTAGACGGACCATTATTGGATTCCCTAACCTGTCCCTGCGAGACCAAGGTGACAGCAAGAACCACGCAGGCAGCACCCGGGCAGGGTTGGCACCCCCCAGAGCTGCCCTGATGGGCGGCACAGCCATCCCAGGGCTGGTAGCCAGCCCAGGCACAGAAGGGCTCCTGGGGACACCCCGACCATGGGGAGGTGCAGGCACCACACTGACCCTGTGCCCTCCCAAGGCACCAAGGTGCTGGGCACACTGGTGACACTGGGCTGGCATGGCACCAGGGACAGCCCCTTCACCCTGAGTCAGGCTTCTGAGACAGAGGTCACCCAGCCTTCGCTCCAACAGCTCCCGGTGCCCACCTTCCCCATGGGCAGACCCTGTCACAGGGTGCCATGGCTGTGGGGCACACACCTGGCCAGGTCTTTGCTGTGGCTGGCGAGCTGGCCACGCCAGTGCCAAGGGTGTGCATGCAAGAGTGCCTGGAGTGCTTCCAGGCTGGCACTGGACCCTTGGGAACAACAGCCACTGCAGGTCAGGGTCTCTGTCCTGCTCTCCCCTATGGAAGGTATAGAGAAATCAGAGCCAGCCTTTCCATGGAGGCAGGTAGGGGCAAGAAGCTGTGGCACCAGCTGCTCTAAGGCAGTTTTCACGGGGTAGGAGGAAGGTTTCTTGCCATTACAGTGGTGAGACCATCAGCTGGTTGTTACGGCTCCTCTCTTGGAGTTGGTCAGACCTCAGCCCACTAACTTGAGCATCCCTGTCTCCTGGGGATGCTGCCAGCTCCTTCCCCATCCTGGCTGTGATGAGATGAGGTGGCACTGAGAGCAACCATGTCCCTCCCTGTCCCAGCTGGCAATGCCTGACCTGGGTCCTCCTGATCCCCATCTGTGTCCCCACCATGGAGCAGCACCAGGGCAACATTTTGGTTGCCATGGGACTGATGTCCCTATGGATAGAGCCTCCTGCCTTGGCTGCTAATTTGTCCACGGCACATCCCAGCCGGCAGATCCACATTTTATGCCTGGGCAGAGGTGCAGCCTTAAGACTGGGTGCAGGCTAGGACAGTGTGCAGGGCAGGGCTGTGTTCCTGTGAATGAGGCAGGATGGTGGTCACCAGGCTGTGTCTCTCCCTGCAGGCAGTGCCAACGGCCCTACGTCCAGCACACACGCACCCATCGCTGAGTCCCTGTCCTGCAGCTTCGTGCCTGAGACCACGAGTGGGGGGACGACACCCCAGGAGATCGGCCCTCGCCCGCCGCTCTCAGCCCCACTGAGGAAGACCTTCAGTGACCTTGGGGCCGGCTGCTGCCAGCCACCGGCTGCCATGGATGGGGCAGCCAACCCCTGTGCCAGTGCCTGCAATGGGACACAGGGCACCCCTTTTCCCTCGCCCTGGAGCGCCCTGGGTTATGGGAGCCCCCCCAGCCTCAGCACTGGCCCGGACAAGGGGCCCACCTGCACCTCACCGGGCAGCTCCATCCCATCACCCAGCCCAGGTTCACCCGCAGCCTCCACCTCCTTCTTCATCGCCACAGAAGAGCGTGTGGGCAGCAATGGGCCCAGCTTCTTCTCCGGCCCAGTGCCTGCTTCCCCTGCCAGCTCCAGGTGCGTCCAAGAAGCCAAGGGGAATTTGTTGCCAGGAAGCCAAGAGGAGCCAGAGCCAGCAGCAGGGCCAGTGCAGCTGGAGGTGGAGCGGGCAGGGTGCCGGTTCCGTGAGCGGTCACTGTCGGTGCCCACAGACTCGGGGTCCCTCTGCTCCGTGGACATTGCATATGCTGAGACCCGGCGGGGCAGCGCCAACTATGCCCTGGGCTACCCCAGCGCCAGCTCTGAGGGCAGCACCAGCACCGACAATATCTCCCTGGGGCTGGAGCCTGAGGGGCAGCGGCGGCGGCGCTCCAAGAGCATCTCCCTGAAGAAGGCCAAGAAGAAGCCCTCGCCACCCACACGCAGCGTCTCACTGATCAAAGAGGGGCAGGATGGTGATGTGGGGCTCAATGCGGTACTGCCCAAGGACCAGCGGCCCAAGAGCCTGTGCATCCCACCAGAGCTCCAGAGTCACCGGCTGATGCATGCTGACCCCCAGGGGAGTGCAGGGAGGGAGCCCCACAGCAAAGCCAACCCCCACCAGTGGCATCTCACAGACTGGAAGGCCGGCAGTGACCCCTACCAGTCCCTCTCTGGCTCAAGCACGACCACAGGGACCACAGCCATTGAGTGTGCCAAGACACGAGGCAGCTCCGAGTCCCTTGTGTCCCCTTCAGTCTCCAGGGCCACAACACCTTCCCAGCTCTCTGCTGAGGCAGACCTCAAGACCTCCTCTCCAGGCAGGCCCACAGGGCTGATGTCCCCGTCCAGCGGATACTCCAGTCAGTCGGAGACCCCAACCCCCACCATACCCACCTCCACCATCCTTGGGCACTCCCCGCACCAGGTGCGTGTGAGGCCGCTGGTCCCCGAGAGGAAATCCTCTCTGCCCCCCACGTCCCCCATGGAGAGGAGCCCCAAGGCCAGGCTGTCCTTTGACCTCCCACTGACTCCACCTGCCCACCTTGACCTCTCAGGACTGAAGATCTCCCTGAAGGGGAAGACAAAGGTCAGCCGGCACCACTCTGACTCCACCTTTGGCACCAGGCTGGCCCAGAAGACCAGTCCCATCACAGCCATCATGCCCGTGGTGACACAGTCTGACTTGCGCTCTGTCCGCCTCCGCTCCATCAGCCGCTCAGAGCCAGAGGACAACACCGATGGCCCAGAGCACACGGAGGAGCCAGCACGCATCTCCTGCCCAGGACCAGAGAGGAAAGTGAAGCCACCTGTGGCAGAGAAGCCACCGCTGGCCAGGCGTCCCCCGTGCATCCTGCCCAAGCCCCCAGTTCTGCACGAGGAAGGTCCCCTGTTCCCCAAATCCCCGCCAGGCACTGCCACCAAGGAGAAGGGGCTGCCACAGGATGCCTTCGTGGTGCTGCGGAGAGGGGAGCTGAGGAGGGGTCTGGGGGAGCCCCATGTGTCCCTCATCCCGGTGGGGCCCCAGCGGCTCTCTCAGGGCAGCCTGGACGAGCTGCGGTCGGAGCAGAGTGGTGCCGAGGGCCAGCGCAGGAAGGCCAAGGTGCCACCACCAGTGCCCAAAAAGCCCAGCGTGCTGTACCTGCCGCTCATCCCAGCCCCAGCACAGCTGGGAGCTGGTATAGGGGACCTGCCGCCCACCCCCAGCCCCATCATCACACTGGACACTGACCCCGCCTGCTGCGACCCTGACGCTGAGGATCCACTATCCCCTGAGGCTGTGGGCATCATGCCTGCCAGCAAGCCTGCCTCAGAGCAAGGTGAGGGTCTCTCCATCCCTATGGTGGGATCACCCCAGGGATAGGGGTTCCTCGTGCTGCATAGGGAATTCACTACTGTCTTCTCCCTGGCCACAGGCTGCTCAGCAGAGGCCAGCACAGAGGAGAAGAGCTTTGCCAGTGACAAGACGGCCGAGTCCATCGTGGAGGAGGACGATGAGGTGTTCACCACATCCCGCACCACAGAGGATCTCTTCACAGTCATCCACAGGTAAGGCTGGTGCATGCACTGGAGGGCACTGCCCCTGTGCCCCCTGCGCCCCACTGCTGTCACAGTGCTGCGTGTAACGTCCCCCCACCACAACACCTCCATTTTCCATACTGGGCCCACTGTTCGTCCTTGGGGACAGCCTGATTGCTGCTGCCTTGACTGGAGTGCAACCAGGCTAGACCATCAGCAGAGAGGGTCCAGATTAGTCCTACCTGCCAAGCACCACCTGCTCCACTACCAGCAGAGCAGGCTGGGCACTACCATGTCCCTCACTCTGGGACCTCACCCCAGTCCCAGGCTGCTCCCACCCATGTCCCTTTGCTGCCTAGGTCAAAGAGGAAGGTCTTGGGGTGGAAAGAGCCTGGTGACACCTTCAGCAGCCGACCCACCTGCCACTCACCTGCAAAGACTTCAGGTTCCCCAGCTGGCGAGTCCCTGGCAGCAGCGGGCAGCAGTGGGAAGCCTTCCAGCAGGAATGAGGATTTTAAAGCCCTACTCCAGAAGAAGAGCAGCAAAACCAGCCCCGGTACTCGGCCATCTGCTGCCGAACTGCTCAAGACCACAAACCCGCTGGCCCGGAGGATCATCACAGAGTTTGCCCCTGAGCTGGACAGTGCAAACAGCCCCAAAAGCCAGCCCTGACCATGCAGGAGCCCCTCCAGCTGGAGGGGTGGCGATGGCTGCAGAGGGAGTGCTGGTGCAAAGGGCTGTCCTGGCTGCTGGGGAGCCCCTGTATCCTGCTGGGGGGTTCTGCTTTTGTTCCTTACTTGGAGAGCTGCTGGCAGAGAGGTAGTGCCTGAAGCCCAAGCCCTCATGATTCTGGGCCCTTCCCACGAGGGAAGTGGCTGGAACTGGCCCTGGCTGAGCCAGATCCTGGGATTGAAGGCGCCTGCCCAGGAAGCAGAGCAGGATCACAGCCCTCAGTGTCACCCCGTGCCTGCAGCAAAGCAGCTTGAGACTCTTTGGTCCCTTTGGCATGTGGTACTTTAAACAGCTTTTCTAATGCACAGTGGTGGTGATGTTTGATTCTCTTCCCTTTGACATTGTACCTTGAGTTTCCCATGCAGCGATCCCCTGGCTGAATTCAGCTGGACACACAGATGCACTTTGTGAAGACACCAGGGGTTCAGCTGGATCTGCGGTTGCTTTGGAAGAGTCACAGGAGGTTCCCTGTCATTGCCCTGAGCATCCTCCCTGTCACATGGAGAACTGGCACCTGGCATCCACAGCCAGCGCCACCACCTCAAGCCAAACCCCCACTCCTTGAAAGCCCCCAAAATGCTGCATTTTGGAGCTTCTCAGCTCTCAGTCCAAAAACAAACCCCGGGGTTGCCTCCACTGCCAGCCTCCCCAGCCTTGCTGCACAGGGGGTCCAGCAGCGACCCCGCTCACTGCCAGCCCCCACACCAGGGGTCCTGCACCCCCCAGCTGCCAACTGGGGTGATGGGGGTGCTGTGCCATGGGAAGGAAGCTTGTCCCCAGCTCTGCCTCCTGCATCTCCCCGTGGACCCTGCAATAGCTTCTCCTGCCGCCCCGGCCACCAGAGGTCCTGGGATGCTACCAAGATGGTGGCTGGAATCCAGATGGATGTCACCTGAGCCACCTCCCTGGTGACTCCTGGGATCACCCCAGGGTTGCCCACCACTCACCCGTGCCCACTGGCCACCAGGGGGCTGAGCAAGGCTGAGTGGGACACGCAGGGGGGGCCATAGAGAAGGGTTTGCACGTGGGACTTATCCCCCTCACCCCCAGCTGCCTCCTCCTGGCCTGGCTCCAGCATGGGGCCCCAGCTGCCCAGAACAGAGGCCACGGGGCTCTGGGGCAGGGTGGGGAGGAAACAGGAGCTCCAAGCAGAGCATGACCATGTGCCCAGAGAAACAAGAAGGGCCAGCCACGGCTGGCAAGGAAACGGGGTGTTTAGGGAAATTTCGCTTAATTTCTTTATGTATTTCCACACGCTTCAGCCCTCCTGTGCCAGGGAGAGCAGTGCAGTGGGTCCAGACAGCAGCAGGGCACCACAGCAGCACTTCAGCTGCCTCTCTGAAAGGCCTGGGCTGCTCTGGGGATCTCTGCCCCACCAGGAGCTCTGCATCCCCAGGGAGCACAGCCCAGGCAAACACTTCCCCATCCTTACCCCCACCCTGGATCTGGTCCCACTGCGGCTCCAATTGGTTCCCCTCTCCTCCCTCCTGGTACTCATCTCTCCCTTTCCTCTCCCAGGGCTGCAGATTTAAGCCTGTAATTAAGAGCCAGGCTGAGAAACTCAGGAAAAAAAAAAAAAAAAACCCACAAAAAAAAAAAGCTCTAATGAATGTCCACAATTCATCCCTCCCGCGGCCCCAGCCAGTGGCAGGGTGCTGGCATGGGATGGGGCCAGGGCACAGCTTGGGAAGCTCTGGGGACGGGTACATTTTGCACATGACTGCTCAGGAAACCAGGGACAGAACCGGCAAAGGGGGCTGAGGGCAAGCACAGGGCAGGGACCCCCCTGCAACACTCCCAGCACCACTGGAGTGGCCAGTGCTGCCAGGGGTGAAATATCCAAGTGGGCCAGAGGTGAACTGTGGGATGGAGATTGGCCATGGGATGGAGATCCTGATTTCCCTCGCCAGAGGAACATGCTCTTCCTGGGGCTCTTCCTGGCTGAGTCCTCATCCCTGGCTGCTCGCTCCCTGCTCCCTCTGGCTGCGGCCGTTCCCCTGGGAAGGCAGTGGGGTCCCGGGAAGAGCCGGACCGGCAGGACAGCCCTGCCCCGGGGTGGGGGCCGCCAAGGTGCCAACTATGGAATGTTGTACTTTTTATCTCGCCAGCTTGGTAAAGTGCTCCCTGCTGCCCGCCTGTGCCTGTGCTTCTTTGGGATGCCGACGGACCGGTGCTGGGGAGGTGGGCACCCCAACACCCCTGGGTGGTTCGAGCCACGGCCCCGGCTCCAGCAGCTGGGGCCTCTCACAGCGTCTGCCACACTCGAGTGTCCCCAGGGACTCTGAGAGGGAGGCGCAGGGACAGCCCAGGCTGGGCACCGGGAACGGGCCAGAGGAGGGGCCGGGGATGCACCTGGCATCTTGGGGGCAGGTGGGATGGATGAGAGGGACAGGGACAGCCGGGGGACACTGCTGGGGACAGCACTGGGCAGTGGGTACAGGCCGGGGGGAGGACTGGAACTGGGGAAGGTGGGCTGGGAGTGGACTTGGCATCCTGGGGTAGGTGGGATGGATGAGGGCGACAGCCCTGAATGTTGGGGACAGCCCTGGGCGGGCAGTGGGTACGGCTGTGGATGCCGAGCGCAGCCCTTCGGGCCAGGTGGCTCCAATCCCCGCCGCGCGGGCACGACCCCGTGTCCCGCAGCCCCCGCCGCTCTCGGCCCCGCGCGGCGGCTCCATCCCGGCACGGTGCGGGCACGCGGGGGCCTCGGGCCGGGGCAGAGGCAGCTCCGCCCGGCGTGGCGCGGGCAGCCCGGGGGCCTTGCGGCGGCAAGATGGCGCCTAAAGGGAAAGGCGGCGGCAAAGGAGGAAAAGGTGAGCGGGACTGGGCGGCACCGGCACCGGGACGGCGGGGGCTAGAGGGCGCTGGGTGCCAATCCAGTCTCAGAGCCCGGCAAGGGCGGCGGGGACTGGGCCCGGGCAGGTCTCAGGGTGCTCGGTTCACAGGCGGCGACGGCGGCGGCAGCAGCGAGGGCAAAGCACAGGGCCCGAAGGGAGGCGGCAGCTCCGTCAAGGTGAGCGCGGGGGGCGGCGGGGGCTGGCCGGGATGCGGGTTCTCACTCCGCCCCCGCATCTGGAGGCTCGTCCCACCCGCCGGCCCCGCTCCCCTCCCCGCCAGGTTCGGCACATCCTGTGCGAGAAGCACGGCCGGGCCATGGAGGCCATGGAGAAGCTGAAGTCCGGGCAGCGCTTTAGCGACGTGGCGGCACAGTATAGTGAGGACAAGGCCAGGCAAGGGGTGAGTGACTGCTACACCCGGGACAGGGCAGCGGGGCCGGGCTGCAGCTGTGGGAGCCTGGGTCCCACGGCCACATCACCCACCCTTCCCTGCCCTGAGGCTCGAAGGTCCTTTCCTGCAGGGAGACCTGGGCTGGATGAGCAGAGGCTCCATGGTGGGACCATTCCAGGAGGCAGCATTTGCCCTGCCTGTGAGCAGCATGGACAAGCCCGTGTACACAGACCCTCCCGTCAAGACCAAGTTCGGATACCACATTATCATGGTGGAAGGCAGAAAATAAAATGTGAATGACCATGCTGACCTTGTTGACTGCTTCAATCTCAGACACCTTGGCCTTGGAACAAATTGGGCACAACCAGCAACATGTGTGGAGGCAGCTGGCTGTCCCTGCCACCGTGCTGACAGAGCAGGGCCCTACCTGGAGAGGTAAAGTGGGAAGGGGGAAACAAGAACCTTTTACAAGTATTGAAGTCTCTGTTGCCTGGCAGGCCAGCCTCTTGCTTCTCCCGCTGTGGAGATAATGGTCTGTCAGCAGAATGAGGTGCCCAGGCTTTTATCTGCAAACAGAAATGATGCAGAAAGGGCCAGAGGGGTCGCCGGGGCTTATTCTTCATCTCCCTCCTCCCCAGGAGGGTACAGACAGCTCCCGTGGGGCAGCCTGTGCTACACGGCAGTCCCTTCAGTGGAGGGTGGGTAACACTGCAGCTGGGTCAGGCCAGGCAGGGAAGGGAGCTGGGGGCAGGAGGGGAGAAGAGCTCAGACTCACCTCTTCCTACAGCTCCACCTTGCGCATTCAGAGCTGGGGGAAGAAACTGGATAACTCAGGTCTGAATAAGAAAAAAGCCATTGGACGTTTGTGTGCTGCTTCCCGCGCTCCCCTGTGGGCAGGAGAAGCAGCCCAGCAAGGTTCCTGCCATCTCAGGAACCCAGCCCAGAGCCAGGATCTCCTTCCTGCCCACAGAGCCCTCAAACCAGCCACAGCTCTAGCAACAGGCACCAGCTTTGTTTACAGGTGAGCACCATGCACAGAGCTCAGAGATGAGGAGGAAACATCAAAGAAAAAAAGGCCCTTCCCGAGGTTCCACAGAAGGAAGAGGTGAGGTGAAGCTCTTCCCTCCCTTTTCAGAATGTTGGTCTTGCTGAATATGGAAAGCTCAGAGAAGCCAAGAATAGCTTGCTACAGAGGGCAGACAGGCTGCCCAGAGCAGACACTGCCCCATTTAATGGTGCCCTGTTAATAAACCACTTGTTTCCAGGCTCCTGGGGCTCTGTTCTCTCTTTTGGCAAAAGCACATTGGCACAACTGCACCAGCAGAATTAGATCCGTGTTTGCTGGGTTTCAGAGTACAAAGAGCTCCTCTCCCAAACTGCTCAGCTCAGCCAGGTGTGGTGTCCTGTGCTGTGCTACTACAGAAGGCAGTAGGAAAGGCACATGGCACAAGGCAACATCCAGATCTGCTGCTTTGCTGTCACCAGGTGAGACTGGCAGGTGTCAGTCCCAGTGATGAGCACACCAGACTGAGGCTGTATTGGTGAAGGGCAGAGGGGCAGGGCAGGGGAGCAGAGTCACTCAAAGCCAGAACCAGGAGCTTTTGAGCTGCTGATTTGTAGGATTGAGGCACTCTCAGCCAGTTTGCTGACAACACCGAGCTCTGTGGTGTGGTCACACACTGGAAGGGAAGGACAGATCCAGAGGCCATGGGACTGCCCTGTCCCCATCTTCTCAGGGGAGAGGAGCAGCAGAACCTGGAGGGTAAAAAAGTGAAGCCAGGGCTGATGGCATGGAGAGGGGTTTAGACATCAACAATACCCTTTTTTTTTATTAAATAATCAGGAACATAAACCATTTTCACCTTTGTGAGCTGACTCCACAGTGAAGTTCCCTCCCCAGCATCCAACACCTGGATGTTTGGACTGTTTCCTCAAGCAGGAGGTGCTGAATTTGCTCAGTCGCACAAGTACATGGCAGGCACCTGGAGCTGGCTCAGGGATCCTAGGGCCATGCTGCAGACACAGGATAACAAGGAACAGCCAGCCTGTCTTCACAGAGCCACGCACATGTCACTTCTGGGCCAGCTGTCTGTACAAGTTCAGAGTCAGAAGCATAACTTCAGGGTCTCCACTTTTTATGTCAAGAGCTTGCAGGAAGCAGTCCAAGGCCTCCTGGAGTTTTCCATCATTCTGAAGTTTCTTTCCACTGTGTACCAAGGTGTCATAATCTCTTGCAGCAGGAGAGGAAGTCTGCCTAATGCCCTTTTCAGAGCTGCTTTCCTGGGTGCAGTAGTCAATGTGCTCACCCGACTGGAGCTCAGTGTCACCTGTGGATTTCTCATGAGATGACTCCGTGTCCTCTGCCTCGGACTGCTCAGATTCCACGCTGTCTGTGTGAGAGGACTCTTCACCTGTATCAAGTGTTTCTCCAGTAGGTTCTTCTTCAGGTTCAGCAGATTCCCCAGTGCACTCCTCAGCTTCATCTTCCACAGGCCCATCTTGCTCCTCATCACCATCATCATCATCTTCTTCATCAGTGGTTCCCATGCTTTCCCCAATATCCTCCACCTCATCTATCAACCTGCTGATGAATGAGCGCCTGGAAGCATTAGACCTGGTACCACTGTTACTTAGTTGGGGAGAAAAGATGGCTTTGGCCCTACCTGTGTCACATTTAGGGGTGGATGCGCTAGTTCCTTCCGGAAGTCCGTGCCAAGTGCTGTCCAGGGGAGAGGAGGGCACTTGTTCAGGCTGCTCTTCGCTCTCACTGTCTGAAGCAATTCTGTTTAAGCGTTTCTTCCTACCAAAAGTAAAGAGACCACTGCTTTCCTCCAATACTTTACTCCCTTGCAGGGAGGCATTTGACTCTTCCTCAGCTGTGGGACAGGGTTTGCCATGGCTACTGGTCTCACTTGGCCAAGTTTTGTTTGGAGATTCTTTGTCTGGAGATTTACATAAGCTTTCTGCCTGGAGTTGTAAGCTCTCCTTCTCAGGGTGTTCCACTGATCCTTCTCTGTTTGAGGCATCCTGCCATCCCTCTTCAGACTCTTCCAAAACCAGATTGAAGTCAACTTGATCCTGGAAAGAAGGAGCAGATGTACCCTCCAAGCTGTCTTCCAACACATGAGACTTGTAGAGCTCAGCATTGATTTCTGATGTAACATTTGATAAACTCAGCACTGCAGAAGCAGAAGCCGGCTCAGGAACATTGTTCTGCTCTGTCCCCAGGGCAATGTGTGGGTCAAGTACCTGAACTGACAATTTTGCATCCCTTCTAGGATCGTCAGCCATGCCAGACTCAGAGGAATTGTGACAATGCCCAGACAGGTCATTCCTTGCCTCAGCCGAGCTGTCTGAATGTAGCTGCAAATGCTGTTTCTCTTGGAGGCTCTGACTTCCTTTCTCAAGTGCAGGGGATGATGGTGTAATGCTAGATTCAGGATTTTGCTCAGATTCTTGTATATCAGATTTTTGTGCTGTCTTGCTGATACTGAGCACTTCTGTCTCCATACTGGATGCCTCTTGTGCCAGTTGGTCTTCATCCAAGTCACCAACAGTCAGAGTTGTCATTTTGGAGCTGATGTTGAGCACCTGGGCCTCCTCATCCTCTGTAAGATCAATAACTTTGTCTTTTTCACGTGCATCATCTACAGGTGGTGAAACAAAGTGATTTTTGTCGTTCAACCCTGGGGACAACTTCTTTGGCCTGGAAACTGATGCCGATGGTCTTTGCCAGTTCTCTTCACAAGCATTTCTGATCCCCTCCATCCTCTGATCTCTGAGCTGGGACTCCAGCTGGACCAGCTCGTGGGCTTTCTGTACCCTCCGCTGGATGTACTGATAGGCTTCCTCACTCTCCACCTGCTCCTCGTGAGCCGTCTCCCTCGTGTAGATCAGATCGTGGTCGGAAATGCCAAACATTGCCAGGGAATGCAGGTAAGCAAGGTGCTCATCCAGCTGCAGGTCAGACTTCCTTTGCATGGCATGCAGGGACTGCAGCTGGATCTGAGTCGCAGATGTCCGAGTATCTTCCAGCGTGAAGAGCTCCCTTAGATCTTGTTTGGAGAAATAACGGAACAGGTTCTTTTTGTCACCAGTGGTCTGTCTGATTAATGAGTCCTTGAATACCTGCCGCCTATATATCTTCTCCTCCACAGTGCCACAGGTGATCAGTCTGTAAATCACTACATTCTCCTTTTGCCCAATCCTGTAAGCTCTGTCCACAGCCTGAGCATCAGTTGCTGGATTCCAGCTGGGGTCAAAGATCACCACTCGGCTGGCTGCTGTCAGGGTTATGCCTACTCCCCCAACCTGTGTGGTGAGCAGGAAGACAGAGCAGTTGGGGTTGCTCTGGAAGGCATTGATGCGCCTCTCGCGCTCCGACAGGTGGGTCACCGTGCCATCAATGCGCAGGATCTGGAACTGTCGGCGAGACAGGACGAGCTCTATGATATCCAGCATCTTCCTTGACTGTGAGAAAACCAGGGTTCGGTGTCCCTCTTCTCTCAGCCGTTCCAGCAGTCCCACAAGGAACTGCATCTTCCCAGACTCCTGGATCACAGTCTCATCAGAGAGGTGATCTATTTTGTTCATGCCTGAAAGCATACCTGGTTCCATTCTGTAATCCTGCTCAGAGCCCTCCTGCTCTTCCAAGCCCAGCTGGATACAGGCTCTTACAGACAGAAGCCTGGGGTGGTCACAGAGTTTCTTCAGGACCGTCAGCTCAGCCAAAGGTGATCGGGTCGTCATCAGCACTTCCTTCACATGGTCCAGGCAGAGAAAGTTCCTGTAGATTTCTTCCTGCACTGGTGACAGGTACACCCACACAACAAAATCATTTTTCCTAGTGAGAGATGGCATGACAGGAGCCTTGTTCTCACTTGGATCCTCAGGAAGAGGAGCATCTGCTTTATCAGCATGATAGCTTTTGATGTCTTCCTTGGTCCTTCTGAGGAAATAGGGCTTTATAATGGCCATGAGATTCTCTGATATCTTTAGCCCCAGTGCTTTCTCACCTGGAGTCGCATCCTTCTCCCTCGCCCTGGTAATGGGATTCTCATACTCCATTTTAAAGGTTTTGGCAGTTCCCAGGAGGGAGCCTTGGCAGGCAAAGTCAAACAAGGACCACATTTCCTGAAGGTTGTTCTGCACGGGGGTGCCTGTGAGCAAGATGCGGTGCTGGGCTGGGATTGCATACACACACTTGGTCGTCTTGTTTGATGGGCACTTGATCTTGTGTGCTTCGTCGAGAATGACGTAGTCCCAGACAAACTCCTGCTCGTGGCAGCTGGCCAGCTGCTTCCAGTTGTTAATGAGCATCTGGTAGCTCGTGATGATGATGCCATTCTTCCTCTGGACCCTCTCCAGGTTCCTGGTGCGCTCTGTCTTGCTGGTGCCATGGAACTCCTTGACACGTAGGCCGGGGGTCCAGCGAGCGAACTCAGCCAGCCAGCTGCTGACCAGGGTGGTGGGCATGATGAGCAGGACGTGCTGGATAAGCTCAGCATCAAACATACCCGAGAGGAAGGCAATCACCTGGATGGTCTTGCCCAGGCCCATGTCGTCTGCCAGGATGCCACCGGGCTTACCCTCCCGGTGCAGGCGGTACAGGAAGGCAACACCTTCCCGCTGGTGCTGGAACAGCTTCCCGTGCATCTCCCCGTAGATCAGCAGGCCGCTGCCGCACACGTCCACGAAGCCCTCCTCCTCCTCCTCCTGCTGCTGCTGCTCCTCCTGCTCGGCCGCCGCCAGCGCCTCCTGCACCCGCTGTATGCGGCCCCGCAGCTTCTCGCTGGGGCGGATGGCAGCAGCCAGCCGGAACAGCCGCAGCGCCTCCTCCAGGTCCCCGTCGGCGGCCGCCGCCTTCGCGCTGGTCACGAG
>VZTR01009196.1:272784-295465 GCA_013400775.1 Chaetops frenatus
TCCTCGGTTCTCCTCCGAGCTGCCGCAGCCGCTGTGGCCCTCGGGAGCCCTGCATGCCCCCCACTCCCCCGGCGGGCTCCCCTCACCCTCGGGCGGGGACCCGTGGGACTGGCGCTCCAGAGGTCCCTTCCCGGTTTCCCGATGCTTCTCCGGCAGCCGGAGCCGCTGCCACCCCGGTGTTGGATCTGCCCCGTGTCAGGGAGATTTCAACAGCTCTTACTTCTCCCCCGGGGTTTCTGCGTCCTGCAGGGGCTCACCTTCGTTGCCTTTTTCCTTGTCCTGCCCCAGAAGCTTAGCGATAGAAATCTAACATTGTGACTGTGTGCACACAGCTCCCGTTTGTGTGTGTGTGTGAGCAGGGCGTTGCTGCCGGGTCTTTATAAGCCTTCCTTCTGTCTGCAGGGTCGTTATTCGCTCCCAGGAGAAAGAAAACTCTGATCCTGATTATATTCCCATCAATAGCCGCTTTAAATGTGTGCAAGGTACTGACTACTGGGGGAAGGTTGAGAATCTTCTGCTGTTCATCCACAAACCCCAAATTTAGTGGTGTTTCCCGACTTGCCTCCTGAGCCACAGTAGATTGAATCTTTCCCTGTGAAACAACAACTCACATTTTATGGAATACCCTTGTTCCTCATCCAAGCAGGTTGTCATTCCATGTCAGCATGCAGTTGTGAGGCACTTGTCTGGCTCCAATGCATGGTGGACTTGGCATCACGCAGAGCCAACACATGCAGAACCCGGTTTCAGGGTCTGGAATTTGGTGTCTGCTCGTGTCTGTCTCTCTGGCTTCTCTGCTGTGCAAAGAGTGGGGAGCTGTTGCCTGATTCCTGCACGTTTACATCTAAACTTCCATAAGGTCTAGCAAGCTGTCAGCTCCCAACAGCTACCTGTTGGATGAGTGTCATGGGTTGAAGGCCTTTAGGCCTTGTCTTGGAAGGACTTGATGAGCAGCAAGTGGCCCTGGGGCGAATTATTGTCAGAGTAAAAGTCCGTTTCTGTGGATTCCCTTGTGTGCAGTTCAGTGCTGTTCTGCCCCCTGGTCTTGCTCTGTAGAGAAGCTCTGAAGTTCCTTGTCAAGTTGGCCTTTCCCAAAGTAGCTGCACTGATGGGGAGAAACCGTGCAGGTGTATGAGAACTGTGTGGTAGGAATCTCCCTGGGACACTTGCTGGGAGGTGACTGTCCAGGTTCTCTCTGCCAGAACTTTTAGGAATGTACAGATGTAAATTAGAGCTCATTGTTCCTGTCAGGACTCTTTCATGGCTGGTAGCAGGCAGTGTAATTATATGAGTCCTCAGTTACTGCAGCATCCAGCATGAGATCTACTGATCTTGTTTTTCTCTTTTCTAGAGGCAGAAGAAACTCTGCTGATTGATATAGCTACAAACAGTAAGTTTCATAAGAGCAGTGGCTTAAAGGTCCTGTCAGGGAACAGCCACTGGTGCTTTTGCTGTTTTGCCTTCCAGTCTTCCCCCAGGCTCTGTATTTGTCCTCTGCTCAAAGAGGGATTGCTTTCCCTCTGATGTTGTCATCTGGCTCTGGCAGACACTCATGACAGACAAGGTTTGAAATACAAATGATTGAAATGTTTGCAATTTTTCTTCCTGCTTTTAGAACCCTTCTCTACAAGATTGCAGTAGGGAGGAGGATTCCTAAAGCCAGGAGAATGTGCTGGGGATACCCCAAGCAGGGTAGGGGGACATCAGAAGCGCAGGGAGAGTAACTTAGATGCAGGTTTCCATTACAAACAACACCTGGAAGCTGGCTGGGAAGCCTGGTAACTGTGAGCCAGCCTGGGCTGACTTGGTGAGTGTGTTTGAAGCAGGCTGCAAGGTCCGGATCCAGGGTGACGAGGCGCCAGAGCGGCTCTTTGAGATCCCTGACGAGGAGCGCTGCCTGGGATTTCTGTCAGAAGTGCAGAGCATACAGGAAGGTGAGCAGAGTTGCCCCTGTGTGTGTGAAATCCTCTGCCAGCAGTTTCTGATGGGGATGGGTTTTTTCCCAGCCCACCTGAAAGCATCTCTTCCTGAACCTAAGGACTCAGCCATCTGGCATCAGGTGGAGAAGAGCCTCACTGGTCTATCTCCAGGTACAGTTAGCTTTGCTCTGGGATCTGTATAGTGCTGGGGTACCCAGGGTAGGAGCTGGGTCTGGCCCTGCTTCCTTGTCTGTTAATTCCTTCCTGAGTGCTCTTTTTACCCTTGGTTTGTGCATGTTAAGCTCCTTGCTGCCTTGACCTGTGGTCAGTGCCCCTTTCTCCCATTTCTAGGGTCACACAGTTAATATATTCCTCCTGTCGTTTGGTTTTTTGCTTTCTGGGGAGTTACATTTTTTCCTTCTTGATCTGAGCTGTTTCAGTTTGTTTCTCAGGGTGTTTTTCTTGGATTTTTCATTACAGGGGCTCTGGGGTTTGAGGATGACTTCAACACTCTGAGCCTGGAGGAGAAAAGAAACATGCAAAACCACCAAACGGGATCTCGGCGGGAGCCCCCGCCTCCTCCTGTCCCTCAGAATAAGCAGTAAGGCGAGGGATCTGTTCCCTTTTTTACTTTTCTTCCTAGACAGCAGAACTTGTTCTAGTGCTGCTCTTGCCTCCTTCCTAGATTTCACCGAGAGAGAGAAGGCACATCCAGAGACCAGCCCAAGGTGACCAACACAATGCGCAAGATGTTTTTGCCCAGCACGCAGTCAGGGCAGAGAGAGGGGCTCATCAAACATGTGCTGGCCAAGAGGGAGAAGGCATACATCAACCTGCACAACTTCAGGTGAGACCTGGGAGGCAAGGAGAGAGCTGTGAGATCTCTCCTGTGAGGTCGTAGCTCAGCCAGGATTGGACCCTGGCAGCTGCTGAGGGGTTGCAGCTCAGGTGGCCAGTGAGGATGGTACAGGCCAAGTCACCAAGTGTCCATGGGGCAGCTGCTCCTTTTGTCTTCTCTGTGTGTCAGATCTCCTATGCCTTGGTAAGGCTGGAGCAGGTGGGCAGAAAGGGTGAGGACAGATGTCCCACCATGGTGTTGCCCTTTGTGATGTGGTGTTAGAAGAGCCACATGTTTGCTGCTGGAATGTCTTACTCCAAGAGGAGTGTCACTGGGAGTAAGCCAAGCCTGGGAGAATTTTTGAGGACTGGCTGAGGGAGCAGGGGAGCCTCAGCTTGGAGAAAAGGAGGCTCATGGGGACCTTCATGGGGACCCCCAGCTCCCTAACAGGAAAGGCCAGTGGGATGGGTTGGGCTCTGCTCCCAGGGAACAAGGAGAGTACAAGAGAAAATGGCCTCAAACAGCACCAGGGAAGGTTCGGGTTGGATACCAGGAGGAATTTCTTCATGGAAAGGGTGGTCAGACAGGCTGCCCAGGGAGGTGGTGTGCTCTCCATCTCTGGAGGTGTGCAAGGAACTCCTGGACATGGCACTCAGTGCTCTGGGCTGGGTGACAAGATGGGGATTGGGCACAGGTTGGACTCGATGATTCTGGATCCAGCCTCAGTGATTCTGTGACTTTAATTCCCTTACGGCTGTCATTTCCCCATGCAGGGACAGCTCAGTGTGTGTGTTGCCGCTGTGGTTTTCATTGTGTTTTCTAAGAGCTCAGCTGCTTTTGTGTTGTAGGTTCTTTGTGGGAACATGGAATGTGAATGGGCAGTCTCCTGACAGCTTCTTGAATCCATGGTTGGTGTATGACATGGAGCCTCCAGACTTCTACTGCATTGGGTGAGCAGCTGGGGGGCTCTTGTTGCTCCTGCTGGGATCCAGGAGGGCTGGGTTTGGTTTAGGTTCCTGTTGTGCCCTCAGAGGCTGCACAGAGCTGAGCTGTGTCACACAGGAACTGTCTGAGGGCAAAAAGATATCAGATGAGGCAGAACATCAGGTTGAAAAAAGCTGGCATGATTGTAATCGATTTTCCTAGAGGCAACTGCAGAGCTCACTCGTTGTCCTCTGCCTAAAGTGGTGTTTCTCAGGGAGAGGGGTGCTGAGGGATTTGGGGTAGGATCTCAAATGCACTGTGGGGAAATTCTACTGCTTTATTTAGCAAGTGGTCATAAGGAGCTTTTCCTCCAAGGGCTGTTACTGGAGATTTCACATTCCTGTAGGAAGGGGAGGATGTGCAGGAGGGCTGGAGGTGCTAAGATCTTGGGTTTCCAGGTTCCAGGAGCTGGACCTCAGCACAGAGGCTTTTTTCTACTTTGATTCTACGAAGGAGCAGGAGTGGCTGTCTGCTGTGGAGAGGTCTCTGCACCCTAAGGCCAAATACAAGAAAGTGAGTTCTGCTCAGTGGCATGGGGGCTTGTCATAGAGCTGGCATGATAGGAATAAAAAGGAAAAGGGCTTCCCCTTTTCTCCTGACCAAGGAGCAAGGCTTGGGGAAACCAACCTTTAATGCCTGGCATTAACATTTAATATGCCAACATTAATGCCATTAACCAACATTTAATGCCTGGGCACGCATTAAATGTGCCAAGTTAAATCTGGAGAGTCTGTTTCTGCACCATAGTTGTAGGGAAATACTGTGCTTTGAAGTAGAAATTTATACAGGTGGGGATCACAATACCTTTATCAAATAGGAGGTAGGTGTCAGGGAAGCAGCAGGTTCAAATTCTCTACCTATATTACCTTCTCATCCTGTAGTATAAAAGCCAGGTGTGTCATGAGCTGGTAAATTAAATTAATAGCTTTTCCCTGAAGGAATGGGATGATTTATGAAGTGAAATCTTCCAGAGGCTGCTACCTTGGGTCAGAATTGCTTCAACTGTGGCAGCAGGGCTTTGTTCTGGCTGTTTTAGAGCAAGACATTGGTTTTATCTCTGCTGTGACAACCTTTCTGCTGCAGGGACCAGTCCTGAATGCATGAATGGGTTTCACTTCCTCCTTAGCCTGTGTGTTTGCTGTCACACCCCATCCTGCTTGCTCTGAGCAGGTGTTACAGGAAATGAAGCAGGGAATGGAGCATCTTGCTGAACTGAGATCCATCAAGGGGAGCCAGGAGTCATGGCCTGAACTGCAGAGAAGCTCTTGCTCCCTCCACTCCCTTTGCTTCACTTGAGCTTTGGGGAAATTTCTCCCACCTTGGTGAAAGGGAGAGCACAGGATATCGCTGCAGGAGGGGGAAGTGGCTGAAGCTGTAGATAAGGCTTGTGGGCACTTGCAAATTCTGCTCCTGCAGAGCAGACAGGGTGCTGGGCCCTTGCAGCCAAATTCTCTGCTCTCAGCTTCTTTCCTCACTCTATAGGGTTAATCCCAACACATGTGAATGTTTCTGTGCATAGAGGTGAGCATGCAGACTGTGCTCAAGCAGGTGAGGCCTTGTCACTGTTTCAGAGTGGTGATACCACTGTTCTGGAGGTGCAGGAAGGTGACAGACTGGGCGGTGTTAGCTTAGCACATGTAAAAGATCAGCAGCAGGCCTGAGATCCCCACTGGGACAGGGCACATGAGCACAGTGTTAACCCCTGTGGGCTGAGCCCTGCAGGAGTAGATAACTGCTCAGATCCAGAGAGGCCCTTGGCTTTAGGGAACAAGTATTTCCAGAAAATGAGTCAGTCTGTGTAGCTCAGAGATGCCTTTTGCTACCCCATGCATCAGGCACTTCTCAGGGAAATAAGAACATCTCTGTCCATTCCCCTCTGCACTGGAGTACACAGTAGGCCAAGGTGAGCTCTTGACTCCCTCTGCACCTGTAGCTTCAGGACAGCCCCAGCTCTGGGCCTGGCTGGAGCACTCAGGGGCTGTTGCAATTAGGGATTGAGTAAAGAACATGAGGAACAGGGAGAGCCAGAGCAGCAGAGCATCAGGCGGGACAGAGCAGATCAGAAAGATCTCTCTGGCATTCCCACTGCCTCTCTGGGAATTCAGGATCCTGTCTATTTTTGCAGGTGCAAATGGTCCGCCTGGTTGGGATGATGTTGCTCATATTTGCTAAGAAGGATCATCTGAGCAATATCAGAGAGATTGTGACAGAGTCTGTGGGCACAGGAGTCATGGGAAAGATGGTGAGTCACTGAGGCCAGCTTGTTGCTTCCCTGTATCCATGCGAGAAGTGGCACAGTCTGGTTTCGTTTCACCTGTGCCATCCCTGTCTCCTCCCCGTGCCTCACCTGCCACCTGCTCCAACCTCACTGGTCCCTCCTGTCTCCAGGGCAACAAGGGTGGTGTAGCCATCAGGTTCATGTTCTACAACACCACCTTCTGTGTTGTCAACTCCCACCTGGCTGCCCATGTGGAGGACTTTGAGCGCCGAAACCAGGACTACAAGGACATCTGTGCCCGGATGAGCTTCGTGATCCCCAGTGACAGCCTGTCTGAGCTCAACATCATGAAGCATGAGTGAGTTCTACCCTTCTGAAGTGGTATAGAGTAACCCAAGTCAAGTCACAACTGCAGCAACAGGAGGTTTCATGCAGATACATTTTCTGTCTTGATGAAATAACTTGAAATCCCAAGGGCTGTAATGTGCTGCAGTTGCTGCACACAAACTGGTCACCTCCTTGCTGCTGTCCCCAACGTCCCTCTCCTTGCATTTGTGTATAACTTCCTATTCAGCAGGCCTAAACAGAATACAAAAGGTTGGTACTTCTGTGAACTGTTTAAAAACCAAAAATGTAGAGTGGATTAGTACAGAAAAAAACTTCAAATATCAGATAATTCTTGATAATCCACTAATGGAAGTGTTGAGGTTTGACTGTAAACAGGAAGAGCTTTGGTACTAGCAAGGGGTTTAAATTTTAATCTTCAAATGAAACCTTTATGGAGTAAAGAGTGTGTCCCATGAGTGTTTCTTTAGCTGCTGATAGCAAGAGGGCTGTAGGCCTGTTAGGAAGCCTGGAGAGGAGCAGGATAGGAGCAGGTGCTGGTGAGGTGTGGCAGACAGCTGGGATGGGAAACAATGTCCAGAAGGTTGTAAACTCCAGGAACCTCATTCTGCTCTTGCTAATTCTGTGTCGGGCAGTCTTGGCTCAGTAGGTGCTGCAGCAGTGGCCTGCTCTGGTTGAAGGCAAGGCAGTGAAAAACCAACAGGTAAAAACAGGGTGTCACATGAGGGATAACTCTGCAGACACAGGTGCTTCACCTGTCCTGCTGGCTGACTGGCTGGCTCCGCTTAATGAGTTCCACCATTGCCTTCTTCTTAACATGAGAAGACCTCAACACCAGCTGGATTTTGTGTGAACACTGGTTTTGCTTCATTAGAGATTCTATGCTGTTCTCTGGCTTTTTTCAGTCTGAGACAAATGCATTATCTCCTACTAAACCAAGTCTTCAATTTTTGGGGAGTTCCAAAGGAGATGGACTTGGTCCTGTAGGATCTGCTGTCACTAGAAGTTTCTGCTTTTGGACTCAATCTTTAATGTCTCCTTTTTGTGTTCCACACCAGCCCATTCCATGATTCTGTGTGTATCTTTGTTTGCAGTGTTGTTATCTGGCTGGGAGACCTGAACTACAGGCTATGTCTGCTGGATGCCAATGAAGTGAAGAATCTCATCAGCAAGAACGAGCTTCAGAAGCTGCTGACCTATGACCAGGTCAGTGAACTCACTCACGTTCCCCCCATCCCTGGGAGGTCATCTTGGTTTAAGATGTGCCTCTGCTAGGGAGGAGCTGGCAGACACAGAGCTGGGGAAAGGGCTGGAGCACAAATCTGGTGACGAGCAGCTGTGGGGGCTCAGCCTGGAGAAGAGAAGATTCAGGGGGACCTTCTCGCTCTCTACAACTCCCTGAGTTGTTGTGGAGGGTGCAGCCAGGTGGAGGTTGGTCCTCCCAGGTAAAACTGGCAGGACAAGAGGAAATAACCACAGGTTGTGCCAGGAGAAGTTCAGGTTGGATATTAGGGAAAATATTTTTATGGGAAGTGCTGTCCAGCCATGGCACAGACAGCACAGGGCAGTGATGTCCCCATTCCTGGAGGGATTTAACAGACACATAGAGGTGGCATTTGGGGACATAGATTAGTTGTGGCCTTGACAGTGCTGGGGGAACAGCTGGACTCGATGGTTTTGGAGGGCTTTCCCAACCTACATAATTCCATGACACATTGCAATAAGGGTCTGGACACAGACATAGACACTGGACAGAGCTCTGGGTGTGCTGGTTGCAATATCCCCCTAAACAAAACCAGGTTGTCTATACTGGGGTAACTGGGTGACTCAGGCAGTCACTGTGTGTGTCTGTGTCTCACAGGAATTTCTCTCTTAAACACATACTACAAGCTGGACATAGGCATTTGTAACAGCAACAAAAGCTGCTGTGATCAGTGTTGTGGAAGAGGTATTGATTTGGAGCCCAGATCTGCTCAGGCAGTTTGATCTGAATTCTGTGCTGTCCCCTTCACTGCAGCACACAGAAGCTGGGGGCAGGTGCCTTTCAGGTGAAGGGTTGCACCTGGGAAACATGAACAACAGTGGTGCAATATGACCTCTGGCACAGTTTCATAGTAAATTTGATGGATTGTCCTCTGTAGCTCATTTTTGCTGTACGGCAGAGCTTAATGCAGGAAACAGCTGTTGCTTAGGTCTTAGTGAGGAAAACATCCAGGAGATTTTTCAGAAGAGGAAAGGAGCAAAGGAGGGTGGTGTCAGGTTGTCAGGCAAGTGCAATCCTGGAGGCTCTTGCTAAAATGATTGGTGGGGAAAGATTAATGATGGCAATCTTAAGCCTGAGAACTGATGAAAGCATTTAGTAATTAATATTTCCTTTAACTCTTCTTTGATGCTGCTTGCATGGTCTGGTGAGCAGACGTACTATTTGTACTCAGTCTGTTTGGAAAACATTCCACTTGTGGGTTGAATTTTTACCTCTGATGAAGGTGTGAGGTCTGAGAGGCAGTTTGGGGGTGTCTGTGAATCCCACAGAATGGCAACAGGCTGTGGTTGCTCTGCCTGTAGATCTGATCTCTGACACAGCTGTGGCAGGGGAGGGTTTCTTGGGTTTGGTTTGGGTTTTTTTCTTTTTAAAGCGTTCTTTTTCTGCTTTAGCTGAATATTCAGCGCACTCAGAAGAAAGCATTTGCAGATTTCATGGAGGGAGATATTAAATTCATCCCCACGTATAAATATGACTCTAAAACAGATCGCTGGGACTCCAGGTACATTGGCTGCCACTGGGTGTATTTACCTATGACATAACAGGCATTTTCTCACAAAACTTGATTTCCTGCTTCCTAGAGCTGTGAATACCTATCAGTGTTATGTTTGGCCTTCCTTTCTTTCCTGCTTTCTGCAATAAGCAGCCCCTATGTACATTGGCTGGGCACATCCCTTAAAGCTCTGTTGCTGCTGATCCCATTGGATGAAGGCAGGTGAAGTGTGAGCTCAGGTGACCCTGCACTGGGGACTTTTTCTATTACCAGGGACAGGCAAACAGTATAAAACAGGAATTGCAGAGCTAAGGAAACAGGCTCTCTGAGTCAACCTGTCCCCTGACTTGCACACCCACAGGGTGGCTGCACTGCAATAGCCGCTGTGGTTCCTGCTTGGTGCCTCCCACAGACATGGCTGCATCTGCTGCAGGGGCTGCTCCAAAGGGACAAACTCCCAAGAAGGACTTTCAAACCGTGTGGTGATTGAATTTGACTTTGCCATGTTTATGAATCAGCACAATAGTTAATCTGAAGAAGGATAACCCAGGATTCAGACTTCATAACATGATAGTAATCACTGAGTAGACTTACTGTAGTGGAAACAATAACTGATGGGTTGGGTTGTTGGCAGAAGGACCTGGCAGCACAAGAAAGTCATGCAGCTTGGGTCACACATGGGTTCAGGCTTTGGAAATGGGCTTGAATGAGGGTTAGTTTGTTTCCTGGTGCTGGAAAGGATGGGAATTTTATCTGCTGTATTGGGAAAGGGGAAGAGAGCAGAAGAAATACAGAATTCAAGTTGGGGTAAGTGATAGGAGTTCATCCCATCACTGCTGTATGATGTCGGTGGAGGGAATTGCTTTGTTGGGAAGAGGAACAGCTTGGATGGCTTGATGGGATTGTTGGATTCACCTGATAAGCTGTTTCTCTTTGTAGTGGGAAGTGTCGTGTGCCAGCATGGTGTGATCGGATCCTTTGGAGAGGAGGGAACATCAACCAGCTGCGGTACTGCAGTCACATGGACCTCAAGACCAGTGACCACAAGCCTGTCAGTGCCCTTTTCCGCATCGGGGTAGGTTTGTGTGTGTTGGGGCAGGATCCCAGCACTGCCAGGTGTTCCAGGCCTTACCTTGGGATGTGGTAGTGGAGTCAGGGCACCTTGCTAAGGCTGTTGCAAGAGGACAGATGAAGCCAGCTGAGGTGGGCCTGCTGTGGCGGTGTTGCATCTGGCAGCACTGCACTGGATGAGTTCTGCTGCTCCCTCCTCCACATGGAGACACAGCAGCAGCCTGGACCTGCCTGTACCTGTGCTGCCTCAGATGTGTCATCTGGTTCACACCTGAATGGCTTCAGTGGAGAGTGGCAGCAGATTTGGGTTTTCTGGTGCAGCACATGGAGTCACTCTGTTTTTGCTACCTCCTGTTTCCTGGGTGGCTCAGGTCTCACAGAATGGGTCAGGTTGGAAGGGACCACAGTGGGTTGTTTAGTCCCATCTCCCTGCTCCAGCAGGGCCAGCCCAGAGCACATGGCACAGGATTGTGTCCAGGCAGTTCTGGACTCTCTCCCCTGAGGGAGACTTAACAGCCTTTCTGGGAAATCAATTTCAGTGCTTGGTCACCCACACAGTGAAGAAGTTCTTCCTCACGTTCAGGTGGAACTTATTGTGATCAATTCCTGCCCATTCCTCTTGTGCCATTGCTGGGACCCATGGAGCAGAGCCTGGGCCCTGCTCTGAGCCCTCCCTGCCGACAGGGACAGACAGGGCTGAGGGCCCCTCTCAGCTGTGTCTCTTCTTGAGGATGAACAGCCCCAGCTCCCTCAGCCTTTCCCTGTAAGGGAGATGCTCCAGGCCCTTCAGCATCTCAGTAGTTTTGCTGGCCCTTCTCCAGGAGTTCCTTGTCTCTCTTGTACTGGGGAGCCCAGAACTGGCCCCAGCACTCCATGAGTAGAATAGGCTGAGTCTATTTAAAGAAAAGCCTTTCTCTTTCCCACTGGAGAATCATGAGGAGTGCTGCAGCATGCCAATGCTGTCCCACAGAGGTCACCTCCAGTGATCTCCCAGTTGTGTGACCAGTGGCTAGACAGACCCTGATAACATCTGCAGGGATGAAATCTGTGTAAAGTTGCAGACACAGCTTGGGTCTGCACGTGTGTGTGTGAACTCTCAGCCTTTCAGCTACAGAAGCAAGAGCTTAGAGAAATAATTCACTTCTGCAGCTTGCTCATGATCAGGAGAATTCCTGTGAAAGCCAGTCAGAAGCTTTGCTGAGTGTTTTTTGTCTCCTACAGGTGAAGGTTGTGGATGAGCAGAAGTATCGGAAGCTGTTTGAAGACATTGTTCGTATAATGGACAGGATGGAGAATGATTTCCTTCCTTCACTGGAGCTGAGCAGGAGGGAGGTGAGGATGAAACTGGAATCACTGTCACTGCTCAAACACAGCAGCCTTCAAAGTGCCAGAACTATTTTCAAAGACTTTGGTTCAATAGACTGGATTATAGGAAATGGAACTGTATCCTTTACCTTATGATCAGGAATTGGGTTAGAGAGGCCATGTTGTCTTGTCTTCTTGGCAGGACTTCTTTGAGGAATTCTGCGTTGGGTGGGCTCCTCTCAGCCATGAGGAGCCACTGCAGAGTCTGGGGTGGGGCTGGCCATGTGCCATATCCTGGCCACTAATACCACTTGATTTCTCTTTGCTCTGCAGTTCGAGTTTGAGAATGTGAAATTCCGTCAGCTGCAGAAACAGAAGTTCCAGATTACCAATAATGGGCAGGTCACCTGTCACTTCTCCTTCATCCCAAAGCTCAACGACACCCACTACTGCAAGCCATGGCTTCGGGCCGAGCCTTGTGAAGGTTACCTGGAGCCAGGTGAGTGTACTGCTGTATACCCCCCATCCCATCTGCATCCAGCCCTTCCTGTCTTTCCTGCATCCCACCTTTTTTGCCATCAGTCTTGTCTGTTTGTCTTTTCTGTTGTGGCCTTTGTCCCTGCCATGTATGGATGTCCCTGTCCTCCTTTTTGGAGGGTGTCTGTGTGTCCCTGAGAGCTGCAGTGTGTTGCAGATGAGAGCACAGAGATCTCCCTGGACGTGTACGTCAGCAAGGACTCAGTCACCCTCCTGAACTCTGGCGAGGATAAAATTGAGGATATTCTTGTCCTGCACCTGGACCGAGGGAAGGACTATTTCCTGACCATCAGTGGCACCTACCTGCCCAGCTGCTTTGGCACCTCGCTCGAGGCCCTGTGCCGGATGAAGCGACCCATCCGAGAAGTTCCAGTCACCAAACTTATAGACCTGGTGAGTTCTGAAACAGCTCTTTTAGCCCAGAAAAGCCTGATTCCCTTCTGATTGCTCCCAAAAGCTGGAGTAGTGCCTGCAGCTCAGGTTGGCTGTGCTGGCTCTGAGCTGAGTGACTTCACAGAGCTTGAGGTGGTCTTTTATTCTTTCCATCTACTGCAGCTGACGGCTTTTGACAGCCAGTACTTTATCCCTTTTTTATGAGTAGGCTCTAAATATTGTTTGATAGGACAAAAAAGTGATCCCAACGCCTCGTGTTGGTGTTACTGGTGCTGGCAGGCTCAGCTGGGTGGCACTACTGTGTTATAAGAGCTGTGATTGAGGTCCTCTCCTCCAAGGTACCAGGGCTTCTTCTGCCATGATGAGTGCCTCAGGAGCCTTTTCCTTCTGGATACATTCCTGCTGCTCAGGGGAAAGGAGCAAGCAGAAGGGGAACTGAAGGAAAGTCTGTGGTGTGGGTGTGGGGTGCTGAAGGACACAGCTTAGCAGATGAGCAATGCCACAGCCTCTCGGGCCATTTCCTCCCACAGCAACCACAGTGAGAGATAATGCCTCAGGTGAGAGGTAACTCATCGGGGAGGGATCTCTCTGTAGTACAGTGAACTGTTCCTCCCCCCAGCCTTTGCCAGCCCCCAGCATCAATATTCCTCCTCCCACAGCTTGTTGTGTGCATGAGAGAGGGTGCAGTGGTGCCCTAGTCACCTCTTGTCCTTTGGGTACTCTCATAGCTGTTTCTGGGGTTGTCCCATTTTGGGGATGTAATTCTGATTTACAGGTTGGTTTCATTAATTTCCCCTTCCTGCACTACCTGGCCATGTTCCAGTGAGGTGCAGCAGCTCTTGAGTGCCAGTTCATGTCCCCATTCTTCTTCAGCCAGGAGAGTCCTTTCTTTCTGTCCACCTGAGAGCTCAGCCCCATTGTTTGAGTCTCTCTGCCACGTGTTACTTTTCCACCTCTGTAGACTTGTCAGCTTCCACTCCCATTGTTTCCACATTTTCTTATCCCTTCAGCAGCTGTCCAGTCCCTCTCCTTGGCTCTTCCAGTTCCCATCTTTTTATTGTAGGTATCTACTTTTCTCACAAGTCCAATATACAGAAAAGTCAGTTTTATACAAGAATTTTGACTTTGTAACACACAGCCCAGCTAGGCAGGATCCAGGTGGAAAGATACAGCATTTGCCTCCTCAGGTCAAGCAGCTGATCCAGGTTTTAGGCTCCTCAGATTTCTGAGGATTTGGTTGAAAGTCAGTGTTGTTCTAGAAGTGGGTCTGGAACATGTTGCTGGCCTTGGTTTCTTTTCCACCTGCTTTT
Organism: Chaetops frenatus; assembly: GCA_013400775.1. NCBI lineage: Eukaryota > Metazoa > Chordata > Aves > Passeriformes > Picathartidae > Chaetops > Chaetops frenatus. The sequence continues at coordinate 286,461 of VZTR01009196.1, forward strand.
TCCAGCTCAGCACCAACTTCTTGCTTGATAGAGAGGAACTTGGGCCTAGACTCTTGGCACTGCCCTCACAGACACACTGTTAGGTTTGTAAGAGTACTTTGAGGCTTCCTTTACCTATGGATTTTCATTCTCCTGTTACTCAGTGAAACATATAGAAGTAAGGAAGCAAAACAATCAGCAAAGAGCACCTGCTCAGTATCTGCAGCAGGGACAGCTCTCCTTATGGACATGGGGGATATTTTAAGTTTTTTGATTCTGATTTTGCTTGTGAGCTGAGAAAGCCAGACCAAGCTGAGCACTTACTGCCTGGGTCAGTGGTGCAGGTGCTGCCTGCCCTGGAAGCTGAAGCATTTGGGTGCAGTTCCCTGAATTTTGGTGCTGCTCAGGCTGTGTGAGGCTGGCAGTGTCTGTGTCTTAAGAACCTCCTGCACTTGCATGAGTTCATCCTTCGCTGCATCCAACATTTTCCTCAGACTGGCTAGACTGTGGTTTTCAGTGGAGAGAGATCAGGAGATCCAGTCACTAAGGGGATGAGGTAGGTAGATGTGGGGTAGCACAGTCTAGGTGGCAGTTTGTCTGGGAATGGCTCTCCTGGTTCTCACAGAAGGGAGACACTGACACGGCTGCTGTCACTTGAGCATTTCTCCTTTGGGATTTCAGTATTAGTGTCTCATCCTGTTTTTTCTTGGGATCCTACTGTGGGTTTTAAAAAGCCTCTCAAAGAATCCCTGTCAGGAACAAGTGAGTCTTGTGGAGCAGATCATGCTGAAGGTTCAGCATTAGAGAGAAATTGTTCCCTGTAAGGGTGAGGAGGCCCTGGCACAGTTTGCCCAGAGCTCCCCCATCCCTGGAAGGGTCCAAGGCTAGGTTGCAAGAGGCTTGGAGCAACCTGGGATAGTGGCAGATGTCCCTGCCACTATCAGGGGGTGGAATGAAATGGGCTTTAACCCAAACCACTCGGTGATTCTGTGGAGAGGTGAGCAGCCAGGCTCAGGTTGGGGGCTGAGGTGGAGATGACTCACCCATTACAAAACATGCGGGTGGCTGTCTGCCCTCCCGAACTTGAGACTGTGTCCCACCCCCTGGGCCTCAGGAGAGAAACCTGTGCCAGCTCCTGTCGGAGCAAGCTGTTTCCAGTAAGAGACCAGTCTGTTGTGGCTCTGTTAGAACTCAGGGAGCCTTCAAAGGAAGCAGGCACTGCAGAGGCCACAGAGGACCCTGAGATGCCTCTCCGTTCTGGTGTCCCTGTGCCATGGGAGCTGCAGGTGTTCCAGCTCAGCCTTGGAATGCTGGGGCTGTTCCCACCCTGAAAGGTTGATCTGCCAAGACTCAGCATAGACAACCTGCTTCTGTTCCCTCTTGCAGATCCCGTGAGCAGTGTCCAGCCGGCCTTGGCTGTATAGGGATGGCTGTTTGGGGATGCTGAAGGCTTGGCTGTGCTGCCCAAGGGCTTGGCACACTCCTCTGTGCTGTGCTAATGCTCTTAGGCTGCAGCAGCAGTAGCAGTAGCCGGGTTTGAGCACAAACCCTCATTTCCCTGACCATACCCAAAGCTGCTTAGGGGCCCTGTGAGCTCCACAGCTGCTACATGCTCAGAAACACAGATTTAGCCCAGGGAAACGTTTTATCTCTAGCCTGGTCACAAGGGAGGATGGCTGAAATAACCCAGGGACAATGATTCTGACCAGGGAAACTTCTTCCTGGCAGACACATCGCACCTGCCCATGGCCCGGCTGTTGGCCAGTGAACAGTGCTGTCCCAGCCCCTTGGAGGGGTTTCCAGAAATCCTGACAACGTTGTGCATCATATGAGCAGGATTGTTGCTAATTGGCAGGCAAATCTCTTACGACAGGTTTAACTTTGGCCATGTCAGCAAAATGTGTGAAGGACCTGGTGTTCAGTGGGTTCTTGTAATGCAAATTATGCTTCTGCTTAATCACAAGAGTTAATTCCGAGTGCCTTTTCCCTCTTAACCACACTTTTTCCTCTCCTCTCTTTTCTGCTGCTCTCAGGAAGAAGACAGCTTCTTAGAAAAGGTAACACAAGCAATTGCTGTGTGGCAGTCTGCTTCTCAGTGGTGTGTTTGTAGAGAATGAGAGCTTTTCCCTATTTTCTGTGGCAGAGGGAAGGGGAGGGGAGCACAGAGGGGGCACAGCTGCCAGCAAAGATTCTTAGCACAGCTGTGGGCTGGATGAGAGCACGGAGAAGCACACAGTAACCCCAGAGCCAAGCCCAACTGAGATGTTAAAGCTCACCAAATTTGCTTTGGGGGAAAAAAATTACTCTCCTGATCCTGACAGCAATGCTGGATATTCCCAAAAAAGATTGGCAGCCTTAGACATACCTCTGACTGTAAGGAGGGGTTTACCATAGCATTCTCTCAGACCTGTGGAAAGAGGACTGGAGTAGGAAAGTCAGATCTTTTGTTCCTTCCATCTGGTTGTGTCCTTGTGGAGGCCAAGGGAGGGATTTGTGCAGGAGGTGGATGTTTCTGTACCTCCTCCAGCAGTGGAGCTGGGGCTGCTGGCTCTGATGGGCACAGTGCCTAAGCAGGATCACTGCTTCCCGTGGCACCCATGCTCGGTGCTGGAGCAAGCAAGGAAAACGTCCTTGGGAGAGCAAGTGGGAGATGGTGGGGGTGTTCCTGCTGTCCCTGTGCTGGCTCTGACATTTGTAACTTGTTTGAGCTGGTTCTGCACCGGCTTCCCAGTCTAAGTGAGTTGTTCCTCTCTGGGCTGTCAGCACACTGGCAGAGTAAAACAGGAAAGGGGAGGAATGTTCCCTCTCTAAGAGGGCATCGAGCTCACGTGCTTAACCACATGAAGCTCATAGACTGCCTCCTGGCAGAGGAGAAAGGACGAATTTGGTACTTTCTTCTGGGAGCATCTCCCCATGGGAAGGACGTGGCCGTGCCTCTCTCCTCACACGCGGCAGGAGAGGGCGCTCAGGGCCCGGCCAAGGCACACCCGCCTCCTCCTTTTCCTTGTCCTCCTCCTCTTCCTCTTCCTCCTCGTCCTTCTCCTTCTCCTCTGCCCCGAGGCACCTTGAACCTCCTCCTCTTCCCTGAGTACCTGGGATCTCCTGCATGGGGATCTCCACAGCTCTCCCAGTCATGCCAAGGGCTGCTCCAATGCTTGGCTCCAGTGATGCCCTGGCACAGGGGGTTTCTGTAGAAGAGCCTCACCCCAGGAAGAGTGTCCACAGCCCTGAGAGAGGATCTGCAGCTCTCCCCCTTTCCCTCTTAGAGGAATTCTGTAGTGCTATTGCCTGACATGCTGCTTCCCGACCTTCCCAGTGCATGTGGCTGAGCAATGCAAGCATGCAGCCGTGACTCCTCATCTGCCTGTGAGATCAGACCTGGTGCCGTGCAGGGCAGAGCTGTGCTGAGCTGTGTGGCAAGTGGAGCTAATGCCCATGCCCCCAGGGCTCATGTCTACCCAGGTGTCTCTGGGCATAGCAGGGCAGCCGCCCCTGGCTGCTGTCAGAGGCTGTGTGTGCTGCAGGGACAGCCATGGCAGTTGTTGCGTCAGCTGGAGTGAGGTGCTTTCTGTGTGGCTTGTGGACTCCTCTGCTGGTGGCAGGGTTGTGCTCCTGCTTGTGCTGGTTCCTGGGTGCTTTGGGTGTGCTGGGCATGGCTGCCTCCTTGGAGGTCACAGGAACATGAGTGATCGTGAAGTGAGAGTAAAATCAAGCCAAGAACGTGGATCCCGTTAAAGCTTGGTGTGATGGAGACGTCTGAGCCATGGAGCTAGTCAGCTGCTCCACAGGAGTAAGCAGGAACTATGACAGTGGTGTTGTGTACTCAGTGAGAGCTGTCCTTGGGAAGATCAGGGAAGAAGCTTCAGGAATCGGGACGATTCCAGAGCCCTGAGAGCAGCCGTGACTGGAGCACCCCAGAGTCAAGGAAAGCATGGGATGAGTGGGGATGGGGCTGGGCTCCCCAGCGTGGCAGCTCCCACAGCACCAGGACTTGCTGGGTCCCAGCCTCTGTTGGCTGCGGGATGGGAGCTGGGATGGGGCTGAGGCAGCCAGAGGCCCCTCCTGGGGGGCTGAGGGGGCTGGGCTGGGGCTGTTGGACCGATCGGGCAGGTTGTTCCCATGGGACAGCAGGAGGGAGAGGAGCCAGGACCTGTGGAGCAATGGCTGGTGCTCTGAAAGTGAGTCAGGGCTAGAGCACCCCACGGTCCTGCTGCTTCCCCTCTCCCAGGTTTCCCTGCCAGCGACTAAGGGCCTGGGGCAGAAGGGGCTGAGGTTTCCCTGAGCCCTTGTGTGCTCTTTTTCCCCAGGAGAAATCAATCCTGCAGATGGGCTCTCTGGACAGTGAGGAGGCAAGTGAGGTGCCGCTGCAGGTGCCAAAGGAGATCTGGCTCTTGGTGGACCACCTGTTCAAGTATGCCCTCCACCAGGTGAGAGAGAGGGCAAGACAGATGGCCTCTGCCACGCTGGAGTTCTCCTGGTGACCTGGTTCCTTGCAAGCACCTGGAGATCAACTCCACTCTGGTGTTTACAGGGCAAGGCTTTTCCCTGTGCTTGAGGCACTGGCTGGGTGTCCGGGGTTCATCCTCGAGTCACCATGTTCCTCAGCCTTTGTGGGGAAGGTGACTTTGTCCATCCCTGTGCTGTTTTTGACAGGAGGACCTGTTCCAGACTCCAGGCATGCAGGAAGAGTTGGAGCAGATCATTGACTGCCTGGACACCAGCATTCCTGAGACAATCCGTATCCTTCCGCGATGGATCTCAGCACTGCTGGGACAGTTCTCTCTTGGGAGAGCTTGTCAGTCACCTTTACCTGGCAGGGTTCCTGGCAGGAATGGGCTCCCCTTGGTCCCCCCACAACCTCTCTGAAAGCTGAATCTGTGCTGGCCAAAGCACACAGGGGCTCTGGAAGCTTTCTGCAGGGCTGTGCTAAGCACAGGAGCTGGGATACTGAAGAGCATGGTCTGGAGAAGAGGCTATTGGAGCAAGGGGCTCCTGTGCAGCCAGAGGGTGGGAAACAGTGCAGGGTGGGTGGAGCAGTGTTTTTCATGCATGGGGATAGTAGAAGAGGAGAAGGAGGAGAGGTTAGACAGGTGGGGAACTTACGTGACCTCCAAGGAGAAGAGCATCTGGGGAGGGAGGGGGTCGCTCTGCTCAGCATGACCCTTGATTCCCAGTGGTCCAGCGGGCAGTAATCACTCTGTGGCTGAAGCTCTCCTCATCTTCCTGGAGGCTCTGCCCGAGCCTGTGATCTGCTATGAGCTGTACCAGCGGTGTCTGGAGGGGTCCCACAGCAGCCGGCTGTGCCGACAGGTGTGGGGCTGCTGCTGGCTCAGGGCAGCTCCTGCTGCCATGGGCTGTGCCATGGCCCTGGGCCCCCCTGGGCCCTGCTCCCTACCTGGAGGCTGGCAGTGGCTCTGGGAGAGTGGGCATCTCTTCCAGAGAGACCCCAAGTGAGCCCTGTCTCACCCCGAGCACATGGGGAACAGGAGCCTAAGGGAGGGACTGAGCCACCCCTGGTCCTGAGGGCTTGAGCACCTGCTCAGAGCTGCAGTTCCTGTCCTTCCATGGAGGGAAGGGTGTGGCTCTTAACAGCTGTTGGGGCAGCAGGCCAGGCCAAGCACATCTCTGAGCAGAGGGGGAAATTTTGGGGCAGTGAGAGCTGAGATCCGACTGGAAACAAGTAGGAAGCAGCCCCAGCGCAGTAGGGGTTTTTTCCTGGTGACACAGCTTACCTTGAAGCAGTGTCACCAGGAGCCACAGCCCACAAGTGCCGTCAGCACTGGGCTGCAGCTGTGAGTAGGTTGCTGTGAGCCTGGAGTGCCTCGTGTCCAGGCTCTAGCAGTGGGAGCTGGGAGGGCTTCCTGACACCATTTCCTTGCAGGTGATCCTTCAGCTGCCGAGCTGCCACCGCAACGTGTTTCGGTACCTAATGTCTTTCCTGCGGGAGCTGCTCAGGTACTCGGAGGACAACAATGTCAGTGCCACCATGATCGGTGAGTGTTGTTCCTCTGCAGCCCTCGCTCCATCCCAGCCTCTTCCTGCACCTCCCAAGGTCTTCGTTCCTCACCAGTGACTGATTTTAACCTGCTTCCACAGCCGCCCTGTTCTCCAGCCTCCTCCTGCGCCCACCACCCAACCTGATGGCCAAGCAGACCCAGCAGGACCGCCAGCGTGCCATCAACTTCCTCTACAGCTTCCTGCTCACTGGGGACGAAGAATGACCTGTGCCTTGTGCCCAAAGCTCACAGCTCTGAGGGGTAAAGGCTCCAAGCTCTCCAAGTGCCGTGTTTGCAGTCAGAAGGGACACGATCCCCCTCCTTGCCACGCCATGCCCCACGCTGCAGAGGACCTGCACGCTCATTGCACTGCCATCCACCTCTGGAGCCTCCGGCTTCTGCACGGGAGCCAGGTGGATCTGTCGATACCCAAGCACTGTGCCAGCACCCATGGGCCCACGGCAGTACCACCAGTTCCCCAGGTCACGCTTCTCTCCGTGTCACCTCCATCTCCCAAGAGCTGCTGTGGAGAAGGGTGGGGATGGCTGGTGCTCTCAGAGGCCGTGGCACACTGCGTCCCTGCGGTGCCAGGTATGTGTGCTGGTGCGTACACCACCCCAGACTGCTGTGGGACATGTGCCACCCTCTGCCACACAGCACTGCCAACCCTGATGCCATCACTGTGCTATGGACCGTGCCGACCCAGGAGGGTTGTTTGGACATTCGGCCTCTCCCCTTCGGCAGGGCCCTTCCCCTCTCCCCTGCCTCCCAGGACACAGGGCCCCGGCACACGGGTCTGTCCCTGCACCCCCATTCTGCCCTCACTTTCCTCTCCCTCCCCTGCCCCAGCTTCTCCCAAGGACACAGGATGGTGGGTGGCTTGTAGTGACCAGGGTCACGCAGAGCCATGAGCTGCCCTCTGCTCCTCCTGGGCTGCCCTGTGTGTCTTGAGCAGGATGGGAGCACTGTCCCTCCAGCCCAGCCTACAGTGTGGGGGTAGGACAAGCTGGGTGACCAGGTGCCACTGGATGGAGTCCATTCTCTCCTTCCCAGGGTGCTACCAGAGGGTGCAGGTTTGGGGGGTGAAAGGAGCCAGAAATGCTCCTCAGGGGCCAGAGAAGCAGCTGGGGGGCTGTGCTGAGGGGCTGCAGTGCAAGGGTCACACAGCTGGCTGAGGGGACAGCCCTGGGGCTGGTGACTGATGTTCTGGTACAAGAGTGGCCTGTCCCACTGAGACACTAAGAGGCCTGTGGGGCCATGTAGCTTCGATGCAGGAGGCCAAAGCCAAGGGGAGGGGGCTGTGATCACAGAGCCCCTGCCGGTGCCTGGGCTTAGCCCAGGGTATCATGTGGCCCTGCGGTCCCTGTGCACTGGCTGAGCTGCTGCAGGCTCCCCTCCCTTTTGCCTTTTTCTTTTCCTTAAAATTTTTAAATTACATAATTTATTGGGAAACTGTTCGTTCCAAATAAACCTCTGTTGTGCAAGGCCCAGGGCTGCGCAGGGCACACATACCCTCCCCTCATGCAGCTCTGCACTGTCATGGAGCCCTGCCCGGAGCTCCAGGCTTGCTCTAGGGGCAGCCGAGGGCTGGGCTCTCCCCCAGCCACTCCAGCAGCATGCTGGGAACAGTGGCAGAAGGTCCCATGCTGCTGGTTCCTGCTGGTTGAGCTCCTGGCTGCACCCGTGATGTGTCGATGCTGCAGCCCAGTGCCTGTCTGGCAGTGAGTGGTGGCACATACCACCCTGGAGTGGAAATGGCACTGGGTCCGGCCAGGTGCAGCAGGGTGCTGGTGCCTGTATGTGGCACACGGCTTTGGCAGCCCTGAGCAGTGCTGCCTGTGGTGCCCAAGGCCCTGCTGGGCCAGCGAGGGAAGCCATGGTGGAGAAAGCCTGCACATCCTGCCACAGGAAATGGCGGCCGGTGTCATCTCCATCTGCTTCCTGCCGGCTCCTTGGGAGCAGGGCTGTGCCTGGGCAGCTGCTCCCGTGCTGTCACCAAGGGGACCAGTGCAAGGTGCCGGTATTGTTCCCGCAGCCACCACATTCCTGCCACTGCCGGCGGAAATGCCAGAGCGAGAGGGAAGGCCTGATGGTCCCTGGGGATGGGACAAAGCCTGGGCCTGCCCATCCTCCTCCTCAGGAGGGCACAGGGATCCTTGTAGGGGACCCTGGAGGCTGTTGGGGTGCAGCTCCGGGGGTCTCACTCATGCATCAGCCCACTGTGAACATGGGCACTGAGGGGTGATGGTGGTGCCCAGGTTGTGGGGCTGGAGGAGCTGGCACTGTCCCACAGCCACACTTGCCAGCCCTAGGTGGGCAGTGTGCTCTCCCAGTGTCCCCTACATCCCTGTTTCCCTGCTCAGTGAGCTGGAACCTGGCACACTATCCTTGCCCTGCCAGCACAGACCCTGCTTGCACACCCAGGGACAGCACTGCCCTGTGCCCCTGTCCCTAGCATTCTCCTGTGCCCACTGCCCACTCTGTCCCAGCTCCTGTTGCAGGACAGGGGCTCTGGCACTGCCATGGCACGTGGGAGGCACAGGGAGCACGGCTGAGTCCAGCAGCTCCCACCTGCCTGCGGGCAGCCAGCCAGGCCAGGAAGAGCCAGAGATTCCTTAGGTCTCCCGGCCCAGAAGCCTTTTCCTCCTTCCAGGCTGGCCACAGCCCAACCGGGAGGTCCTCCCTGGCCTCCTCCTTCCAGGCTGGTGCAGGAGGGCTGGGGTCAGGGCTCAGCTGTGCAGCCCCTGGCCACAGCCCAAGCACTTGGGCCTGGGCGATGCCTGGGGGACGTGGGACATCGCTGCCTTGCTGGCACGGCCACAGCAGTCGCTCCAGGAGAGCTGGGCCCCCCACTGCCAGTCCTGCCCATGCCCAGGCAGGGACCTCACCGAATCTTTTGGCAAGGTGCCTGCTGCTGCAGGGGAGGCAAACCACGGGCATTGAGGAGTGGCTTGAAGTGTGAGGGGAGAACTCCCCCAGTTCAAAGCAGTAGCAGCAGCACCGTAGGCTGGCAATGAAGGAATGCTAACA
>VZTR01009196.1:307752-326061 GCA_013400775.1 Chaetops frenatus
GACCTGACCCCGCACCCATGGCCCCACCACCCACCCCCGCCATGGCCGGGTCTTCCCCCGCGCTCACTTCCTATTTTTGTTGTTCGCTCATCCGTGATTAAACATGAGCAAGGCGGATTAATCCCTGCACCGGAGTGGCTTGCTATGCTCGATGTGCTGCGCGCTGCCTCGCCGGCAGGTTAGGGCTGGAGTCCGGCCCCAGCCCCACTCCTGTGATATTGCTTGTGCCACCTTGCCCAGCCCTGAGGCGACCGAGCCAACGCCGATAGGGAGGAGACCTATTTGGGCAGATTGTAATTCTGGGGCAAAAGATGGAGGATTTGGAGTGAGAAGGTGCAGGGCAGCCAGCCCAACCAGACATGTCCCCGCGGGTGCCAGCAGAGGGGAGACCATGACCACGTCCCACCTGGGTGTGATGCCGAGCTGGGACGACCTGCAGATACAGGGGGACATCCCCAGACCAAGTGTCACGCAGAGGCCTTGGCTATCATGTCCCAGCAGGATGAGCAGGCACGGGGGTGGGCACGACAGAGGGGTTGGGGACTGTCACCTTTTGCATGGGTGGACACACGATGCCCAACTGCAGATGGCCAAGGGGCAGCATCCCCGAGGGGAGACAGCACTGCCAAGGGGAGACAGGGCACGGGCAGCACGGCCGAGAGGTGTCAGGGTGCAGACACCGTCCCCACCCAGGGGCCCCGGGCAGGGCAGCAGTTCTCTGGAGGGTTTCCTTCCTCCTGCCCCAGCCCGCGCTCCGCCAGCCACCCCGAGCACGGCTGCAAGCGCCTCTCATGTGACCGCCGGCTTCCTGTGCGCTCCCGGCTCGGTGCCGGTGCCGCGGGACGGGACGGGACGGGACGGGACGCACTCGGCGCTGCCGGACGCTGAGCCCTCGCCCCCGGCCCCAGTACCATGCTGCGCCGCAAGCCTTCCAACGCCGCGGAGAAGGAGCCGGGACACAGGAAGGTGAGTGCTGGAGGCATCCCGGTGCCCTCAGCATCGCAGATGTCCTGGCACATCCAGAGCTGTCTGACCCTGGGCTGCCGTGGGATGCTGAGCAGGAGGGCTGGTGCCGGGGGGCTGGGGCAGGGCCCCGGGGGCTGATGACAGCACGGCAGCTGCCCTGCCACGAGTTTGTCTCTGCTGCCACCAGCCACTTTGGCCTCGCCAGTGCGTGGTCCTGGCCTTGTCCACCTCCCGCTCTGGCTTCCATCCTGTTGGGATGTGTGGCTGGGATGCACATCCCCCGGGATCAACATGGGTACCAGCTGGGGTGCCGGTGGGACCCCCGGGGCTCTGCTGGGGGAGGCTATGCCCCCCCCCCCCTCCATGGCCTCCCCAGGCGTGGGCGGGCGCCTGTCATTTCCTGGGGGGACATGGCTGCGGTGGCGCGGGTGCAGCTCCCTTGCGCAGCTAGGTGCTGCGGTCGAGGCTGCAGCTCCGTCACGTGCGTCAGCCGCTTCCTCCGGCAGCACCGCTGCGACATGGGAGCCGCAGGAGCGCCAGCGGCCACGATCACGGCCTCTCGAGAGCCCCCTGCGTGGCAGGGCCATGGGCCACCCTCTGGCTGGAGTCTGGAGGCTGAAGTCACCAGTGGGGGCCAAAACTGGCTCCTCATCCCCTGCCAGGTCTCGCACCAGCCGGCACTTCAGCTCCTGCCAAGCTTTGCTGGGCTGGCATCAGCATCAAGTCACGGCGGGGAGTAGGGGCAGTGCCTGGTGGCAGGGTCCTGCCCATGACAGGCACACACCCTGCCATGGCAGCTCCTCCGTGCTGCCAAGCTCCCGCAGGAAATCTGGGTGAAGTCCCCCTCCCTGCACCGGAGTGGCCCATGCAGCCCAGCCAGTCCCAGTGGGCATCCCCTGCCCTTGCCCAGCCACAGCCACTCTCACTTCCCTCTCCTGCCCTGCTCTGGGAAAGCCTGGCCACCCTGACTCACATCCCACTGCCAGGCTCTCCATGGCTCCTCCAGCCCCAGGGCAGTGGCTTTCCCAGCTGCAGAGCTGTTTTATCTCAGCAGTGAAGCCCTGCGGCGTTCAGTGCACCTGGGTCTGGTGGATTCAGGGCATTGGGGTGGGAGCAGGGCAAAAGCCAGCATCCCCCCCTGCACAGATGCACCTGGAGCTGGCATAAAGCCACAGCGGGTGTGCAGCTGGGTGTGGCACTGTGAGCCAGCCCTCTGCAAGGAATGGCAAAACCAAGTGCTCAGGGTTGCTCGGTGGAGCCGATGAGCAGGAGAATAAAGAGGGGACAGCACAGGGCCAGGCTGTGCAGGGCTGGAAAGGGTCACAGGCTCCTGGCTGCCACAGGAGCTGGCAGAGCTGCTTGAGAAGGGAAATCCCTGGTTGTGGTGGTGGCAGAGCAAGCACCGTGGTGTGTGCTCTGAGGGCCTCAAGAGTGCTGGTGGTGGCAGCCGAGTTCACTGTGCCCCCAGTACACAGAGATGGCACCAAGCCAGCTGATGATGCTGGGGGTGTGTTCTCTGGGTATTGGGGTGACACTCACAGGTGGAAAACATGGAAAACTTTCAGTCCTGGAGCTGACCCTGTGGGTAGCAGCAGGGACAGAGCTGCTCTGGTGCTACCAGCCCTTCACTGCCTGCCCACCTGTGCTGAGATGAGCTGCAGCACTGCAGAGCCCTGTGTCCCTACTTGTCCTGGCCCATGTGCCAGCATGGCACAACCCTGGGCTGCTCTATAAGTGCCAGGCTCCACACCAGAGCATCCCTGCCCTGGGAATGCTGTGCCAAGTAGCTGCACAGGCACCAAGAGCTTTGCATCCCAGTTCTGGGGAGTTCATGGCACACAGCAGCTCCTGGAAGAGAGCAAAAAACTTCCTAGCACTGGCATCACCCTGGGATGGGCAAAGCAGCCCAAAGGGAGGAGAGGAGCTGGGGCAGGGGATGCAGGAGGAAGCCCATCTCCCACCTTTCCATCTCCCTCCTCACACCTCTGCCCCTGCCCCCAGCTTTCCCTACAGCGTTCCAGCAGCTTCAAGGACTTCAGCAAGTCCAAGGTCAGCTCCTCCGTGTCAAGTGAGGAGTCCAACCTGGAGGAGGACGTGAGTTCCCAGCAACCTTTGACACATCCTGCTCCCCTGGGAACAGCCCATTTCAGGGCTGGTTTCCCAAGAGTTGCCCACGTGTCATGGAGCAGCCCCAGGGTGCCATCACTGGTGGGATTTGGGATCTCACAGCTCTGTGTGACCCTGCTGAGGCTTGCCCAGGGTTGGGGGCTCCGCCTTCACTCTCCATCCCTCTGGCAGATCCCTGAGGATGATCCTGGCAGTGCCAGTCCTGAGGAGGCCATGCGGAGCAGTGGGACCAAGCTGGGCAGGAAGTGGCGGGCGGTCATCTCCCGCACCATGAACCGCAAGATGGGCAGGATGGCTGTGAGAGCCCTGGCCGAGGGCAAGGTGACCAGGGGTGTGGTGACACGGACAGGTGAGAGGGAGACAGCTCCCCCTCCCTCGGCCTGACCCCAGTGCCCCCAGCAGGGAGAGGTGGAGGAGGAGGGGTCCCCATGCCCTCTGTCACCAGCCAGCAGTGCAGAGGAGCGGAGCCATGACAAGGTGCCCTTGTCATACCTGGAGCTGGAGGAGGAGGAGGATGGGCGCCCAACCCTCGGACGCCAGATGTCCAGTGGTGAGGCCAGCCCCGACGGGACACTGCCCCTGCGTTCCCAGCCGGGCACATCCTGACCCCCTCCTCTCTGCAGGCAGTGACATTCCCAGCCCTGGTGATCCTGGAGACAGCCGGCAGCTGGAGGAGACTGTCCCAGCCTACACCGGCCCCTTCTGCGGCCGGGCCCGCGTCCACACCGACTTCACCCCCAGCCCCTATGACAAGGACTCCCTGAAGCTGCGGGTGAGCCACGGCTGCTGCAGTCCTGCGGAGGGAGGGAGGGTGGCTGGGGACCCCCAGGAAGTGGGGATGTTCTCTGGCTGTCCCCAGGCCTGCGCCCATCACCATCCCTTGGCCTAGAAAGGGGACATCATCGGCATCATCGAGAAGCCGCCTGTGGGCACCTGGACCGGGCTGCTCAACAACAGGGTGGGCTCCTTCAAGTTCATCTATGTGGATGTGATCCCCGAGGAGACAGTTCCAGCCCGCAGGAGCCGGTGCTCCAGCCGGAACAAGCGCCTCAAGCCCAAGACCCTCCATGAGCTGCTGGAGCGTATCAACATGCAGGTGAGGGATGGGGACAGTGAGGCAACAGCAGCACCCAGCAGGTGACTGGGGTGCCAGCATTGGGACCAACCCCTCTCCCCTTCACTATCCCCCCCACCCGCGTGGGTCCCTCCACCAAGCATCCCAGGGGCATAGAGGGGACACACAGGGCATTTCTGGGTAATGTGGGGGCAGGTGCCTACCATGGACCCACACTGAGGCAGGAGCCACAGGCCAGCACTGGGGGTCAGGGGAGCCACCTGAGCCCTGCTCACCCCCACCCAGGAACACACTCCTACCCTCCTGCTGAACGGGTACCAGACCCTGGAGGACTTCAAGGAGCTGCGGGAGACCCACCTGAACGAACTGCACATCACGGACCCCCAGCACCGTGCCAAGCTGCTGACGGCCGCCGAGCTCCTCCTGGACTATGACAGTAAGAGTCCTGGGGAGGGGGTGGGAGACCCCCAGCTGGGCAGCCCGCAGCACCACTAATGCCACGGCCCCTCTCCCAGCAGCCAGCGAGCCAGAGGATAGTGACACCTCTGAAGCCCTGCCACCGCCCTTGGAGCCCAAAGGGGACATTCCCCGGGACTCCGGCTGCTTCGAGGGATCAGAGACCCTGGACGGCAGTCGGGAGGAGGCCGAGCTGGGGGGTCCCAAGGAGCAGCTGGGGGCTCTCTCCATGGCAGAATCCCCCTGAGCCCGCCAGCACTGCCACTTCCTGCTCTGGCCGTAACAGTGGGGCTGGACTGGAGGGGACGGCTGCTGGTGGGACAGGGGAGCCCCAGTGGTGGCACCTCGGGGCCCAGCTCGGCCCTGCACCAGAGCCAGATGCTGGGTGGGCACGAGGTGCCCCAGGACATTTTGCATGGCACTGCCTGGCACCACTGGCCCGAGGCAGGGACTCAGGGCACGCCAGGGCACCGTGCTCACTGCCACGATACCACAGGCACTGGCTGCTTTTTCCCAGCTTTGCCACCAGGCTTAGGAAGGGAGCTGGGGATGGAAGTCATGTCTGCAGGCAACTGAAGCCTTCCCAGGACACTGTCACTTCTCAGCATGGACACATGGAGACCTCCCTTACCTGCCGTGGGAGACAGCAAGATGCAAATAACACACCTAAGACACCCTCGAAGTGTGAGACGGAGAGGCCTGGAAAGGCACAGGGAAGGGGGAAGAGGCAGCTGGCTTGGGGCAGCACAGACACGCAGGGGCTACAGCTCAGCCATTTTCAAACCAATTAAGTTTCCTTCATTGTTTTAAAATTTAAAAAAAAATAAGAAGAAAAAAAATAAAGAACACCCAACCCTCACCTAACCTCTTCCTTCCTTCTGGAGACCCTGACTCATGCAGGCAGCACTCCACATACCTTGTGGAACAGGGAGTAGCAGGGCCAAAAAATACATTTTTTCACACTGAATTGGAGATTTGGTCAGTAGCGTGTTGGGGCAAACTCCCACGGGGTGGGGCACAGGACCCCTGTCCCAGGGGGATGGGACAGGATGGGACTGGGCTGGCTGGGGCCATGGCAGGGTGGCTGGGGCTCCTTCCCTGGCACATTGCAATTGGGAGCAGTTGTGGCAGCTCTGCCCTCTCACCCAGGAGAGGAGCCCCCGGCACCGCAGGAGAGGGGGCAGTGCCGGTGCCAGCTTAACACCACACCCCTCACTGCCAGCCACAGCCCAGAGCCCGGGCAAGGAGCGAGGCTGGAGGCACAGGCCAGGCTCTGGAGGGAGCAGGATCCCGGCTGCACCTGCTCCTCACCACTGCTGAAAGCAGGGTGGCACGAGAAGCCAGGGACAGAGCAGCAGCCATTTCCCACTGCCTGGCAGGAGCATCCGGGACATACAGACGGGGCTGGCCAGGCAGGACACCCCCAGCAGCCATCACCCACCGCACAGCTGCGGGGAGGAGCAGGAGTGCCCAGCACTGCAGCGTGGCATGTGGAGCTGCCAGGGCACAGAATGGCCTCTCGTGCACCAGCGGCTCTGTGGGGATCCCACAGGTGTGAGCGTCCTGCCAGTGCAGGATGGGGACTGTGGAGTGGGGGGAGCCCTGCCATGGCACAGAGCTCTCCCACCATCGCCCCAGCCTCTCCTTCATTGAGGACACACAAGTGACTGACACCACACAGCCCAGACCTGGGTAGCTGGCACAATCCTGGGAAGATCCAAAGATCCCAAAGTCAGTCTAGGGTGGTTGAGAACAGCAGAGCAAGGCAAGGGGGCGGCACAGGGATGCAATGACATGACACAGAATTGGGACTGATGTTCTGCAGAGCAGCCGTGCCACAGCTGGGGAGGGCTCAGTGCGGACACCTAGCAGCAAATGCAGGCCCAGCACCAGACAGGAGCCAGTGGCACAGGCAGACCCTTCCCTGCAGCTCAGTCTACCCTGGCACAACGGCTCTGCAGCCAGGGAGGGGCTCTCCCTCCCTCGAACCCCAGGGTGGTGTGAGCCTCAGGGCAGGATGGCAAGGAGGGTCTCCTCTCACCTGCTGCCTTGTTACATCCCATGGAAAGGAGCACAGGAAGAAAGCTACTTAAAAACTGCTGCCAGCAGAACTCCTTCCTGCTTGTTTGGGTCCTTGGAGCACCAAAACATCTCCTGACAAGCCTCGCCATGCCAACCACAAAACAACGCCACGGATTAGAGGAAGGAGGGAGGAGGGGAGAGAGGACGCTGCTGCCACAATTGCTTTCCCCTTCCTAGAGGGATTACTCAGCAGGAGGGAGCAGGGACAGCGCCAGCCCTTAGCCGGGATGGAGTATCCAGGACAGCCCAGCCCCAGGCAGAGCGGCCTCAGTGGTGGCAGTGCCCCATGGTGACCAGGGCGTGCCACCCGCACTCGCTGTCCCGTGCCACCATGCAAGGCCAGCACTGCCCGCACCGCGGTGAGTAATGACTAAAGCAAAATGGCCATGGGGAATCAAGTGCCTGCCATCCAGCCCTTCTCCTCTCCTCCACCACTTCCAGCTTTGATTAGACAAAACAAGAAAGTTCTCCTTCCCAAGCAGATGCTAGTGCTCCACTCGCCCAGCATCCGGGGAGGGTACCGGGAGCTCCCCAGGCGTTCGCTGCTTCTCCTCTGGCATCTCGGTGTCACTCACGGACGGTGCAGGGACCTGGGGAGAGAGGAGTGACCTGCAGGGACACCCCACTGCAGAGCCTGAGCACACAGGCCCCACCACTCCACTACTGCCTCTAGCTCCACTGGCAGCGGTCTCAGCTGGGATTGGGAAAAGGAGAAATGAGAACCCAGGGGCCACCCAACAGGCAGAACAGCAGCTTCAGGAAGAGCTGGAGCACTGGACTGCTCCAGCAGGAGCGTCTGAAGCACCAGAGGAGTGTCTGTCCACCAGAGAAGCAGCAGCTCATGCCCAAGCAGGAGCAAGCTGAACCATTTCCCACCACGTTCATGGAATAATTTAGGTGGGAAGGGCACTCTGGAGGTCTCTTGTCATGTCCTTAAAGCAGGACTAATGTCAAACAGAGAGCAGGCTGCTCAGGGCCACAACAGCTTTCTTCAAGGATGGAGATCCCAAGGACAGCCCCGCAGCTCACATGCAGTACCAGAGCCAGATGTCTGCAACCTCCCAGCTCTCCCCAACCCCACCAAGCTCCATGGGCAACAGCTCCTGAGTGGAGCTCCTGTTGTGGAGTCTCATGGCAGGACTGGTCTCCAAAACCACAGCCAACTGTGATCTCCTCTTAGGAAATCCAAGGAAACCAAGACACACTGCTTTCTAAGGTCAGAGCAAACAAGCTTTTCAGCAGCAGCCTCTCAGCACAGTCCCCACCATGTCATTTTGTCCTCCCTAAGTCACACTCTCGGCTTTCTCTCACTGTCCCAGAGCACCCCCAGCTACCAAGGGGATCACTCACGGCATTGGGGGAAGGATCGCTGCCATCCTGCTGCTTCATGCCACCCTCCTGGGCCTGCCCAGGGCCCTGCATGGCTGGGGGCTCCTGTGTGCCAGGCCCCTGCAGGCACAATCCCTCCTGAGCTGTGCTCTCCTCCTGCTGCAGGATGCCCCGTCTGTCCAGGACACTGCAAGAACACAGCCACACCATCAGAGACCTGTGATTCTGCAAATCCCACCTTTCTTCTCAGCAGAAGTGCTGGTGGAAGACAAAGGTCAAGGCTGCCCCTCAAGAGCTCACCTTGGGGGCAGGGGCCCGCAGAGCACCTCGCAGCAGTTCTTCACTATGTTGCCATGGCTGTAGGGATTCTGCACACGGTTCTTCCCAGTCCAGGACCCCTTAATCTGAAATAGTTGGGCACAAGCTCAGGTTTACTCCAGGGACGCTCTGCCCCAGCCCCGAGATCCCAATGTTGTGCACAGCCTTGACACACTGAGGAATGGCAACAGCTCAGAGGAAGAGGAAGGCTCTACTCACGTCTTCATTGGTTGTCTGATTCAGTGCCACCAGGAAGGTGTGGAACCCAGTTAACCCCACCACCGACCACAGCGTGAAGAAGCAGATGAGCACCTCCAGCACAGTGAGAACAGTTAAGGACTGGGAACAGCCTGAGAGCAGGTCCAGCCCACCTGATACTGCCACCAGAAACACCAACTTCTCTTCCTCTCCTAGCCACTGTTTTCTGTTTTATTCCCCTCCCAAAAGCCAAGAAACTGCTCCCCACATTGTCATCTGGGGGGAAAATGCTTGGAAAGACTCAGAGTGGCCTAGGCAGCCACTCTTCAACACAGCTCCCACTAACCCCCAGCTTTGGAGAAGCCAAGCCCTCAGGACCATGGAAGGATATGTCCCTGGGGTTTCCTTCAATGTGTTCAGAAACCCAATCTTCAGAGATTCTGCAATACAAAAAGAGAAAGATTTTTTCGTCTTGTTTTTCATCACTGCATCCAGTTCCTTTTCCCACTCCATTACTCTGGTTTCACACCACCATCTGTAGCCCCACTCCCTCCCTCCCAGCCATCCAGCTGTCCAGGCACACTCACTCAGTGCTACGTAGACGATGTTGAAGGTGAAGATGTAGATGGTTAGGAGGGAGAGTGAGAGGATGAAGAGGTAGAAGTAGCGGTAGTTCCTCTTCCCCACGCAGTTGCCCACCCAGGGACAGTGATGGTCGAAGCGCTCTGGGGAAGCCAAGATGAAGATTAGCACTGGCCTGGCGTGGCCCTGCCCACCTCTACATCCTTGCTCCTGTGTTCCCACTTTGAAAATGGCCCAGGCTGACACAAACTGCCAAGTCCAACCCTCTGCTCACTCAGGGTCCCCTATTCTGGCCTCCTTCCAGGAAGTCAGAAAGTCCAAAATCGTTTAATAATGAGTCATTTTGCACATTAAGAGAGAGTTTGAGCTTGACCCCTCATGTGTCTTCTCTCCCTGGGGTGCAACAGCCACAGCACATGGGTTAGATGAAGGCCTGGAGATCCCCAAGTTCTTCCCCTGGAATAATCAGGAGAGGGTTCAAGGAACTGCATAAACACACAAAGGGTGGGAATCTGAAGAGGAGGAAAGGGGTCCAAAAGGGTGGGATTTCTGCCTGGAGCAGTGATGCTGAACATGAGCCAACGACATACACAGAAGGAGAACAACCATCGGGGCACCTCAGGGAATGGCACAATCTCTGTGCTGAGGAAGGAGCTGCTGTCACCTGAGGCACAACTCTCCACTGGGACCCTCCAGTCCTGCATGGCCAGAGTCCAGTGGAACTCAAAAATAGGCTGCATGTGTACACGGAACAGCTGGACTTGGTTATTACAAAAGTCCTAGCAAAGAGGAACCACCTGGCTCCAGTTTCTGAGCATACCTCAAGCTCCTTGAGCACAAGACAAGGCAGGCTGGACACTGCACCAGTCCAGAGCTGTCCAGCACGAGCCTGCATGTGGGTCTGTCCCTGTGCTGAGGCTCTCTGCAAGAAGCAGGGCCAGGCCAGGCCCCAGCCCCACTCACCCACGCAGTTGTCGCAGATGCTGCAGTGCGAGGCGCGGGGCGGCCGGAAGATCTTACACGTGTAGCAGTACTTGAGCTTCACAATCTGGTTATTGATCTGGAAGTTCTTGATGCGCGGGGGCGGGCGCTGACCCTGTGG
Source organism: Chaetops frenatus (assembly GCA_013400775.1). Classification (NCBI taxonomy): domain Eukaryota; kingdom Metazoa; phylum Chordata; class Aves; order Passeriformes; family Picathartidae; genus Chaetops; species Chaetops frenatus. Next base: position 317,988 of record VZTR01009196.1, read on the forward strand.
CACCGTCCCGTTGGTGGCCTCTGCCAGAGAGAACCGGGCACAGATTGGACCTGCTGCTACAACACAACAGGCCTCAAAGGACAACTCACTTCCCTGCCTTTCCTACCAGCGGGATCAGAGCCCACTAGCTCCGGAGCCGGAGGCTGCAGCTCAGCTCAAGCGAGCCAGAGCCAACCTGGCAGCTTGGAGGCAGGAAAAGGGATGCCAGAGCTTTCATGGGCATGTTGAGAGTGTTATCACCTGCATCCACTAAATCTCCTCTCTCCCTGAAGGATCAAGGGGACCACTCCAGGCTTTCTGCACCCCTTCTCAAAAGCAAACTGAGTTTGTATGTACACGGCTATGGGAGAGAAAGCAGCAGGTGAAACAGCTCCCACAGAGGGATGTAGGTACATCGTGGTGCCTTCTTGAGACTCAGCCAAGTGCAGTGAGCCAGCAGATTGGGGCAATCCTCACTTTTGGAGGTCCAGCCAGGAAGATAAGCTCTGCAGAGACTGTAACCTAGAAATAGGCCATAAAAAGAGAGGCTTCTCCAGCCCTCACCAGCTTGGCCGCTCCTTACTCACCGATCTCCATCTCAATGAAGGCTGCCTCATCGGGCAGGGCCCTGGGGATCACGCCGGGGTCGCTGAAGCTTGTCCGCAGCAGCGTGGCCATGGCGAACAGGAAGAGAACTGCTGCAAACACGGGGATGGCTGGGGACAGCTGGACAGCCAGGTACCGGCACCTGCAGGCACAGGGCAGGAGGTGATGGGTCACTGTCATTGCCTGGCACGGCATCAGAGCCCAGGCACTCCACAGCACTGCTCAGATCTGGAGCAGAGAAACTGTTCAGTGCATCCTTCTGATCCCACTACCATGGAGGAACACTCCTGGGGCAACTCCAACAACTAGGCACCATCACAGCATCACCATGTTTTCCACCAGCTAGGCACAGGTACTTCCCAGCATTTGTTATGTTTTCAGCTCCGGTTTTAAGAAATGCCAGAAACACAACCGGGCAGCTGGAGAGACCTTGTCCATTACATTCCTGCTGCCAAGGGATGGGCCAGACCACTGGGAGGAGCAGCCAAGGCCTAGTCAGGGACCCCAAGCCTGGAGAGCCATGGAAGCCTGTGGGGATGGTAAGAATCTCTGGCTGGCCCCTAAAGAGCAGGAGCTTCCAGCACCACAGAAATTATTGGAATTAAGGGCATCCTGTGCTTCTCAGGAATGGATTCCTGTGGAAACACAACATTCCCAAGCAACAAGACATCTGGCTTCCTTTGACTTTCCTGAGACAATGGACTAGAACACTCCAAATAAAGCAGAAAGGCTCCTGCTTCAAGATTCCCCCAGCTCAAAAGGGATCAAGGTTTGTTTGCTCTATAAATGCAGCAAGGCCCAACAAGGAGCTTATGGTGCTGATCCCACAGATGGAGGAAATGCAAAGGCAGCATGGGACTCATCCCACCATGGCCATGCTGCTCCGGGACACCCACAGCCCTGTCCCCATAGGCACCACAGCCCCAGCTGTGTGGGAGGCCTGGGCAGAAGACATGTTTTAGAGACATACTGGGCTGAAAGAAAACACATTTGACCCTGATTCCTTCAGACAACCCCTCTGACCTTGGGGTGAAATTCATATGGAGCTTTGATATGGTTTAAGGGAAACACCACCTAAATCTCATCACTTGTGCCATGTCTCACACATCCCTTTCCCAGGTGCCCCCTGATGCAGCTGGGCACCCAGGCTTTCAGGCATCTGGCTTTCTAGGATCCACCCTTTATCCCTGCTGGTGAGGGGTGGACCCAACCCAGACTCCTACTGTTCCACATTTACTCTCCATGGGATCATCAGGCCACTGCCGTGAGGGGCCAGAGCTTATCCTCCCTGGGGGGCTGCCACACCAAGCAAGTCCATTTCCATGACTTCCACAGCACTAATTAATTTTGGATGGCATCCCCACCACAGATTCCCCAAACACAATGCAGTTTCCAGCTGCAGCGGGCAGCACTGGGCTCTGCAGGCCCGCTGCAGGAACATTTCCTGGGCCTGACAGCCTGACTCCAGCGCTGTTCCCCATGTGTGACAGGGACAGAAGGGCTGCACACTGAAGCTACAGCACACTTCAGTCACAGCTGCAACACCAGGAGCCCACAGCAATACACAGGGCCTGGCCCCTAAATCAACATCCTTCATTTCAGACACTGCACACTCTGTAGTTCCCCAAAACAACGTCCCTGTGCCCAACCCTGCCCACAGATGAAGAACAGGAGGGCTGAGCTTATTGTCTTCATGCAGCCCAAGATAACTTTGCATTCCCTTTGCAAGAGCAAAGTCCAGGGACAGCTGCAAGTCAGTCAGTGAGTAAACAAAAACCTTGGAGCCCATTTGGGGTAGAAATATGGGGTTAGGAACATGGAACATGGATTTATGTGCAGGTCAGCCTCTTCTCCCAGGCAGTAAGTGACAGGACAAGAGGACAAAGCCTCAAGCTGTGCCAGGGGAGGTTCAGGTTGGACATCAGGAGAACTTTCTCCATGGAAAGGGCTGTCAGGCATCAGAAGGGGCTTCTCAGGCAGGTGATGGAGTCCTCATTCCTGGAGGTGTCCAAGGAACAACTGGATGTGGCATTCAGTGCTCTGGTCTGGTTGACAAGGTGGTGATCGGTCACAGGTTACTGGTCTTGGGGGTCTTTTCCACCCTAAATGATTCTGTGATTATTCCTTGGAAGCTAGACACTGTCTGCCCCAAAGTGCTGCAGCCTGACCCTTGTCCAGCTGATAAGACAGCTTTTGGAACTGCTGTGACAACATGAACATATTGTGGGTTTAAATATGGATCCATGAGCTGTGTTAAAGCTGAGCCATGGCCCTCCTGCTTCCACACAGGCTTAGCTTAGCTTCCCTTAGCTGGGCTGGCTTCTGTGGCCCCTTGCAGGTAAGGGCAGAGGTAAGAGCTAGAGGAGCTCCCACCACGGTGAAACTGCATCACCAGGCCCAGCACGGAGCCCAGTGTGGAGCCCACCATGTGCCTCCCCTCTGCTGTGCTGATAGAGCCGTGCTCTTTGGGAGGGGACTTCCAGGGAACACAACCATGGCAGGGAAAGCAGCCACACAAGGTCCTGACTTGGTACTCAGGTACTCAGTAGCACTGGGGTATCTTCAGTCTATGCCTTGTCCCTGAGACAATTTCACCGCTCAGGAACAGACATTTAAAGATCTTTTGTTTGGGAGAGCTCAGAGCGAACAGAGATGCTCTGTTGGCATGTGAGGATGCTGCTCCCCCACTCCCAGCACTATATCTGTGCTCTGGAGTGTTTTGTCACCAAAAAGCAGACAATAACAGCACTATCACAACTCATCATCACAGCAGGGTGGGCTGGGGGCAGGAAGGATGAACAAAGAGATCACTGGAATGGGGAGCAGGGGGAGAAGCAGCTGGGAGGTGCCATGAGTTACAGTGCTTGGCCAGTTATTCTGCAGCCACTTGGGAAGGTCTGTTGTAATCAGCACATTGAGCAAAGCTCTGGAAGAAAGGGGAAAGCCACCATCCCAGCCTTGGTGACAGGGCCTGCAGGCACAGCCACAGGGCAGCACATCTCCCAGGCAAGCCCCACCAAGGCTCGGCACAGGCCCCACAGTATCACTGACCCATGTCTCACCTGTTTAACCTTCCTCAGCTACAGCACAACCACACTGTGTGCCTGGTCTGAGTGCCAGCAGAGCTGTACCTTTCCCCAGTGCCTGACCTCACCAGGGCACTTCAGCCTGGCTGTGCTGGGTGCTCACAGCTCTGGGATGGTGTCCAGCAGCCGCTGTGTGTGCAGTAAGTGTGGAAGGGGCTGCTCTGAAGCCCGGCTGCACCACAACAACGTGTCCAGGCTCTTCCCAGCATCACAGGCAGGGCTGGAGCTCTCCCTGGAACCTCTCCCCATCTGCCAGCAGTGACACATCAACTGTCAGCACACACCACGTGCTTCTGACCCAGCTGAGGCAGGAGACAGACGTGTTATGCCGGTGTTATTGCTCTTTTCCCGGCTAAAATCTCAAATCTCTGCACAGGCAATCACCCCAAGATCCACCTGGGAATGGGGGTGGCACAGAGGATGTGGAGGCTGCAGGGAGGGTGAAATCATCTCCTGAGAAGGAGCCCACATATGAGAAAAAGGTCAATCCAAACCCTAGGTGTGGCCACTTCCCACAGAAAAAGGAGAAAAACAAGCTGAACCCTGGACACCAAAAAGTTCACTTCTATTGAGAGAAATTACAATGATTAAAAAGCACCAAACAACTCATGTGTAGGTTTTGACCATGCTTGACGCAGATCTAACCAGAGGTAATGCCAGGTCAGAGGCCCCTCTGTCACTCTTGGGTTTCTGGGATTTGGAAATCAAAATTAAAAAATAAAGTCACACAAGGGGCAGTGTAGGTGTTTTCAACTCATCAGAAAACATTTTCACGTCTACAAAGCTAAGAAAGTAGGAAAAACAAAGTGACAAACATGCCTGGGCATTGGAAAATCCAAGAGCAGCCCCCTCCCATGAGGAGCCAGTGTTGCTGGTGCTATTGTGTCTCTAACATTTACAGACATCAAGTTTTGTGCTGAAAAGCCAGAGACAAAAGAAATCCCATTCCCTTCAGCTGAGTGTGGAACTCAACTCGCTCCAGGAGAGACAGGAACTCCCAGCCTGAGAGCAGACACTGCATCCCATCATCCCAGTTCCTAAAGGGATTTCACGAGTGCTTTATCTGGTCTTCTTGTGCTGGAACACCTCAAGCAGACAGCAGCTAAGTGCTCAACCACAGGGCTGACATACCATTAGGAGTCTGAAATAATGCCAAGAGGATGTGAAACTGTATTTTAGGGGACATGTTACAGAGCAGACCCAGTTAAACACAGGTCTCGGATTCTGCAGGGAACAGCCCCAAGCAGTGGTGAGAGATGTGCCCTTGGGCAGAGAACTCCAGTCACTGCAGAGCCCTTCCCGAGAGCCAGCACAGCTCTGTCCCTCTGCCTTATCTAGGAGGGAGGAGTTGGATCTCAGGTACAGCACTGAGTCCTGCCAGCCTTTGGCTCCTGTTTGCTCCCGGATGGAGAGATTTCCCCAATCCCAGACCACAGCACTATGGGTTGGGGAATCAACACACAGAAATTCCCACCCTCGGGGCGGAGGTGGCTCAGCAGCCCACCTGCCTATGGACATCGCAGAGCAGCTGGCAGCACCAGAGGACTTCGGAGGAAAAAACCACCACCACCAGCAGCAGCAGACCCCGCGTACGATCATGGTTCCAGGGCTGGGAAGGATTGGAGGTGGCTTTTCTCCTGCCGTGGGTGCCAGTCTCCACCGGCCTCAGCTGTAACTAGAGCCAGCGCACCTTGAGCGCCGGGATCAAGCCCACCCCGGCTCAGAGCGAGCAGCCAGACAGATCCTGGCTCCAGGCACTCCAGAGCCGTGCTCAGCCAAGGTGTGACTGCGCAAGTGATTCAGCTGAATGGAGCACGGCAAAGGCAGCCTGCAGTGAGCGGGCAGCGAGGGAAAGAAAGGCTGCTCCACCCACCTCCGGCTGACGCGCTCCAAATTCAGACGCCAACTTTAAGGGGGAGACCAGGAATTTCCGTGCAAACGCTAAAGAATCTGCCAAACACTGAGACAAACGGACAACGTAGCAAAAGATCACGGCTGAGATCCTCACCCAAAGCTCTCGACACGTGCAGGGCAGGCAGGGCTCCCGTGCAGCCAAGCTGCTTATCTCAGCCTGACGAGTCAAACAGAGACCTTGGGGAGTGTTTCCAGCTGGGAAGGCAATGTTTCATCCCTATCCCGAATTCAAAAATCCCCAAAGAAGTTCAAAACAACCCCCTCGCTTCCAAACAAAAAACACTGAGGTGTTCTGCACTGAAAGACTCAAACGAGTATTTGGATTTTTCATAACTTTTCCTTATCTCCCTCAGATGATTGAACTAAAATTTAGAGGTGATCCTGTTCCCAGCAGCACTCCCACCACAGAGCCCACCCCCCAGGTCTAGACACGGCCTGGATGCCTTGGTGCAAGCGACCCCTCCACAGGCCTCTGCCTGCCAGAGCGTGGAAAGGGGCTTCTCAAGGAATTTCCAGTCACGTTCCTGACTAACCACAGCCTAGGTCTGGAAAACAGCCTTGGCTCACTCTGCCTAGTGCAACCACGGCAGAGCGGGATGTGGTTCACTCTTCTGCTACGGACAGGATCCACAGGGAGCCAGAGCCTCAAATCAGTGTTTCTGGTGCAGCAATAAGCGTTTCTGGAGCAGCAACACTTATTAGTTCTTCCTGTAAGGCAGGAAGGCTCAGTCCCATCTCTCAGATGGAAAAAACCCCAAACATCAAACCAAGAGCGGTGTCACTTGGTACCTCAGAATTCAGACTGAGCCAGGGATAATTTGGGCAGGGAACCAGGGAAAGACACACTGGGCCAGGGAACATGGAAACAAGTTCCCTGGCTTAGGAAAGATGATGAGGAGGACAGCATCTGGGCCAAGGGCTTTCTGGACCTGCAGGAATAGCCAGCGAGCAGGTCCTTCCACTCGTTCTGCCTGGCTTAGTGAGCTGTTTTGTTACCCAAGCCTGTTTCAGCCCTTCTCCTGCCCCAGAACACAAACATGCCCATGGAGACCGAGGAAGGGAAGTTTTGCAGTTGTTTAGTTGATCCAAGCTCATCCTCTAACCAGGCAACAGGGGTGTCCTGCCCCTTCCCACAGCATCGGCCCGGACAAACATAAGCTTTTCCCTTTTTGCTTGTTTTTTGATTGTAGAATTAGTCTAAGGCCAGCCCAGCTCCCCAGCCCAGCTCCCAGGGAGAGCTGAGGGGAGGAGGCAGATCCCTCTTTTTCAGCAGGGTCAAAGGTTTTGGCTGAAAGTCTTTGGCTGCCGAGGCGGTGTAAGGAGTGGTCAGATCCTTCTCAAACAGTGGCATGGCCCTGGCTGTGGGGGCTCTGCTGTAGTGCAGCCTGGGGGCTTGGGTAGGTCAGACTGGCAGGACCCCCAGGCTCACTCGGTATTAATCCTCCAGTTGGGGTCACCTCCCCCGGGTGGGGCTGACGTGGGGGCTGTACGTCCCCCCTGGGTAGGGAGGCAGGCTGAGCTCCAGGACTGCAGCAGCAGTGCCCTTGCACTCCGGCTGTCCTGGAGCCAGGAACACATGGGACAAGGGACTGCCGAGTCCCAGACAGAAGGTGACCCACAGGGAAGCAGAGCCAGTGTCACCTCGCCGGCACAGCGAGAGGAAGCTGTGGCAGGGCCCATTCTACCCAAAACCTCCAGGCTCAGTTTGCTGAGGGCGAGGAAGCAGATCTGGACAGGGAGAGCCACACTCCGCCAGGCTGCATCGTGCCAGGCTCCCCTCCCTCTCCCGAGGGCCCCGGGCACAGGGCCCCCCCCATCCCCTTCCCGCGGGGTCCCCGGGGAACTCACTCGAAGGCGAAGAAGAGGGCGCAGGTGCCGAGGATGAGGAAGAGCGTCAGGTAGAAGATGCCCTTCTGGCGGGCCATCATGATACGGCCGTCGCAGCAGAAGGTGTTCCTGCCCGGCAGCTTCTCCCATTTCCGAACCACCTTCTTCCTTGCCACCATCACCGACATGGCGAGGCCGTCACTGGGGCGGCAGCGGCCGCCGCACGTTCGGGCGCTGCTGCTGCTGCTGCTCCTCCGCCGCCCGCGCGCCCGGCATCATCGGGGCCCCGCGGGGCTGCGCTGGGCTGAGCCGGCGGCTGTGAGAGAGGGAACGGGGAGAGTGCTCGGTCAGCACTGGGGCGGCGGCGGCACCGGCGCGGGGGGCGGCGGCCGCCGTCGCCATGGAAACCCGCGCCCGGGAGGGGCGTTGCCGTGGGAATCCACCAGAGAAGGGGAGCGGGGCGCGGCCTGGAAGACCCTCGGCTGGGCGAGAGGGGGCGGCGGGGCGGCTCCGCACCGGGAGGGGACGCGGCAGGGCCGGGCCACACACGGTAGGGCAGGGCAGCCCTGGCTCTGCGGGCCTGCCGAGACCCGGCAGGGAGCGAGTGGAAGGGAAGGGTTAGAGAGGAGACGAGAGGCGACGGGAAGGGAGGGGACGGGAGG
>VZTR01009196.1:326366-341399 GCA_013400775.1 Chaetops frenatus
GGTGGCCCCGGTTTGGCCCGGCCCGGCCCCGCCTAGCCCCACCCCGGCGGCTCCCAGCAGACTTCCTGGTGCAGCCCCGGGCTAGCTCCGAACGGCGCCGCCCCCGTTGCCTTTTTCGTTCTCTCGCATCCGGTGCCCGCAAGGACCGGGCTGCCGAACCCCAGCGCCGCGGGGAGCTCCCGTCGTGGGTTCCCTGTCCCGCCCCTCCCACCCCATCCCCACATTTCGCATAGTAGTTCTCACACGGTGTTGCACACCCAGACCCTGGGACTGGGCTCGGAAAACCCTCCTGGATCCCACCCCCTCTCTAGCATCCCACACACGGCGCTCCCGCTGGGCACGTGGCTGCCAGCAAAGGCAGGGCCCGGAGCGTCAAACCCGAGGGGAAAACACACAACTTTTCCCGCGGTTGTTGCTATGGAGACGCGAGCAGATGGGGAACATCTCGTTATCCCTCTCCCTCCGGCAGGCCCCTGCCCTGAGCCCCCCCGTGCCCAGCTCGGGATGGAGGAGGAGAACGACAAAGAGGACGAGGAGCAGGGATGCTGCGGGCGCAGCGACAGATCCTGACACCTCTTCGTAGCTGAGAACCCCGTGTATTTGCTCCAACGATCCTTTGAATCCCATCAACCCCAAAAACGCTCCCAGGAGCCGGGTTCGGCCGGGCGGGAGGAGCCGTAGGTGAGGAAGCTCCGTCCCCGAGCCCGCGGCACTGTCGCGTCCCGGGGGAGAACAGCGAATCCTGGAATCCCTGGGGCTGAGGGGACCCACGAGGGTCATGGACGGAGCAGAGACCCTCAGAGCTGCTCTGGCCCGCGGTGACACGGCCGGCTCCCGCTGCCCGGAGAATCGGCGGGGCCTCGGGAGTGCCAGAGCTGTCCCAGGGGCCCGGTCCGAGGCCGGCAGGACGGTGTCCGTGGCCCGGTCCCTCTCGGGCCCCCCTCGGTCCCCACCGGTTCTCCCTCTGCCCCGCCCCGCCCCGCCCGCTGGACCCGCTGCCATGGCAACCTGGACGTCACGCGGGCGCGCTTTGCGGCGTGGCGCGAGGGCTCGGCGCGACCCTTTGTGGCGCTTTGCGGCAGCACCGGCGTGCGGAGCCATGGCGGAGGAGGAGCCGGGAGCGGCGGTGGCCGGGAGCGGCAGCGACAGCGAGGAGGGGGTGAGCGGGGCCAGAGGGAGCGCGACGGGCTCTCTGGGCGGCCTCCACCGCTGTTTGCGGGGCTCCGGGCGGTCTCCTAGCCGGGGTGGGCGCAGCGCGGGACGGCTTGGCCCGTCCGGGAATGCCGGGCCCGGGACCCGGCCGGGCGGTGCCATGGGGGCACCGCGGAGCACATGGCAGCGGGCGCTGGGGCCATCCCCGCCGCCGCGCTCTGCCAGGCCGGGCCTGTGACCGCGTGTGCCGTGTGGCAGGAGGATGGCGACCGGCGGCACCGGCAGCTCCTGGAGGCGATCAGCGCCTTGTCCGGACGGAAACGGTGAGTGACGGTACGGGCTTCCCGCCTTTCGGCCCCGGGGCTCCTGCCCTGAGAGGCTGCACAGGAAGAGGGGCAAGTGGGGCGGTTCTCGGCCCCTGCCCTCGGGCACCGGCCCCAAACCCTCCAGAGCACCCGGAGGACACGAGAAATCTCTGAGGTTATTTTCTGTCCCTGCCTCGCAGGCGGAAACTGGCGGAACGCTCGGAGGCAAGCGGGCAGATGTCCGAGTTCAATGTCACCTGCAAAGGTGAGGCAGGGAGCTGGGCAGGGCTCAGGGGTCTGGGACCACGCTGCCCACCGAGAGCCCCTGGGAGGGCTGGGACAGTTTCCTCACCTCACAGTGCCACACCTGTGCATAGATGCTGGGGAAAAGCTGGTTCTGTCGGAGCTGCTGCAGCCCATCCATCCCAAATCCACACTGGGCAGCGTGAGGAAGGAGCTGGCCAGAGTGAAGCGGAAGGCGGCGGTGGAGCTGCCACTGAGCAAAGAGGAGGCCAAAAGGGTGAGTGCAGGGAGGCAAGGGGGTCTGAGCTGAGCCCCCAGTCCCCCCGTGGCCCTCCCTGATGCCAGCATCGCCTTTCTCTGCCTGTCCTGTCCCCTCCAGGTGGTGAGGGAGGCCGCCTATGTCACCACCTCGAAGGACGTGGGCAAGTGGCAGCAGGTGGTGCTGCAGAACCGGCACGCGGAGCAGTTGCTGTTCCCCCTGCGGCAGGACATCGCCACTGTGACCCCTCTGGAGAGAGTCACCTCGGCCTGGAAGGTAGGCACTGGGGCTCACACAGCTGGGAAAGCTCCAGGGCTTTGCCCAGGGTGGCTCCAGGATCAGCTGGGGCAGGTCGGTGTCTCCTGGCTGTGCTGGGGACAGTGATGGAGGTGAGGAAGGCCCAGCCTGTGGCTGACACACTGGGCAGGTGCCCACTGAGCTTGAGAAGGTTAGAAAGGCAGTGTGTGTTCCTCACACAGAGTAGGTGTGTAAATTCCACCTGGGACAAACCAGGTAAGATGTGAGCAGAGGGTTTGGAGCCTGCTCTGTCGCCTCTCCTCCTTGTAGCCTCTTTGGGCCAGGCACGTGGGAATGACCCTTGGCCACAAGTGCTGAGACAGAGGAGATTGGTTTGCCAAATCTTGCATGCCTGAAAACATTCCTTGCAAAGGAAGGATGTGTTGGGTTTTGAATGCGAGTTCCTGTGGGGTTGTGCTGCTGGCAGGGAGCTCCTGCCATCCCTGGGAGCTTTCAGATACCCAGGTGAGGGAGGGCCAGCCCCTGCTGAACTCCCAGCAAACTTGTCACTCACACTGATCTGCCCAAAAGTCTCTTTCTGTTTTGGAGGGACATGGCATTGCATGGCCTGCAACTCCTGCTCCATGCTTTTTGTGTGGTGCCACCTGGTCATGCTCCCTGGCAACTGGGAGGCCGTTTATCTAATGTGGAAGGAATTGTACCTGCCCTTACCTGGCCACGTGGCTAGGAGAGTGCCCAAGGGCTGTGGTGTGGGACCCCTGAGTGGGGTTGTGACCACCCAGTCCCCCAAGGAGGGGGACACTTCCCTGGGTGTTCCACATACTTATTGGGGGCAGTGAGGATGGATGGGGACATCCAGGGGAGCATTGGCCCTTGCAGTTCTCCTCACTCTCTTGCTGTGTCTGCTGTCTCAACAGGCCCGAACGCCACTGGAGCAGGAGATCTTTGGATTGCTCCACAAGACACAGCAGCCTGTCACAGACCCGCTGCTGACTCCGGAGGAGATGGCCTCACTGCAGGCCATGAGCTTGGAGGAGGTGAGGCTTCACCCCCTGGGCCTGGCTCTGGGAGCCTCTTCCTTGATCCCAGCCCTCACCCCATGCCCCCAGCCCTCACCCCGTGCTCCTGGCAGGCCCGGCGCCGGCGGGCAGAGCTGCAGAAGGCCCGGGCAGTGCAGTCCTACTACGAGGCCAAGGCTCGGAGAGCAAAGCGGATCAAGAGCAAGAAGTGAGGCTGTGCCTGTGCTGGGCTGGGTATGCCCTGCCTCGCCTGTGGCCTGCCCAGCCCCTGAGCTACCCCTGTGCCCCAGGTACCACCGCGTGCTCAAGAAGAGCCGGAGGCGCCAGGCCCTGAAGGAGTTTGAGCAGCTGCACAAATCAGATCCTGAGGCTGCCCTGGCACGGCTGGAGGAGCTGGAGCAGCTCAGGATGCAGGTGCTGCCTTGGCACCTCTGCCCCACCCCTCAGAAAGGCCCTGCTTCCTGGGGAGCTCTGTGTGATGCTTCTCTTCCCCCAGGAGCGGATGAGCCTTAAGCACCAGAACAAGGGAAAATGGGCCCAATCCAGGGCCATTATGGCTAAGTATGACCTCGAGGTGAGATGGAGCCACAGAAGGGTTTGGTGGGAAGGGACCTTAAAGCTCATCTAGTTCCACTCTGCTGCCGTGGGCAGGGACACCTTCCACTAGACCAAGTTGCTCTAACCCCTGTCCAACGTGGCCCTGGACACTTCCAGGGATGGGGCAGCCACAGCTTCTCTGGGCAACCTGTGCCAGGTCCTCCCAGCCCTGACAGGGAGGAATTCCTTCCCAATATCCCATCTATCCCTGCCCTCTGGCAATGTGTAACCATTCTCCTTTGTCCTGTCCCTCCAAACCATGGTATAAAGTCTCTCTATCTCTTATAAGCCCTTTTATGCATGGAGATGTCTTGACAAGGTCCTCAGCACTGCCTGGGGAAGGGGGGGAGGCTGAGATGGGCAGGGAGGGTTGGGAATGTTGTCTCTGCCCTGTGTTAGAGCCTCTCGGTGGCCCCCAGGCCCGCAAGGCCATGCAGGAGCAGCTGGCCAGGAACAAGGAGCTAATGCAGAAGGTGCAAGTGGAGCCACCCAAGGAAGAGCTGTGTGAAGTGCCCAAGGAGGACATCACGGCCCTGCCCATGCCCACCAGGGCCAGTGGGGCTAACCCCTGGATGCTGGGCAAGCCCAGTGGCCTGGCCCCAGAACCTGAGGCACAGGAGGGTCCCAGAGATGGCACAGTGCCTGGTGCTGTGGAGAGCAAGGATGACATGGAGGAGGAGGAGGAACTGTCAGAGGAAGAAGCTCTGCTGCAAGACTTCGAGCAGAAGCGACAGGAGCGGACAGAGAGCCCTGAGGGGCACGGTGAGGAGCATGGTGAGGAGTTTGATGAGGAGCATGGTAAGGAGCTCAAGGCCCTGAGCTGGGTGGGTTGGGAGTGCTGTGGGGATGAACAAAGGAAGGGGGATCTAAGGACAGTTTTTGGCTGGTTTTACACAGCTGTCCTTACTCTCCTACCCTGTGGAGTGACCATTTCTACACTCAACACATAGGTGCTGATGAGACTGAGGCCGGTGCTGAGCAGCTCAGGGACAGCCCCATCCCCACAGTCTGTGTTGAGGAGCTGGAGGGCAGCCCAGTCCCCCCAGTCTGTGCCCAGGAGCTGGTGAGCACGGAGCTGGAGTCACCCCCTCAGGCCCAGGAGCAGCTCCTGCTTTTGGAGCAGCTGCACCGCGTGCAGACCATGGAGGATGTGGAGAGTCTGGCCAAGGAGGAGCTTGTGCAAGAGCAGGAGAAGCCAGTAGCCTCGAGAGCAGGGAAGCAAGCACAGTGGCAGGACAAAGGCAAGGCTGGGGACAAACATACCAAGAAAACACCAGACAAGAGGAAGATGATCAGCCTGGAGGCTGTGCTGGATGGGAAACCCCAGGATATGGACTGCCCCAGCCTGCCTGTAGTCCTGGAGGAGGAGGTGAGCAGGACAGGCCACCCCCGTGCTCCCAAACACCCAACCAGTAGTGCCCAAACCATTAAGTCGCAGTAACCCCAAACCCTCTACTAGTAACCCTAAACTCCCCTCCAGTAACCCCAAACCTCCTTCCAGTAACTCTTAGTAACCCCAAACCAGTAACTCTAAAACTCCTCCCAGTAACTAGAAGCTCCAAACTAGTAACTCCCAGTACTCCTAAACCCCCTTACAGTAACCCCAAACCCCCACCAGTAATGCCCAGTTACTTTTAGCCCCTTCCCACTCTGCCCAGTAGCCACAAACCTTCTCCCACTGCCTCCCAATTTGTCCCAGTCTCTCCCAATTCCCCCAATAACCCTTAAAGCCACTCTGCCTTGTCCTTGTGCAGGAGGGTGGCATCGAGCAGCGCGGGATGATCACGGAGGCCTTTGCTGGGGATGATGTGGTCGCCGACTTCTGCCAGGAGAAGCGCAAGGCAGAGGAGGCAGGGAAGCCGCAGCCGGTGAACCTGGTGTTGCCAGGCTGGGGCGAGTGGGGTGGCACAGGGCTGAAACCCAGTGCCAGGAAGGTCAAGAGGTGAGTGGGGAAGAGCCCAGGGGTGCACCCAGCCCCATGCCAGCCCTGACCCCTCACTTGCCCACAGGTTCCTGATCAAGCCACGCCCGGCGCCACCACGGAAGGACCAGCATCTGCCCCACGTCATCATGAGCGAGAAACGCAACATCCACGCGGCAGCACATCAGGTGGGGCACACCTGGTCTCCATGAGAGTCCCAGCACCTGGGCAAGCCTGGGACATTCCTGTGATCCCTTCCCAGAACGTCTGCAATCCCTGCCTGTAATCCCTGCCCAATGCTTAGCTTCCAGCTTAAACAGCTCAGAAATGAAGGAGGGGTGTGCAGGGCTGCTCCCTTGGTGGTGGTGGTTGTTCCAGCCCTCCTGGGCTCTGCTGGCAGTGGAAAGGGAAGCCGAGTGTGAGTGGGTCCTGGACAAGTGGGAAGCAGTGGGCATTGTGGGTAGCATGGGCTGGAAGAGCTGGGTTGGATGGCTCGGGGCCATTACCTCTGCAGTGTTCCCACAGGTCAGTGAGCTGCCCTTCCCCTTCGAGCGGCACCAGCAGTTTGAGCAGAGCATGCGGACGCCCGTGGGCTCCACGTGGAACACCCAGCGTGCCTTCCAGAAGCTCACAGCCCCTCGAGTCATCACCCGCTCTGGCCACATCATCCAGCCCATCTCAGCCGAGGATGTCCCCAACACAGCCTGCAGCAGTGGGGCCAGGCTCGGGGAGGAGGCCATGCCCAGGAGGAAGGCCAGGCCTGGGAAGAAGGCTGGGAAGAAGGCTGTGCCCAGGGGAAAGGCCATGCCCAGGGGAAAGGCTATGCCCGGAGGAAAGGCTGTGCCTGGGGAGAAGGCCATGCCCAGGGAGAAGGCTGTGCCTGGGGAGAAGGTACAGCCCCAGTGCCCCAGAGTGAGGTAGCTCTGTGCCTGCAGCCTGAGGACTCAAACTGGAGTGAGCGGAGGAACCAGGAGCAGCTTCCTTCTACCTCTTTCTCTGCAATAAAACCCAGGGCTGTCCTTTCTGTGCTGTCTGCCTGGCTGTCTTGGCAGTGTCCAGGGCTAGGTTGGACAAGTACCCTCCATCCTGTCCTTGGAGTCCACACAGGGTTGGGTGCTTTCGTGGAGTTGAGAGTAAGAGCTTGGTCAAGAGCTCGTAGCTGGGCAGGTCTGGGAGCATGGTGAGGGACTGGAATAGCTGCCAGCATCCTGTCCTGTGCCTTTGTCTTTTATATCCCCATTTTTGTACCTATATAGATTTTTTAATCTTGGCCACGGGGGCTTTCTTCTCACCTTGTCGTGCCGAGCCTGGACTCAGGGGTGTTTCTCAGGTCCACCTGCTCAGCCCTAATAAACCTAATCACCTGGAAATGGCTCTGTCAGGCGCTGCTGGTGCTCTGCTCATGCTGGGAGCTGGCTCTGTCCACCGGCAGCCCCTACTTCTGCTGCCCACTCCAAGCCCATGCTCTGTGCCCAGCCACCCCTCGAGATGTGACTGGGAGGTGCTGCTCAGGTTGGTTGGTGCATCCAGCACAAGTGGAGGGATGTGCCAGAGCTTTAGGGACTTGGCAGGGATCCCTCCAGGCCTCTCCTCCCGCTTCCAACGTGGGCTGTGCTTAGTGCCTGTTGGAGAAACGCTTCCCGGCCCCAGTGCAGGAGCTGGAGCTGCTGCTGATCCCAGGAAACGCGTGCCTCGTGTCAAGGACGCCTCCTCCCACCTTGGCACTGCAGCCCTCCCCGGGCACAGCCTGTCCCCAGGGCCACCCTTCTCCCTTCTAGCTGGGTCAGACCAGGAAAGGGGGGTCGTTCTGTGGGGTCGAGGTGCAACCCCCCCCGTGCTAACTGCGGGTATCCCATGACTCCCGCAGGGCTCTGGCTGCTGGCACCGCCTGGGCTGCGAGGGGACTGGGGGCTGACGCGGGGCTGGTCGCAGCTTTGCCAGGGACCCATCCCGAGCGTCTCTGTCCCCTGCAGCACAGGGTTCGGGGGGCCAGAGGACGCTGGCCCGTAATGGGGCCACGGTTGTGGTGTTTGGGGGAAAAAAAAGGAAAGGAAGAGGAGAGCATTTCCATGCTGTGATGCCGAGAGCCTCTCCGAGGCTGGTGGCCCCAGCAGAGCCTGCGTCCCTCTGCCATGGGAAACCTCCCTCGGGGATGTCGTGAAGGACAGGGGAGCTTTGTGTTTGTTTTAGTAAAAGGTGAAGCGCCTGGAGCAGGGGGAGGCAGCATCCCCTGACAGCCCCTCCACCTGCCTGTGGCCTCCCAGGACCCGGGGACTGAGGCTGGACAATACCTGTGGCAATGCTGTCCCTGTCCCTCTTGCAGAATCCCTCCCTCGCCTGCCCTAGTCAATGGCTCTGCCTTCCTCCTCCCCAACCCGGACAGCGTTTGGCTGGACGCGATGGGCTGCCCCAGTGCCCAGCCCACCTCCTCAGCTCCAGCCCCAGGATGCTCAGGGTACCCGGTCTGGGAAGGGTCCGGGGGGTGCCAAAAGTAGAGCTGGTTCGGGCTCAGCAGGACCTGCAGAGTGCTGTCCTGCTGTTTGCTCTCTACAGGGAGGGGGAACTCCCAAATGCCTGCAGCCCCCAAATTTGGCCCACCCCACGGCAAAGGATGCTGCCGCTGTGTGTGGTGTCACCTGCGTCCCTGAGGAGTTGGGCACAGCCCCACGAGGTCTGACCCTGCCCCAGCCTGCACTGGGACCTCCCCAGCTCCAATGTGATGCTTCCTGCAGGGCTGGGAAGATGGTGGCACCAGGGCAGTCCTCAGGTGCAGATCCTCAGGTGCAGAGGACCGAGGCCAGCAGGTGTGACACCAGCTCGGGCCTGGCACAAGCAGGTCTGCAGCTGTCACGGGCTGGGTCACCTGGAGCAGTGACAGGACCTGCCAAGGTGCAAGATCCCTGTATGGATCCCTGCCCCACATAGAGCTGGTGGGTCTGGCAGCCTCAGTGTGGGAGATGGTCAGCGTGGGAGGGAACAGCTGTAGTCACACAGCTGGATCTGCCTCATCCTGTGAAGAACAGCAGCACTGGACTGGACTGGCTTGATCTAGGGCTTCCAGTATCCAGAGATGCTGCAGAAGTAAACGGGGACAGCATTAGCATGAGCTCCTGGGTTGAGTAGGAGGGACCCTGGTGAGAGGGGACCACTGCTACTGACATCCGAGCCCCTCCAGGCTCCTGCTACAGCACAGGCTCCTCTGGAGCCCCCACATCGAGGCAACGTTTGTCCCCCTGATTTCTCTGCAGAAATGGATTCACTGGGCACAGGAGCTTGGGAGTTTTCAATTAATAACCCATTTCAGGTCTGCCGCAGGAAGGGAGGATGCCAGGGATGCCCACTGGCAGCTCCCAGGGCGGCGGGGAAGGGGGTGAGAGCCCTTTGGAAGGCGACAGAAATGGGCGGAGAAGCCGGCACGGTTGCGGGCTGGGGTGGCTCCCTGCGGGGACTTGCCCGGCCTGATCGTGGCTCTGTCCGTGACAGCAGGGCCGGCCGCAGGCAGCCACACAGGGTGCGAGTCGGGGAGAACCTGGACAAAGCCCTGTTGTCGCCGGGCACGGCGGGAGCCCCGGGGCCACGGTGCGAACACGCAACCCTCCCTCGGCAGCCCCAGCGCCGCGTCCCCCGAGAGCCGCGAGCGGCTGCGGTTGCTCTTACTGGCCTACTTTCCGGGCTACGTCAAAGCCAGGCTTACGGAGCCGGGAGCCGCGGCGAGGGCGGCCGAGCTGCTCCCCGTGCCAGCGGGGAGCGGGGGCTAATCCCGGCCCGGGGCCTCCCAGCCAGGCTGGCACACGGGCGCTGGGCGGCGGGGCCGGGCCGGCGGCGTTGCCGTGGGGCTGGGGACGAGCACGGCCACCGCGAGGTTCCCCCGGGGCAGGGACCCAGCCAAGAGCAAGGGCCGCTCCAGCGCCGGGGAGCTGCCGGTACAGCCGGGCTCCTCCACACGGCGTCCCGGGAAGCCAGTGGGAGCGGGATGGAGTAAAAGGCAGATTTAAAATCAACAAACAAAAGGCTTTTGGTCTCTGGTTTTTCTGGTGGTTGGGGGGTTTTTTTTGTTGGGTTTTTTTGGGGGTGTGGTTTTTTTTTGTTGTTTTTTTTGTTTGTTTGTTTGTTTTGTTTTGTTTTGTTTTGTTTTGTTTTTTCGTGGTTTTTTTTGTTTGTTTGGGGTTTTTTTGTTGTTGTTGTTGTGGGGGGTTTTTTTTGTTTTGTTTTGTTTTGTTTTGTTTTGTTTTTTAATGCAGGCTATAAATAACCTGTAAAATATTTCATCTGTGTTGTTTCTGCAGCTGAAATCTTGTCCCTCCAGCTTCCCAAGCTCAGGATGTGAGTGCAAGCGCTGAGGCCGTCATGGAGCACCCTTGGATCCCTGGGGTCCTACACCTTTGCTCATTGGGATCGAGGAATTTCCGTGTCCCTGAACACCTTCAGCCCCCATGGGCTGGTCCTCCCCAGAATGGGCCTGAGCTCCAGTCCTCGGGGTGGGAGAAGGGCTGAGCACCCCCCACTCCCCTCGACCGGACGGAGGCGGGAGGCTCAGCCTGGCACAGTTCGGGACAAACAGGGCAGGGGAGGCAAGTATAGGGTTGGAACGTCAGGCTCAGAAATGCTCTCCCCAACCTGTCCCGCGCCGGGGATGGAGGTGGTCCTTGCTCCCTGGGTCACTCAGCCTCCATCGTCCCGCACCAGGTGCGCTGACTCCCTGTCCCTCCCGTCGCGGTATCCGGTGCCCGGCGCATCCCGGCCGCATCCGGGCGCCGCAGCCGTTTCCGTGGAGATGGCATCTCCCAAGCCCGCACCGCCCGAGCCGGGGGTTTCCATGGAGATGCCGTATCCAGCACGGCACAACCTGAGCCGGAGATTCTGCCGAGATGCTGTAGCCGGGACCCTCGCCCCGCAGCGGGGCCATTCCCGGGGACGTGGGTGGCCGGGGCCCGCCGTGGCTCGGGGGTGCCTGTGGTGTCACCCACAGCTCCCCACTCCAGTTCGGTGACAGCGCTGGGACACCGATAGCTGCAGCTCTGAACATCCTGGGGGAGCTGTTGCCAGCCTTGTCACCCTCCAGAGCAGGAACCCGCTCACTCGGGCTGTGTTGTCACATCCAGGGTCTCCAAGAGATGGCGGGTCCCTGCCTGTACCCAGCCGCCTGGAGAGGAAAGGGGGAAATCCCCGTGTTCCCCAGTGACTTTGTCCTGGCTGCTACTTTGTCCTGTAGCATCCCACAGTGACACGTCAGGGTGGGATGTCAGTGACACCAGGTGGGAAGCAGGCACTGCTCTGCCCTCCTGCACTGGGGGATCAGATACCCCAGCCCCAAACCAGCAGCATCCCAGAGCTGGGGGAACCCTGGTCGAGTTCCAGCAGAGTCAGTGCACCAAAAACCTCCTAGGAGGGACATGAGGGTCGCCAAAGGGCAGGACTGAGGCCAAGCAGAAGGGTGAGCAGAGGCAGATGTGCTTCTGGCAGGCAGCTGTGTGTTCGTGTGCCCTGGCCAGCGTTACAAGAGCAGCTTCGTTTGAGCACAGCCACCGCAGAGGTGGCATCTTCCGTTCTGCACGCAGCAGCTCTGGCAAACTCCGAGCTCCCGCTGCAGAGACAGGAGGGGGAAGCACGGGAACACGGCTGGGACACAGGCTGAGACACAATCCTGCCCACTCAGTGCCTGTAGGAGATGCAGGGCCCCTTCAGCCCCCATGTCTCTCCTTGCCTCAGCCCCTTCCATGCTCCTGCTCCACCTCTGCTCCTGACTGGACCTTCCTTGGCCACCCGTGTCCTGCCCAAGCCAAGGCCATCTGGAGTCTCCATGGGGGCTTCTCAGCTGGCAGAGCAGCAGCAGCCAGGAGCCTGGGGATGGTGCCTGAGGCTGGGCATTGCTGGCCATTCCAGCCTCCAGCTCCTGGGGGGCCTCAAGCCCCCTCACAGCCCGGCCACTGCCAGGACTGCAGGCAGCACTTCCAGCATCCCCAGACACAGGCTGTCAGGTGCAGCACTGCAGTCAGAGCCCAGCTCTTTGTCTGCTGTTATAATTAGGAGCTCCTGGTGGCTACTGAGGCCGGACCTGGGGAACTCAGGTCTGGGAGACAGGCACTAAAGGAGCTGGAGTCTGGCATGGCAGCCTGGGAGCAGGGGCAGGTCCTTTTCTGCCCGGAGCCAACTACTCTCCGGAGCCTCCTGGTGTGTGGGAAAGGGCTGGAGTGTAGCCAGGGCTCCCTGTGGATCTCACCCCTGCCAGCCCTACAGGGTTCCTCACTTGCTTTCTGGGGCTCCCCTGGCACCCCAACCTCTGCTTACCCACTGCATCCTGCTCCCCTCCATCACTTTGCCCTTGCCCTGGCTGCCAGCACAACATGGTTCCTCCCCACCTCATCCTGGTAATCCCACATTCTCACCAGTCAGCACTGCCCTCCCAGCCCAGGGCATTGCCTGGGATGTGGAGGAGGAGGAGGAGGGCAGCAGAGGCAGTGTGTGCCTGCTGACTCCCATCTGTGCTGCTCACCACGGGCAATACACACTTCTCCAGCCAGCACGGAGGCCTGGAGTAGATAAGGAGGAAGAGGCCAATCCCAAATTCTCTTGGGTAGTCCAAGAAGCCACCCAAAACCTCAATCCATGAAATTCCCTTCCGGAGACAGGAGCAGCCTTGTTTTGGCCCCAGCAGCTGGGTTCAAAATGTCATCCTCTGAGCTCATAACAGATCCAGTTTCTCACGCAGGAGGTGGGACTCTGTCCCATGTCTCTCCTGAGTGCCAGATCCCTTGGGGAGAAGGGGGAAGAGGGGCTGTCCAGCAGGACAGCAGGCAGCAGCCTGGCCTGTCATGTGCCCCGCAGGACACGTGGCCTCCCTGCCCACCATTCCCTGTCTCCGACTGCCTGCAGGGAGGACAAGGCAGCCACTCTGACACTGTCACCCTCTATCTCCACTGCCACCCATGCTGCCAGTGTCTGTTGTTGGAGTGGGGACAGCCCATCGAATGTGGGAGGATGAGGGCCGTAGTTAGAGGTGACACCTCTCACCAGTGTCACTGCACCAGCCAGATCCTGGTGAGCTGTGCCTACATCAGAGGGACCAGCACGGAGGATCCTTCTTCAGAAAAGTCCCAAGAAACCCAGTGAGAAACCTCCAAACCCCGCAGTAAGGGACACCCAGCTCCTCCCAGTGGGACACCCGTCCCTGGCTCCTCAGCCACAACCCAACCTTTCCAGTGGAAGCTGAAGTGTCCAGGGCAGAACCAGCCCCAGACATGGAGCACATGAGCACCTCACCCCTCTTCTGCTGCTGCCAGGAACTACAAGCCACCTTTGCTGCCACCAGCTGCCACCACCCTGCCAGAGAAGAAGACTCTGTGCTCCCAGCTCAGCCAGAGATGCCTGCACCCCCGCGGCCCCCCCTATGGCTGGCACCAACGTGATTCCCAGAAGGGTCAGGGTCTCCCCACGGCAGCCTGGCAGAAGCAGAGTGTGCCATACCCAGCTGGGTGTGTTAGAAAACATGTTCTGGTTTCTGGTCAGGGCGTGGGCAATGATGTAGGTTCTGCCAAAAACAGCAGGGACGGGAGAAATAAGTTTAAAAAATGTCCCAAAATGGAGCAGTAATGACAAAAGCAGCAGCAACAGTACTGCAGGCCAGGTCAGAGCTGAGCAGTCAGGCCCTGGTGGCCCAGGGGACCAGAGCAGGCAGGGGACACACAGGTCAGGGGCTGCCCTGAGCACTTGGAGGGCTCCCGTGTGCCCTTAGACCTGGGGAGCTTGCTGCCGGGGAAGGTGATGTGGAGGAAATGCTGAGGTGAGGCAGCAGCTGGGGTTGCCCACAGCTGGGGGCTCCTGGCGGACGTGTCCCCAGGATGGAGGGGAGGTGAAGGGGCTCCAAGCTCCCCCTGCAGCAAAAGGCCCAGTTTGATTCCCTTGAGGAATTACTGATGAGGGTTTGAGGGTTCCTCATCGTATTGTCCCTGTGACAGATCATTCCCATTGGCATTTCTTCAAGTTAGTCCATGAGTGGTACCCGATTAGTTCCACTCCCTGATGGAGAATGCCCCCTATTCCCCAGATTTTTCCATTTCCCTGGAACATGAGAGCCACAGAATTTTTCACCACCACCTTTTAAAGTCCTTTGGTGCAAATTACCCCATCCAGAAGATTTTAAAGGTTTTGATTAAATGGGGCAGAGGAGTGTCAGAGGATGCGATGGTGGGATGCAGAGCTCTCCCAGTCAGCACCACACAACCCTGGGTACGATTCCTGCAGGGCTGGGGTGAAGCAGCTGCAGGATGAGGCTGTTACTCAAATTGTCTCTTTTTTAATTGCACCAAGATGCAAATAAGACAGGTCTTTATGAACCTGGGGTCATGTGCCTGTCTCAGGCTGTGCCAGCCTGGCTTTCTGACCATCATCCAGCTTGAAATGCCTCTTGGAGCACCTCTTTTACCCACAGTCTAGCTGGAGGCAACAGTGGGAAAAGGTTCAATATAAGGAGAAATTCTCCTCTGCAGTAAGAAGTTCCTCCCTCATGGCCTTCCTCGGTGGAGCTCTGGCTCTCTGTCTTCCCACGGTTCTGGCAGCCCCGTGTTTCACCCTGCCACCCCTCACAGAGCTGTCTGTAATTCCTGAACCTCCTGCCCCACAAGCTCAGTCTTGCCCACAGACCCCTGCCCCTAACTGCTCCCCAAGCTTCCACAGCCCCAAAAGGGGCATGGGCCATCTCCTGCCCCAGACTGCTGTGGCCGTTTCCTGTAAAAAATAGAGGTTGATCCCCATGTAAGACGTTTTTTCCTCTCCTTAGGCACTGAAAATGTTTGTGGCTGAAGCTGCAGAGGACTCTCCCGGCAGGTGACACCAGGGTGTGGCTGTCACACCAGACGTGCCATCTGAGGGTGGCCACACCCTGGAGCCCGTGTCCACCTCCCGGAGGCCCTGGCCATGGCAAACGCTGAACTAAGAAGAGACTTCGCCACCGGATGGACCAAACCGGGGGAGCAAACGGGTCCTGCAGGGGTGAGGACAGCACGACCCCATGGAGATCAGCATCGGAGACCGGATCGGGGGTCCGAGCCGCATGCCACGGGTGCGGGACAGTGACATCCGCTAGCCGCCCCCGGCGCCCACGCAGGATCGCGGGCCGCGGTCACAGCAGCACCGCCCCGTTTCGAGCCCACCCAGCAGCCCTGCGGGGCCCGGCCCCGGGAAGCCCCCGTCCCCTGCCCGCCCCCGGGGCCGCTCCATGCCGGAGCGAGGTACCACCGCACGGGGACGGGCGAGACGGTGGCGGCATCGCGCCCGCCGCCC
>VZTR01009202.1:18068-30052 GCA_013400775.1 Chaetops frenatus
GAGGATTCATTTTGGGGGGGGCTGATTGCAGATGAGGAAGAAAGTGATGAACCCACTTGATCCAACTCGGGTATTTACAGCTCTGCACTACTGACCTGGAATGGAGGAGGCCCTTCCTCTGGGGAAGGAGACAGGCTCAGAAGAACCAGCCTGGAAGACTGAACCTGAGTTCAGCTGCTCCAAGAAGGAAGCCCTGGGGCAGAGGTTCCCTTGTGAAGGTGGAGGGCTCATGGAGTAAGAGGTGCTCAGCTCCAAGCTACCAGCCAGGCTGCTGGGTGCCCGTGGTGACAGCACTGCAGCCTTCCTGTGGCACTGGGGAATGAAAGCCTCCTGTCATGGCACAACCAGGAATGCACTGAGCTAGTGGGAATGCTGGAAGAGAAATCAGGGTGGAATTGGCCCAGGTGCTCAGCCTTTGGTCCGACAAAACCGTTCCCGTGTCCTGGGATGCCACCAGCTGCTCCAGAGAGCTGGAAGGAGCAGCTTCCAGAACCTTCCCAGGACATCAGCCCGAGCAGCTGGGCACTGTGGGCCCCGACAGACACGGACACTCCTTAAAAAGGGGACAACATTCCTCTGACATCAACAGTTCTGCTGAAAGGCAATATGAAAACAACACTCTGAAAGCCAACTGCCAGGAATGGCTGTGAAGTTCACCCAGACTCTGATCGATTGGTGCAGTTAGATGGGACAAGGGGAGAGAAAAAAAATACACCTTCCTGCTGCCAGAGGTGGACAATCACTGAGCTGCCACCTGGCCCAAGCCCCAGGCAGAGGAATCTCAGTGATGGCAGGCAGCTGTGTCTCTCGGGTAGAAGAGAAGCAGTTTGAGAGCAGAAAGGTACAAGAAATCTAAGAGAATCATCTGAAAGCAGATTTGTCCCACAGCAGGGCCAGGGGAGGGTGTGAGCCTTGCAGCTTCTGGGCTTAGCCAGCAATTTCTGTCACAGTGGTAACCAACTTCTGACCGTTCCACACTGTCTTGAACTGTTCTGGGACAGGGAATTCGGTCTGGTGGGTAAAAAACAGAAATCTGTTGTCAAAAATCAGTTTATGGCTGAGATTAGTAAGCACTCCCACTGCTTCAGGCACTTCTTTCCTCAGCTTTGTGCTCTGTTACCTCCTGCACCACCCCTGCTGCCTGTCCTGCCCCCAAGAAATCCTGAGGAAGAAGCATCTCTCCCAAACCACCAATAATCTTATTTACAGACAACCCTTCTTGCTGTTTTTTTTTTTTTATCAAATCATCATCCACAACCTCCAAACTCTATAAATCATCCCCTCACTGTAACCAACATCCCCTGCAAGGCTCAAAACAGAGCTCCTGCAACCCCCCCAGCCCCAGGCAGAGCTGCAGGGGGTCCCAAAGCAGCACTTACAAAGTCCCCTCCCTCGGTGGGGATGAGCACGTTCATCTCTGAGGACTTGGCACTGACGATCTCGCAGTCCAGGGAGCTCTGGCTCAGGTACACGTGGCACCCATCTGTCTTGTTGATGGAAATTGTTGGCACTTTACCCATGACCTGGCAGGGCCAGAGCAGAATTAGCTAAAACTGGACAAGCACAGCGTTTTTTGGTTTTTTTTTTCCAAGGCGAGAGCTTTGACTCCAGTCCCTCCCCGTGGCAGATGCACAGGATTCAAACATTCCCAGCTTCAGTAAAATCCAAAGGGTTTTTTTGCAATTGTCCTCAGTTTCTTGTTCTGATCTCTTTAGAACAAAACTTGAGCCAGCTCTGGGCAAACTGCCCATCCCAAATCGGATCCCCAGGCTGACCATCCCAAATCAGATCCCCAAACTGACCATCTCAAATTAGATGCCCTGACCATCCCAAATCAGATGCCCAAACTGAACTGGAATAAATCCCACTGCTGGCCTCCTGCTTTGGCAGCCAAAGCTCACAGAGCTTTCTACCCCACAGAGCCTCAGCTCTCATCCCAAACCCTGAAACAGCTCAAAGAGACAAAATGTAGCCCTTTCCCAAGGGACAGATGGTGTTTGATGGATATTCTGCACATTCCTGGTCTGGAAATACAACCAGAGGCAGCAGTGAGAACAGGTCACCCACCTGAACTTTGACATCCCTGCTGTTGATGATCTCTACAATGCCCACCACGTCATCAAACACCAGACCCAGCTTCTTGCAGTTATCTGCAAAGAAAAGCAGATCAGGGCACAAAGATTTTGGAGGCTTCCAGCTCCTGCAGCCACACACAGCAGCAGGCAGGGGCAGCTCCCAGGGTTTTTCCCCCACTCACCCAGGGTGATGGAGTTGATCTTGCCTTTGATTTGGAGTGTGCTGTTTGTGCACTTGAAGACATAAGCTACCTGCTTCAGCTCTGTGTCACTGATGACCAGGTTAGTGGCATTCTCCTGGTTTTCCTGACAAGGCAAGGAAAACCCACTCCATTTTCTGAGTGCAGAGCAATTAACCCATTAAAATCCCTCTAAAAGCAAACAGGTGCCCTTCAGGCTGGTGCCTCTTAGGAGAAAGGTCTCCAGAAGAGCCCCCTTTGCTTCTCCAAAGCTCCCACCCCTCCAACCCACTCCTGGCAGCAGCAGGCACTCACCACTCTCCACTTTTTGCCTTCTAATTCTAGCAGCGGAGGTGCCTTTGGGGAGGTGCCTTGGGAGGGGTTAGCATTACAGGCTGGTTTGGGAGCAGTGAAAGGTTTGGGGCCGCTTCTCACGGGGCCCCCTTGGTTCTTCAGGGCTGGATTCTTGTGGGTTTTCATGTCATCTGAGACGTGCCTCAAGCCTGCAAGAGAGGGCAAACCTGAGACCCAGCTCCCCTCCACAAACAGCAGCCATCAGTGGTTACACCAATCAAGGTGACATTTGTCAGAACACAAATAAACTCCTGAGACTGGGGCTAAGTTGAGCCCAAGTGTGAGTGACAGGAAGGGAAGGAGGAAGCAGGAAATGCTGCTGCAATATTGACAAGAACACAACATGAACCACAGAACGAGAGTGTGCCAGAGCTCCCCCATTCTGCAGCTGGAAACAGCCCTGAGCCCAGCACCTCCTGTCCTGATGTGCTCACCAGGTTAACACAAAAAAAAAAAAAAAAGGAGAAGTTCTGTGCAAACAACAGCTGCAAAATTGCACTTTTTGTACCAGAAGCATGCAGGCAACCAAAGGGCTCAGCCTCCATTCCAGCTGGAGGTTCATGTCTTGTTCCTTTTGCCAGAAGAGGGGCAGAATCCTCCCTCTGCTCCTGGGAAAGCCCTGCCCGTGGCTGCCAGCCCCAGCCTGGGACCAGATGCATTTTTATGTACTTTTTAAGCAGGTGCATGGCAGGACAGCAGGAAAAGAAGCAGCAGCAGCACAGGGAGCAGCAGTTCCCTCCCTCCCTCCCTGAGCCCCTCACGTACCCGAGGTGATCCCCTCTCCCCGGTTGATCTGGGCGAAGAGCGCCGAGCGCGAGGCCGAGTCGTCCGTGCTGGAGCTCAGGGGGGCAGGAGGAGGGGGAGGCCCTGGAGGTGGGGGTGCAACCCCAGCCGGGGGGGCAGGTGGTGCTTTAGCCCCTGCTGTGGCTACAGGACCCTGGAAGAGCAGGGGAGAGGACAGGCACTGGCACCAGCTCTGTTTCTGGGGCAGTGGCCCTGCCAGGCTCGCCCCTGCTGGGACCAGCACTCACAGTTTTGCTCCAGGTCAGCCCTGTGGTGTGGTACTCCTTGATGTAGGCCTGCAGCTCTGTCCAGATGCTCAGATAGGCTTTCACCCAGTCCACCTGTTTCTTATCTCTGAGGACACAAGGAGATCAAAGGAGGAGGAGTTAAAGGAAAGTGGCTGTGCTCAGCTGCTGGAGCAGCCCCTGCACACCCAGCTGGCCAAATCCAACAACACCCCCGAGAAAAAAGGTGAACTTACACATCCTTGTACTCCTTGAGGATCCGGTTGGTGTAAAACATGGCAGCATCAGTCATTTCCTTCACGTAAGGACCAGGCTTTGGAGCCTAAAGCACAAAGAACACGTTGGCACCAAGGAGCTCAGCAGGGAGCCAGACTCTCCCCAGCAGCCCGAGGAAGGAAAACCCCTTCCCACTGCAGTCCTTACCATGGCGACCCAGCCCAGGGCTGGGATGCTCTCACTCACTGCTGATAGGTGATTGAACAGTTTGCTGCCACGGTTCTTCTCCCTGAAATTCTGCACAGCCTGGATCTGCTCCGAGATGGGTTTGAGGAGCTCTGAGAAGGCATTCTGCACAACACAGGGACAGCAAGAATTAACGAGATTAATTAGCATGTCTCTGCAATGGCTGCACAGCTGAGGGGATGGTCACTCAGAACAAGATCCCAACTGGCACAAGAGGCTGCTGCAGCTCCTCCCCAGGCTGAGCTGGGTCCCACAGCCCAGCTCCTCCAGGGCTGAAGTCACTGCTCCCATGGGATCGGTGCTGTGGGAGAACGCCAAGAACTGTGACTCATGTTCAATCCAGGAGACACTGACAAAGCTTGTTAGTAACCAGGACAGAAATAGCATTTGCCTTTCCTGGGTTCTTTTGTTCCAATACAGTTTGTTAAATTTTTCCTCTCCTCCAAGGGCCTTGGGAGAAAGGGGTGCTGGGTGGGTTTGGCACCTACAGCCTGCCCCACAATCAGAGTCACAGCAAGTTCAAGGGTCACCCCCAGCAAGCCAGACTTCAGGTTTCCAGTTATTTCTCAAGTCAATCCTTCAGTATTTGGATGGTAAAAGTTTGTTCCTGTGTGCTGTTCCCTTGGAATGCTGACTGGAAGTGCCAGAAGTGCTCTGGGGTCAGAGCACAGCAAAGAGCCAATTCTGTGTTTCCAGAGATGCCTCTGAGGCAACTTTTCCTTCCTTCAGCATCGGAAATTCTCCTGCTGGTGGCAGCAGAGAGGGACAAATTTGGGCAAAACTTGCTTTCCAAAGCCTCAGCTTCTCCTTTTGCTGCCCTTTCCTCTGTTTAGATGAAAACTGAGAGGTCCCAGGCACTGCTGGCCAGGCCACACTTTCAGAAGCTCCAGCCCAGCAGCACATTCCAGTCCCAGGATGGGGAAATTCTTCAGCACAAGCACTGAGAGTTCACACATTTTGCATTTTAAACTGGCTGCTCCAGAATTAGACTCCTGCCAGACAACCTGCACAAAGAGCTACCCTAGATTAAGGCTGTTCTTTGTTCATAATCCTTTATTTAAATAACATGTCCGTGGGATTTAAAAGCAGATTCTCAGGCTGGAGGCTGCACAGAGCTGCATCCCAGCAAACCTGGTGAAACATAACAACCCTCCAACGCTGATTTTGGGGGAAAAGATGCAGATCTTTTTTGCAGTGAATAGGAAAGGAGCAGAGAAATCCAGCTCCTCACAATGTAACAGTAGAAGCCATGACTGAGTGAGACAATAACTGCAAAGAAAAGCAAGGTGGGATCCTGTTGCTCGGGAAAAACAGTTCTCAGCAGGGAAAAGCCAACTCATTCAGGATCAGATTCTCAGCCACACATCCTGCTGAGAAGCAGCAGCCCAGGGTAAAGTGTTAAATTACCTGCTAAGGACAAATCAATCCTAAAAGCCCAGCGATTACTCAGAGGCCACTCAGGAGGGACAAGTGTCTGTTCTGCTCCTGGAGGAGTTTGATGCCTGGAAGTCTCTGAGCATCACTTAATGAAAAGCAGGAGCTCCACAAATCCCAGGGTGGCTCCTGGCTCAGACAAGACCCTGCCTGCAGGTTCTCAGGGAACACTGATTGAGCAGAATTCACCTGCTGCCAGGTCAAACTCCAGACAGAGGCTGAGAGCTGACACCCCCGGGCTGCTCTGACAGCTCCACAGCTCTTGTTGCTGTAACAGCAGGAAAATGCCAGTTCTGCAGCTCTCAGAACCAACATCCAGGGTTCTGCCCAATACTGGGGAGCACCCAGAGCAGTTCATGCCTTCAGCAAATGTCCCCAGTCCTCCTCCAGTTCCTCTTTTGGCCCAGCTGTGCCAGCCCAGGTTCCCTCAACACTCACAGCCACCCCTGACCCTGAGAGCAGAGGTTTCTGAGCAGTGATTTCCCACACTCACCTCTGCTGGCTGCTGATGCTGAGATGCCACCACCAGAAGAGCCCTCTCGCTCATCAGGCCTGCATGGACCATCTCAGCCTAAGGACAGACACGAAAATGAGGGAGATTCCCTTGTGCCTCATTAACAACTCATCCCATGTGTGAGGAACCAGCCACCCTGATCCCAGAGCACATTCCTGGAGAAACCCATCCCCAGGGAAACCTCACCAGAGTGTCCCAGCTCAGGGCTGGGGAGTTTTAAAGCCTCCTACAGGCCTGCACCAAGGTCTGCCCACAGCCAGGCACTTCAGGATTTCCAGGAGAAGCTTTGATTCATCCTCTGTGTGTGTAGGTGGCAAAACGCTGGAGGTTACCTGGGCTTCTGCTTTGAATCCTCAGGGATTCTAAAGATCCTGGGATACAGTGCTAGAGGAATGCAGGCCCTGAGAGCAAACTTGGCCCTTCCAGCCCTAAGGACAGGCAGCAGCTCTAGGGCAGAGGGAGAACAGGAGTCCTTACGTGCTTCTGCACATCCCCACCGACTTCTTTGCTGATCTTCGTGTACTCGGCCACCGGCCCGGCCAGCAGGGCATCGAAAGCCTGCACGTACTGAGCCACTCCTGTGGGGGAGGAAACGAAGCACAGGGATCACCAGGAGCACCCCACAGGCTGCCACAAGCCTGAGCTGCACCTCCCACCTGCAGGAGGCTCAGCCAGGCCTGAGGAAGTGCTGCAGCCACAGAGTTTTTATCTTCACGGAGCAGCAACCGCAGCGCCTGCGCGGGAGCCGCTGCCAGCCTCGCTCCCCCTCCCCTCCCCTCCTGTCCCCAAGCTGTCCCAGTGTGTCCCTGCCAGCTCTGCACAGCTGCTGGCACTGCCCTCAGAGGTGCTTTGGGCCTTACCTTTGGCAGAGGCATCTCCACACATGCCAGAGCCTCCTTGGCACACAGTCTCCAGGCGCTCCACAGCCTTCTCCAGCCGCTCCACCAGCCTCTCCATGTCTGCTGCTGTCCTCAGCCTGCACACACAGGGCACAATTACCTCCCTCCCCAGGTGCCACGGAGGGGGTATGGCTGTCTAAACTCTACCAGTTCCAGGAGAATCATTCCTGCCCAGCTCTGCACCCTGAGGATGGCCAGCACTGTCCCCTGACATCAGCAAAGACAGCTGGGTTACACAACAGCCTCTTGCTGTTGCCACACTTGCTCCTTAATGGTTTCTATTCCATTTTATGGACTCCTTACATGTGTAAGGACATAAAACTTCCACCTTCTAACCTTGCAGTGACACCACTCAGTGACTCAAAGGTCTGCCCAGGTTCTCCCTGCAGTCAGCTCCTGGCCAAAGCCCCAGCTGTGACCACACAGCTCAACTGCTTCCCTGGCAGCTCACACGCTCCGGGTGAAAACTATGGGGTTTGAACCTCCAAATGCATCTGGAGGGACCTCCTGGAATCCTGCATTCCTCCCAGGAGCATCTGTAAGCCCAGTATCAGCCCAGCACAGAGCCTGAGCCACCCTGGCACAGGCCAAGGGGAGCAGCTGCAGGAGCTGAGGCGGCAGAGCTGCTTCTGCAACAACACACCCCTGTTCTTCCTCTGCAGCTCTGCTGGCTGCTGAACCTCCTCTGCAGCCACTGCACAGGAAAAACACTCAGGCACGCAAGCCATTTGCTGCATCTCATCTGGAAAAAGTCTTAAAAGTCACATAAACTTTCCATTAATTACTGCTCTGCACCAAGCAACAAGACAGGTCACGCTCCCAGCACAGTAATGCCCAGGGAATGCAGGGAGGGAGCAGCAAAAGTCACCAATGGCAGTTTTATCTTATCACCACTCATCAAAAGCTTTTACAGACTGAATCACAATGGTGGCCTGGACACAGCTTCCTTCTAAAGTGCTTGCTGCAGCCTGCAGAAGCTCAAACCCCTGCCTGGAGGAGGGAGTCCTTCCCAAAATATTCCCTAGAATGCTCAAAGAGGAAGGCAGGGTTTACTCAGCTGAACTGACACCGGATCCCCTCTGAGAGGAAACCTCAAGTTCTCACTCGAGTTTTGCTTTGGTCCAGGAGCCCTCTCAGCCCTGCTTCAAAGTGCACGTTCTCACCTAATTTCCAGAGGATGTGGGGCACATCCAGCGTTAGTCATGAGCCCAGCACTGATGTCACAAGACAAACAAGGCCGTTTTCCCCCCTCTCTCCTGCCTGCCCTGCATCAGGAGGGGCCGTGGGGGGCAGGGGAGAGAGAGGCCACCCCTCTTTCCAAGAGGAAGAGAAGCTGTTTCCTCCTGTGTCTCACCACTGAGCCCGAGCACAGACCGTGCACACAACTGCACAGCAGCGCCTGGACGCCTTCCAGATACACACACACCCCCCCAAAAACACCCCCAAGAATGCAGAAAAGCTGAAACTGCACTGCAGTCACCCCCTCCCGCTGTCATCACGGTAATGAGCAGCTCTGCTGCTGGAATTGTGTGCCCCGCAGAACCCCCCGGTCCCCTCCCCTCCCCTGGGAGCGCAGCCAAGCCCAGCCCGGCTCTGCCTCCCCCGCTGCCGGCTCGCTCTCAAACTGCGCCTTTTTCCCCCAAAAACGCCACCTGTGAAAGGAGCTGTGCCGCCCCGGGAGGGGGATGTGCCACAGGGAGGGACACAAAGCCGCTGTTCTGATCGCCCCAGCGCATTCCAGCTTTTAATCTGATCAGCCCCATTACCCAAACCGCAGCTCAGATCGGGATTACCGACCAGAAAGTCCAGATGGAAAACTGCTTCCTGCCCCCAGCAGCAAAGCAAGGCTGCTGCAAGGCGCACATCCCTCAGCTCTGCCTGGGATTCATGCCCCAAAAGCAGAGTTCACAATAGAAAATGAGTGAATAAGCTCAGTGGGTGCACTGGTGTTTGGCCAAAACGCTCAGCCCACCACACTCGGGACTCGCATTCCTTCTGCTCCCCCTGCCATTTAACAAATCTTTCCCTGCTTTTCCACGAACTCCCAGTGCTCCCCACCAGCTCTGCAAACCCGGTGCTGTCAGGCAGGTGGTGAACTAATTTTAATTTCCTCTTAATGGGTGGCATTAGGGCAATTTAAAAGAAAAGTCAGTTGGTAAATTGGCAGCAGAACGAGAGCGAAGTGCAGGGAACCCCAAGTCCTGGACCTCGGTCCCTCCTCTTGACTCACCCTCCCTTCTGCTCTTTGCCCTGTGGATACAGAGATTTCCACTGCCTGGATACCCATATGGAACAAAATAAAAAGACTGAGCTGTAACTAAATCAGGAGTTTGCAACCCAGAGATTAACGCTCAGCAAGGAAAATAAAAACAACCACACAGTGAACCTGCCCGGACTGCACCTTGGCAGTGTCTGGATGTAGAATAATTCCACAGAAAGTGACAAATTGACTCCACAGGTCTCAGTGCAAACAGTCAAATCTCATTTCCCTTCTCTGAAGAGGAGAGACACAGAGCATCCAGGAGTGATTTTTGTCCTACAGACCATCCAGGAGTCATTTCTGTCCTACAGAGCATCCAGGAGTCATTTCTGTCCTACAGAGCATCCAGGAGTCATTTCTGTCCTACAGAGCACCCAGGAGTCATTTCTGTCCTACAGAGCACCCAGGAGTCATTTTTCCTCTACACAGCATGCAGGAGTGGTTTTCTGCTCTGCACATCACCCCGTGCTCCAGAGGGATGAGGGAGACTTTCCCAGCTCCCTGTGCAGGGCTGGAGTTCTCTGCCAGAGTGGAGAATGCAGGATTTAAATCCAGGTCTTGTTCAAATTCAATTGAACTTCGATGAGCAATGGAGCAGAAGCAGCAAACGCACATCTCACCCGGGGCCAGAGGGTGAAATGTGAAATGTGAAAAGGCCATTCCTTTTCACAGCACATTTGTTCATCTATCAACTGCCCTTTATTCCCATCACAGCCTGGGAACACGCTGTGCCACAGACAGGCAGAGCAGAGCAATAAAAAGAAGGGGTTTTATTGGTAAAAATATCAGTTATCCCAAAGGCACATCCCAGCCAGAGGAGCTGCCTGCTTGGGGAACAAACAAGGAGCTGGCCTGTCCCAGCCTCAGAGTGAGCAAATCCTCAGAAAACCACCATAAATGAAATTATTTGCTTGCCTGAGACAGCACATGAACCTGAGCCCTTTCTTAGACGTTCTGGAAGACACAAATGTTGGTTTTAGAGGCAAAGCAAGCCAAGCCTACGCTCCTGCTCACACCGAGCCCGACAAACTGCTGTCAGCACCGCCAAATTTGCATCAGCTACTTCCTGTTTCTACAGGCAAAAGAAATCAAGATGGGACAACTAAATTAGGAACATACCACAGTTTATTTCTGAGCTGACACTGGAATATCTCAGGGGATCAGCTACCAGATGATTTCCAACATTTATATCTGCCAAAAGCCCATTGCCATTTCCTTTTTTTTTTTTTTTTTAAACAGTTCAGCTCATCAAGGCAGGAATTATTTGAAGCAAGGCAGGAATCAAATGGCTGAATTTAGTGGTCAGGAGCAGCCATGAACACAAGACAGCTATTGCTGGTCCCAGCAGCTGCCAGGACAGAGATCTCAGCTGTTTATAGTCCAACAATACTTGCTGACATTGTGCCAGAACCCGTGCTGGCTGCTCCTGCTATTTCAGATCCACTCTATTTAGAAAACCAAGAGTGCTTAAAAAGAAAAAAAAAAAAAGAAAAATCCATCTGGCTCCTATTCCAGCTTTCCCACACAACAAATCCTCCTGAAGCCATTAAAAATGTTATTTGGTGTTTTACTCCCAAGTTTAAGAGGGGGTTAAAGCTCAGCACTGGAGCAAGGGCTCCTTTTCCAGCACAATTATCTGAATTAGGAGCTTTGCATTTGCCGGCCTCCCTT
The DNA here is from genome assembly GCA_013400775.1 of Chaetops frenatus. Classification (NCBI taxonomy): domain Eukaryota; kingdom Metazoa; phylum Chordata; class Aves; order Passeriformes; family Picathartidae; genus Chaetops; species Chaetops frenatus. The sequence goes on from VZTR01009202.1 coordinate 28,945, forward strand.
GCCGAACTCCTCTCCCCTCCCCTCCCTGCCGGGGTGGTGAATCCCGCAAGGGTCGGGGATCTGAGCTGAGCCGGAGGCAGCAGCGAGCTCCAGCTGGGGAGTTCCGGGCACGGAAGCTGCTCCGAGCATCCCCCCCTGGCCCGGTCCGGTCCGTGCGTGCTGCAGCCCGGGCTGCCCGGCTCGCTCTGCTGCACCGGGAACGGGAACGGGAACGGGAACGGGAACAGGGGCGATTTGGGGCTGGCAGGAAGCTCAGCAGCATTCCAGGGACACAGGGATGGCCCCTGCGGGAGAACGGGCACCCACAGCAGGGTCCCGGTGCCACAAATTCCTGGTTTTTTCAGTTTTTCAGGGCATCCGCAGCAGCAGCTCTGGGGGAATTCCAGAACCCGCTGGGCAACACAACTCTATCATTATTATATAGATAAATATACATATTTTTTTTCCCATTTCACCGTCACGGAATCCAAAGGAATCCGGCATTTATCGCATCCTCCCCACGGGCACAACGCAAAACGCAGAGGAGGAAGCGGCAGCAGCAGCAGGGGGAGGGCAGGAGCCACCCCGGGAGGACGGAGGCGCTGCCCGGGGTGCGGAGCGCGGAATTCCTCGCTCCAGGCTGCGGCAAAACCGGGGAGAAACCGGATGGCTCACCTGGCAGCCGGAGCAGCCCCGGTGACCGAGCCCCCCCACCGGTAACAGCCCCGCGGGGGAGTTCGCACCGTTCTGCGCCCAAATCAACCCCAAACCCCGCGTTTAGGGGATCGACTCCCGCAACCGGCCCGGGATCGGCTGCGGACGCTGCCCGGGGCTCCCCGCCCGCCCGGTGCCCTGCTCCGCTCCCGTGCCCGGGCAGGGCTCAGGGCCCTGCCGGGGAGCGCCCGTGTTCCTTCGGGTCCCGGTCCCGTCTCTCCGGTGCTGCCCCCGGGGCTGGGCCGCCCCCAGATCCGCCCGTGCCCGGTGCCGGTGCCGCTCACTCCCACCCTCGGATACGCCCGTGCCCGGTGCCGGTACCCGCTCAGACCTGGCCGTGCCCGGTGCCCGCTCATCCCCACCCCTAGACCCGGCCGGTCCCGGTCGGTGCCGCTCAGACCCGACCGGTGCCGGT
>VZTR01009203.1:0-10255 GCA_013400775.1 Chaetops frenatus
GCTCTGCTGGAAACTGGGATCCAGTGGGGTGGGATCCAGGAGGGGAGAGGGAAAAGGGAATCTGTGCCTGCAAGGAAACCCTGCAGGAGCCACGTGCTGAGAGCCAGCAGAGCTGCATGGTACACAGGGGTGTCACAGGGGTGTCACTGGAGTGTCACAGGGGTGTCACAGGGGTGTCACAGGTGTGTCACAGGGGTGCCTGTCACAGGTGTGTCACAGGTGTGTCACAGGGGTGTCACTGGGGTGTCACTGGTGTGTCACTGGGGTGTCACTGGGGTGTCACTGGGGTGTCACAGGTGTGTCACAGGCCTGGCACAGGTGTGTCACAGGTGTGTCACAGGGGTGTCACTGGGGTGTCACAGGGGTGTCACAGGGGTGTCACAGGTGTGTCACAGGGGTGCCTGTCACAGGTGTGTCACAGGTGTGTCACAGGGGTGTCACTGGGGTGTCACTGGTGTGTCACTGGGGTGTCACAGGGGTGTCACTGGTGTGTCACAGGTGTGTCACAGGCCTGGCACAGGTGTGTCACAGGGGTGCATGGTACACAGGGGTGGCACAGGAGTGTCACAGATGTGGCACAGGCCTGGCACAGGACTGACACTGGGGTGTTACAAGGGTGTCACTGGTGTGTCACAGGGGTGTCACAGGGGTGTCACAGGTGTGCCACAGGTATGGCACAGGTGTGTCACAGGACTGTCACAGGGGTGTCACAGGTGTGTCACAGGCATGGCACAGGTGTGTCACATGTCACACACGTGTAGCAGCACAGCCGTGCTCACTGGTAATCAGGGTTCACCAACCTCCAGCCAAATCTCGAGCTCAAACTGAGTCCCAGCTCAGGATCCTCCTGTGTCTCAGAGGTCAGACCAGGCTCAGCCTTTTCCAGGCTGAGATTCCCACCACCACATCCCAAAAGCTCAGGCTTTTCCAGTGGTGGCCCTCAAAAACAGCAACAAAAACTCGCAGAAGTTTAGAGCAGAATTTTATGTGAGATTCTCAGAAAAACCCAAACCAAACCACCCCCAGCCCAGGCCTGGGTTTATTCTGTGGGGTGTGAAGAGTTTCACCTCTGGGCGATGAGCTGTGGCAGCAGGAAGCTGCTTTGCCAAATACCTGCCACGCTTGCAGGGGTGACAGGAATCCATCCCAGCAGTGATGGAAACAAAACAAAGCCCTGGAAACCACCACATCATCCACACTGGAAATGTTTATAACCCAGATCCCAGAGTCCTGGTGTCCAGGAAAGCTGAGTGATTGCATCCCAACATTCCTACTGCCATGGAACAAATGGGATGGCAGGTACAAGTGGTAACAATTTTCTGAAATTACAGAAATTTCTCGTTGTTTTCTTTTTTCCCCCCTAGTTAATAGTTCTTTTGTCCCGGCTCTAGACATTTTGCTAATCAGTTTCTATCATATGGGAGCTATCAGCAGAGACAGTCAAGCCTGGGGATATGTAAAACCTTTCCATTGCCTGAAGAATCCAAGGAGACCTTTGACACTTGCCAAATTCCCTTGCAGGGGAAGGGTAAGGGAATAAACTCCGAGCCAAAATCTGCAAAGTTGTTTCTTCGTCAGCCTTTAAACGGAATCTTTAAAAGTTTCCTCTGCTCTTATCACGTTTTTATGGGGCAGCAACAACTGAGGCACTGCTTTGCTAAGGCCACTTCTTTCCACCCTCTCCAGCCTCCTGGGAAAAAACAACCCCAAAACCCCACAAAAACCCACCCTACCACACGTGAAAGCACGTGAGGGGCTGAGGGGAAGTGGCAGAGCATCTTCACAGTCCAGCACATCCTTCCCCTTTTCTGTTGCAATCGATGGGACAGGGAAATTGGGGGAAGTGAACCAGGGCGATTGGAAGCAACAGGGCAGAACCCCCGGTGTGTGCTGGCAGGGCTGAGCTGCCTCTGCTGCAGGCACAGACGGCCCCTGGCACGGCTCTTCCAGGGAATTGATCCCTGGAGCTGTCCCTGAGCCTTGCTGGGGCTGCTCCTGCCAGGCTCCGGGCTGGGACAGGGAATGGGATCATCAAATCCCACGTGTGCATCCCAGCAAGGATGGCCTGGTAAAATCCACCCCTCTGCCACTGCAACTGCATCAAACCTTCTCCAAAAAGTCACTTCGAGGTCACTGTTTTTGTCCAGTATTTCAATACATTAAATGCAATTACTTCATTGTTGATTTACCTGTCATTAGAGGCATGTGTTTGAACATGATTTATTGAGTGAGTTTTGTGCCAGTTGACTTGCAATAGATTGCACAATATTCAAAAAGGCTCATTTGCTTGGCATTACATTAGAAGCAGGGTGATTGCAACACAAAGCAATGTAAATGAGTTCTGAGAGGCTCCATCATTCATGTTGTCATGTACTGAATCCTATTATTATTTATTGCCATAATTGTACTGTGTTTCCTGGGGCGATAAATTAGGACTGATGGGTCCCGCTGACAGCCAAGGACTGGACTCGCTCTATATAATTTAATAGGGATACTGTTGGATCTCTGCTCGGAGGAGGCTTAGGCAGGAATTTAGTAACTAAGCAAAATCCTTGCTTAAAAAAAAAATTAAAAATGAAATAAAAGCAGTGAGGTTCCCCTCACACCCCCCTTCTCCCTTGGCAGCAATTTAAGTCTTGATAAAAGCTGCAAAGGAAATGGGAGCACTCTGTCTTTCATAATAGGATTGTGAAAAAAAAATCACTGCCCTGTGTCACAATCTGTTTTCTGCTCCCTGCTGACAGGCAGCCTCCCTCCCGTGCTGGGAACACGGGGCAGCCGATGGCTTCAAGGGACAGCGGGGACAGCTCCGGCCCGCAGCGCCAGCCCAGCCCCGCCTCCCCCGCGGGCAGGAGCCCTTCCCGGGCTTGGCTCTGGGGACCGGGCAGGTTCTCCCCACACCTCACACACAGAGGGCACAAAAATGTCACCAGACCCAGCTTTTCCCGAAGTCCACAGAAGGGGCTGCTGATGGCCTGGGGGGTGGCACTTCCCTCTGGGGCTCCCAGAGGGTTCCAGGGGTTCACCTGGAGCCCTCCTTCCAGGGGTTCACCTGGAGCTCCCATTCAATGGATTCACCTGGATCTTCCCTTCCCGGGGTTCACCTGGAACTCTCCTTCCCAGAGTTCACCTGGATCTTCCCTTCCAGGGGTTCAGCTAGAGCTCTCCTCCCAGGGGTTCACCTGGAGCCTTCCTTCCTGGGATTCACCCAGATCTTCCCTTCCATGGTTTCACCCAGAGCTGCCCTCCCAGGGCTCTCCAGGCAGCCCAAGGCGTTCCCTTCACTGTGAGGACTCCGTAGTTGAGATCCTGGGGATGTTTTTGGCATCACTTTGGTAACAACTCCCAGCTCACGCCTGCTCTCTCTGCTGGAACTTCCTGCCCATGCACGGGAATTCTCAAGGCCTGAAGGGCCAGGGCAGGACTCAGACAGCACCAAAACCCCTCTGGAGAGCAAAGGCAGCACACAGGGGGGACCACAGCTCCAGCACCCACCACCTGTTGGAACTGAGGAGTCCCCTCCTCATAACCTCGGGTGCTCCTGAGTGCAAAGCACAAGGATGAGGCACAAAACTCAGCTCTGATTTTATATTCAGGCACCAAAAGCTCTGAGTGGGACAGCTACAGGGGAAACAAGGAAAGAACATCTCGGGTTCTGCTATTTTGATTAAGATTCAGCAACAAAATTCTTTTTTCCAAGCTTTTAAACACCACCAATGCTCAATTTTTCTTCTACAATTCTTGTAAAGACACTCAGAGTTGCAGAACCTCAGAACTGTTGGACTAGAACAGGTTAATGGTCCCTACAGTCCTGTATGTTGTATTTGTGAGCAACCAAATGTCCATAAATCCTTCTAGTGGACAATTTTATGGAATAATCAACACATCAGGGATATTTCTTTCTAACCTTCCCTGAGTTAGTGACTGGCTCATGCCCTGAGGCATGAGAGCTTATTGACTGGATCCATCTCTTGTTCAAGTCAATAGTTATCTGTCAATTCAGATCAATTCAAAGGAGATTTTATTGACAGGAGAAGCTACAGAAAATGTTGCCAAAGTGTGAGAAAATGACAAGGCACCCCGTACCTTCCTCCAGCCATCTGTCAGCGAGAGAAACAACCTGCACTGCTTTTACAGAGAGACCCACTGGCAGCTCCATCGAACAGAAATTGTCCTTGATTTGGCTTCATCGACTTAATTGAGCTGAGCTCTGCTCAGCATAAACAAGACCCATCCCTCGGGCAGCCTCAGGAGGGGCACGAGTGCACGAGGAGGTTGCAAAGCCGTGGCTGCCTTAAGAAAGGCAGCGGTGCAGAGCTCCAGAGCTGGCCTGGGCTCCCCCTCTCTGCCTGCTGCTGCTCAGCCCTGCTCCCCCAGGCACTCACACAGCTCAGCAGCTCTGCTCTTGTCCCCCCCTGGCAGCACTGAGGTGTTCATGGAGCTCTCTGTCAAACACAGGCAATGCGGGGGGATCGTCGGGGCCCGTGGGCAGAGCACCAGGTAACGTGGTGCAAGAGCTGTGGAATATCCCAAAGGCACCAGTGGAAAAGCACAGAGCCTGGGTTTGAAGAGAGCCTTGCTGTTTGTGGAGGTTTTTGTTTGGTACAAGTTCTGGAGCACACCCTGGCGTGGGGCTGGGTGGGGTTTCCAAGCCCAGCCTGCTTTGGCAGGTACATTTCCTTCAGTGGTGCAGTGTTTCCTCATCTTCTCAAGTGCCTCCTTCCCAGCATGTCCTCCCCATCCTTCACTTCATTGCTTGGAACAAACGCCAGGCCCAGTCCAGGTGTTCTCATGGCATCAGGGAAAAGGTTTGAGCTCCTCCCTGTGCAGGGACAGTGCTGATCACTGGTGCTTCTCACCCTAAACCAAGCAGGGTCTGCCCTGCCTGATGCCATCCAGGGCATGCTTGAGCTCCAGGAGGAATCCCAGGAGCCCTTTGGCTCCAGCCCCGTGGTCACTGCACGTCCATCAGTGAGGGACAGCCCTGGTGACCTGGCCTGGAGTGACACAGGGGACCCAGCAGAGCCTGCACAGCCCCTGAAAGGGTGGTTGTGCAGCTTTGGGGAGCTCCCATCATCCATCCATCCATCCATCCCTCCCTCCATCCCTCCCTCCATCCCTCCCTCCATCCCTCCCTCCATCCCTCCCTCCATCCCTCCCTCCATCCCTCCCTCCATCCCTCCCTCCATCCCTCCCTCCATCCCTCCCTCCATCCCTCCCTCCATCCCTCCCTCCATCCCTCCCTCCATCCATCCATCCCTCCCTCCATCCATTCCTCCATCCCTCCATCCCAGGACCATTCCCGTGCTCCCAGGCCTGCCCGACTACAGGGATGAAGGTCTGAACCTGTGTCCCTGTGTCCCTGTGTCCCTGTGTCCCTGTGTCCCTGTGTCCCTGTGTCCCTGTCACTTATGGCCATCACCATCAGCACAGCAGCCACTGGTCCCTGTCTATTCCTTTTAGAGCCATTTACAGCTGAAACATTTCCAATGGCCCGATGAATATGAATGCAGCATTTATAACCATTTACACACAGGAGACTCTGAGGCACATCCATCTCCCCTGCAGCACAAAATCTCCCACTGCTGCACTGTCAGCCTGAGCTGGGACTGGGGAGAAGAGATCCCCACTTTGAAAAGAAGGATGAGGACTTTATTCCTGCCTGTTTTGTAGAACACCTTCCCAAATCTCTGTCCTTGTCACCACAGACCCCTCTCCCCAGTCACGCACTTGTTCAGGCTCTGATCCTTTCATTAGCAATGGAGAAATGCAGGCCCTTACATCTGTTACCTGGCATAATTCTAGACAAATACAACTTCTTATCAAATAAGCCTGCAATAAATGTTTCATGAACAGAACCCTTCAATAGAACTCCCAACACTAATTTAATGAGAAGTATCAAATGAATTTTTTTTTTTTATTCTGATATCTCCCCTGAGACAAATGATACTTTGCAGGCCTATTTTTAACAAATGAATTATTGACTTAAACTGGCACAATTAATCACAATATAATGGGATCAGGGGATGTTAGAGGCTCATTCAGCACGGCAGATGATGAGTACTGACTCTTCCAAGAAATGAGGCTCTTTAATCACTCCCAGATTAACAGCTACATGCTTTCAAATTTCAATCACAGGGAACTGCCAGTGTGGAATGAAAAGGGCCCACTCCAGCAGGAGCAAAGGAAGCAGGAGGATTTCTCACCCCATTGCAGCCCTGCTGCTGTTGGCTCAGAAATGGGCACCCACCTTCCCCAAGGGCAAGGACAGGATTTAAACTGTGCTGCATTTCCAGGAGATTTTCCTTCCAGTCTTAATCAGGTAAGAATCTGGTTCCAGGACAGAGCTCACAACCCCTCAGGCTGTTTAACACCTGCCCTGAAAGGAAAATCTTCAGGGCTTAATAGAAAAAAAACCCTGTTAATTAACCCCCTCCTCACTAGGAAAACTCTTCTCTGAAGCTTTTGAATGTCCCTGCCAGAGGTGCTGCTTCCCTGCACCCCACGAGCACCAAAGGTGTTGGCTGGGAATTGTTTTCTCTTCCTTCAGCTTTTATCCGAGACTGTGGAACGGTCTCCACTAGGATTTCACTGCAGGAGAAGCATCCAGATAATTTTCCTGATATAAACCCACCTCCAGGTGCACTGGCAGGGAGAGGTGCCAGTTTTGCCTCCCCTTGGAGCTGGGGGAGGGAAGTTCCCCAGTCAGCTTTGCTGTGCCCACCAGGAGACTTCAGCAGCTGCACATCCCCAAGCCAGGAGCAAACCCTGCAGCTCCCGGGCTCCTTAAACCCACACAGGGAAGGAAAATGGAACGGAAACTGGCAATGGGAAAGCAGTGGGAAAGAGGCTGGGGAAGGTGGCAGATGCAGTGGGCTGTGCCAGACGTCCTCAACAAGTCTCACTGTCTGGGAGGCAGAGCCTGGAGATGGGGAACTGAAAGAGGAGCGAGCCCTGGCTGTGCCTGACGGGCAGGAGCTTCCCCAGAACCAGCTCTGCTCTGCCACGGGGCAGCTCCCGGGGCTCCCGGCAGCCAAAAACTCCTCTCTGCTGGAATTTGTGGGCCTGTGGGAAAGGCAGGGCTGGTGGTGCAGAGGTCCTGTGTTCTCTGAGCTGGAGGGAGTGCAGGGATGTTCGCAGCAGTGCTGGGCACGTTGTCATCTGCTGGTTCCATTTAACAACTTCTCACAGCATGTGCAGTTTGCACGATGGGATCCTGCACATGTAGGCTTTGGCTGGGAATATCCTGCAGAGCTCAGGATTTACGGCCGTGCAAATGCTGGGGGAGGCGAGGAGGAGCAGGCCTGCCAAAGCAGGGGAAAGGAAAACCTCCTTTGTTCCTCCTTCTGGGTCACGTTAACCCCAGCCCTGCCATGCTGCAGCACAGGGACTGCTGCTGCTCCAGCCCCACGCCTCGTCCTTTCCACAGCAATTCCTCAAATACCAGCACCTCTCCCACATTTCCTTCCTTGGCTTCCCTGGGCAGCTGGAGCTGGGCCTCTGAGCAAAGATCTGCTTTCAGCCAAGCTGTCTTTTCCTTTCTCTGCAGGCCTGGTGTGACAACAGGCCTGGCTCTGCCATCACTCCCCCAGCCCTGCATCCCTTGGGGACTCTCCAGAGTCCCAGCAGTGCCAGCAGTGCCCTCGGGGCAGCAGGGGAGCTGCTGTGGGCAGAACTGCACGGGCACAGGATGAGGAGTTTGTTCTTAGTTCTGCTCTCCTTCATCCCAGGAAAAAAAAAAAAGGGAGAAAAGTTCAGTGTGGGATAAGAAGAGATTGAAGGGAATCTCTCTGTCCATCCTTTCAGCACAGAATCAGAGAATCCTGGGGTGGTTTGGGTTGGAAGGACCTTAAAGCTCATCTCATCCCATGGCAGGGACAGGGCAGGGACAACTTCCACTGTCCCAGGCTGCTCCATGCAAGCCCCATCCAACCTGGCCTTGGACACTTCCAGGGATCCAGAGGCAGCCACAGCTGCCTGGACACCCTGAGCCAGGGCCTCACCCCCTCACAGCAAGGAATTCCTTCCCAAAATCCCATCTAAACCCTTTGTCTGCCTGTGTGAAGCTGTTCCCTCATGTCCTGTCCCTCCAGTTCCAATGGCAGCACCCTTCCCTTCCCTTCCCTTCCCTTCCCTTCCCTTCCCTTCCCTTCCCTTCCCTGATCCAGCTGTGCCCACGCTGCTCAGGGCAATCAAACCTCAATCCCAAGGTTCCTATGGATACACAGAAAGGCTCATTATCCCTCCTTGCCCAGGTAATTACCTTGGGCCTAATTACCTGCACTCTGGGCCTGTGTCCCGCCCATTCCCCTTGCCCAGCCCTGGCCACTGCCCAGGGGAATTTGGGCTCTGAAAGAGGCCCGGGAAACCCAAGAGCTGCAGTTCCAGGAGCTGCATTTCCCATGAAAGCACAACCAACCGAGCCCCAGGCATGGCAGCGACCTGTCCCCTGTCAGCTGGGGACAAAGCTGGGGGGAAATGAATTCCCAAGTGCAATTCCAGCAGCCTGTTGATCCAAAACCATGGGAATGGTGGGGATGAATCTGAGGGGAGCAGATGGATCTGAGGTCCTGGGTGTTTCCTCACTGCCTGCTTCTCCCAGCCAAGGCTCAGCCTTCCACAACACAGAAGTGCATCTAAGGAACGTTTAGGATTGCAAGATCATGGAATGGTTTGGGTTGGAAGGGATTTTAAGGACCCTCTCCTTCCATGCCATGGGCAGGGATGCTTTCCACAGGAAAAGGTGGCTCCAACCTGGCATTGAACCCTTCCAGGGATGAGGAACCCACAACTTCTCTGGAAAACCTGTGCCAGGACCTCACCATCCTCATGGTAAAGTATTTCTTCCCTATGTCTAATCTAAATCTAGTCTCCAATTTTGCCTTTTTTTTGGAGCTGTTTTCAGTGCTAGGCTGGATTGTCAGTGCACGTAAATAAATGGATTTTCGTGGATTTAGGAAGCGTAATCTCATTTTATACCCACAGATAACCTGATCCTCTGGAAGAGGAGTGGCCCCATTGAACAGGAGGGTAAAAGCAGCAAGAAGTGACCAGGGTGATGCTAAAAGTGAGAGCATTTGTCCCCAGGAGCCAAATCCAGGAGGATTGTCCCTTGGAAGGCCAGCACAGCTGCTGAGGGTGGCACTGCTGTCCTGGGCAATCAAACAGGAGCCACGGCCACTTCCAGCCCTCATTTGCAAAGGGAGATTCCCAAATTCAGAGGCCTGTGAGCTTTCAGCTGATATAAATCGTGGTAAGAAAGGGAAGGAAGTTTGTGCTCCTTGGGAATGTTTATTGCTGCAGCAGTTCCAAAATGAAATCTCGTATTGGTGAGAAAAATACGGTTGAAGTTGTTCCTGTGTGGGTAGAAATGACCCACATTCCTACTTCTCTCTTAATTTTTTAATAAGCTGATTCTTCACTGCATGACATCACTACATGTTCATACCTTTATCAAAAACATTAATAAAAGATTCATTTGTATTTGTTTACCAAAAATGCCTTTATGAAGATGAAATATTCCTAAAATCTGCTCATTTATGTTTTTCACCAAGCAATATATTAAAAAAACAAAACACAATTTGTGTTGGTGAAACTCAAAGAATTTTGACAGCAGCAACAACAACTTGTTTTGAGAGAATCACTTTTGAGGGGGGAAAAAAGTGACTCTTTCAGACACCACCATTTAAAATGATCTATTTTTTACAACAGCCTGTTCTGCGTGTGCTCCTCACTGAATTCTGCATCCCTGGTGCCACCTGAGGCATCTGAGCACAGCAAAATACCTGAACTTTCTAAGTGGGGAGTGTTGGCATGTCCAGCCCATCACCCCAAACTCCAGGCAGGACAAATCCCTTCCAGCTCACAAATTCTGCTCCTTGCAAAGGTCTGGGCTGCAGGGGACAGGGGGAAAGTTGAGATAAATGAAAGCTGGGTTAAGGTGGAGCTCTGCTGGGTGGGGCTGCAGTGAACTCCAAACAGCAGATCCGGGACTGGAGTCACCACCCTGGGGTCTGACAGCCCTGGGCTGGTGTTTGTGCCCTCAGTTACTCATCAGTTACTCCTCAGTTACCCCTCAGTTATTCCTCAGTTACTCATCAGTTACCCATCAATTACCCCTCAGTTACTCCTCAGTTACCCTTCAATTCTTAGTTACCCCTCAGTTACACATCAGTTACTCCTCAGTTACTCCTCAGTTACNCTTCAATTCTTAGTTACCCCTCAGTTACACATCAGTTACTCCTCAGTTACTCCT
>VZTR01009219.1:7337-18989 GCA_013400775.1 Chaetops frenatus
ACTGAACTGTCCAGGCTACTCTCAACAAAAGGCCCCTGTTTCACTGGCCTTAATGTTTTATGAAGATTATTGTTTTGAAAAGGGAGGGTAAGCAAAGAGCAGGTGAAACAAAGGAAGCCCACATTTTTTAGTTTTTTGGGTGAGAGCAGAAGGTGAGTCAAATCTGTGGGGTTAAGTACTAATTCCCTACTCTACTTCTACAGTTTGGATTTCTCCATTCACTATCATAAAATAAAAAAAGTTTCTAATAAATGCTAGTTTTGGAGTTAGTGGGATGGAGAATGATGCACTACAGAGTCCCACTGATGTTACAGATGGAATAAGTGGCCTGTAGGAGCACAAGAGCAGTTGATTTGTTGTCTAACTGAACACAATTCTAGCTTGGAAAAACATTCACACATGAGAGGTGACTGCAAAATGTCAAAGCAAATCCACGACTGCTTACAGGAGGGAGTACTAACTCCTTGAAACAGTGACTGCTCTGTGATTTTGTAACCACTGCGTTGTTCTGAGCTCTAAAATTAACAAAACAGGTGAGCTCATTCTTCAGTAATCTCATTTGGATTAAAAAAAGTGCTAATCATGTCTAAAAAAATCTCTAAGCAGTAGTAGGAATGCAGTGATCTCTCTCTCTCCTGAAATGTGGTATTCAAAACTAAGTATGAAAAAGATGCAATGCAGGCTCTCACTTGTGTCCAAGTTTGTAATACAATATCCATTGTTTTACAGGCTATGTATTACATTCACTCTGATATCTGTTAGAATTTTACTTTTCCTTTGAGATATTAGACTTCTCCCCTGTTATTTTTTAAAAATACTGCATAAAACCTGTAGAATGAAGATTAAGTTCTCCAGAACTTTACATAAATTACTGTTTCCATCTGTCAAAGAAATGCATTCACATTACAATAATTTTGATCAGTATTGCCATGTATTTTAAAAGGTGTGTTCATGATGCATAGTTTTAACACGACAGCATTAATAACATTCCCTTCAGATCTCAAAAATTAATTCAGTCAAACCAAAGCCTGAAACCATTTGGTACCTTCTGTGGTAGGTGACATGCCACCAATCAACACCATAATGAAATTATGCCACGCAGTTAAATGCTGGAGTCTTCTTAAGGACTTTAACACACAATTTCTTTCATCTGGGGCAAAAGCAACGAAAACAAGACAATGTGACAGGGTTATTTATATCATGACAGTGGTTGGAATCTGTAAATGCAATACAGATTGATGCCATACAGACACATGCACATATTTACCACAGGACTGTGGGATACAGACGAATACAAAATTGCTCTGAAGTTACTGAGTAGTATGGTGGGAGGAAAAAAAACCTGTTTTATGTTACCATACTAATACAGACCACGAAGACATCAAAGGCAGAAGCTGAAAACCCCACATACACTGCTGCATATCCTACATCCAGCAATTAGTATAATATATAGCGGGGTAATGTCTGTCTTCTAGCAATGTCTTTTTATTCTCTGTTCTTGCTAAAAAAATTAGATTTTACTTGAGGTCAAATGCTCCACCTTTATTTTATAGGAATTATACCTCTTAATTATGAAAAGAAAATCTTTAGGAGTTTGCCATTCAAAATTGACCTTGACTTTGGGTTTCATTAAAACAGCGGATATCGTTCATTTTTATAACAGTAAAATACAATACAAAGCCTATGATCTTGCATCTTATTATGTAGATTTTAAAAAATAATCCACACTAAATCTACTTTTATAGATCTCCCAGTGTTCTCTAATTACTGCAATTCCCTTGTATTAAGTAGCTGAAAGTGAAGCATTGCTCACTTCAGTATCAGATCATTGGCAGAACATACACAATGTTCAGTGTTATTACTGCACCCTCAACCCTCCTTTACAGTGAGGCTGATCTCCCAACACATTGTCTAGGAGTCACACCTGGAAGCTGCAATTGAACTTCAGAGCTCTTCACTGACCCCTTCACTAGCTCCTGGCCACTGGAGCATCTCTGCATTAAGGAAAACAGAAAAACCTGCCTATTCCTCAAATATCATTAAACCAACATTTTTCATGCAGTTTTCTCCTCCTTTCACTTTTTAACTTGTAGCACATTAGCCACCATACCCTTCATCAATAGCTTTGGCCTTCGAATGTACAGAATCTGATAAAATAACTATTTTAGAACTGTCCAAGTGTACCCTCTCCTCCTTCCATAATCAGTCACAGGCCTTTACCTCCTAATTCCCTAGGAGGACCTTATAGTTTGTGGGTAAATAAGAATTTCTCTTTTAGTGACATTTAGACTTGCACCTAAAGGAAAAATCAACTGCCTCCCCTTTGGTAAACTACTTAAAAAATTATATATCCTTAGTGTCAAAAGACTGAGCTACACATTCAGTTTGAATCTGTGAAGCATCCATTTTCTTTATGCAAAAAAACACAGTTTCTTCATGAAACACACCTTGTTAGTTGAAAGACTCTGACTGTTTTACACTGCATGCACTGGATCACTACAAATACACAGGTATTTGACTGCATTTTTCAGTACTTTATGCTTCAATAAATGTTCAGTCAGACTAGGCAAAGTAGTGTAACAGCTCAATTCTACATTTTTACCTGTTAATCCCCAGTTTTTATTCACATACACACTAAGCACCTCTTTTCTCATATATTTTCTGAATTATTCTTTTAAAGATGGGAATATATTACCAGGAATATGTTTACAGACTGACTGAAAAACTGTTCTTAGTGACATCAGTACCTCATCTTCCCACAATGGTTACTGTTTCATTTTCCATTCTAACACATTAAGAACAAAGAATAGCAAAACCCAAATATTCCCCAAGCTAAAAATAACTAATCAAAAAGCTACCTTTTTTTTTTTTCTGTCTCAGACACCTGCTTCACATGCTTTTTTCCGGCATGAAAATCCTGGCATCTCATATTGTTTACGAAGAAATGCACAGAAAGGCAAGCCTTTTTTATTTTAAGAATCAGAGTTATCTAAGAAGGCAAGGCATTTCTTCAAACAATAAAATCTACACTTCAAATATAGCCAGCTTAGTAAAACTGTCTGGAGGTTCCTGTGTGAAACCAGAGGATCTTTCCTACTATAGCATGCAAGCAGATATCTCCTGCTGTAAAACTGAGGGACAATGTTCACATATTCTCTTTTTCAAAGTTTCTATAGAGAAATAATTTTTACAGTTCTGCTTTTCAATACATCTGTCTTACAGAATCATCTTGGGGGGAAAAAAATGAGAAGAGCTGCCTTTTGGTTCAACTGTTCATTTGACAAGAGGAAAAAATACAAGGATTATTCTTATCAAAACAGAGACTATCAGGCTCCATTAGTTACCAGGTTCTACCAGCATTATTAGCATTAATTTTGATTCAGTGCAAGCAGACTTTTTTGCAAATCAACAAAATACTCTTTTAAGCAAGTAAACAGACAGATGTCCCTGGTAATGTTATACTTCAAGTGAAGGAAGTTGTACAGACTGTGAGGGGAAAACCATCTGAAACATTCTGAAAAGTTCTTGTTTTCATCCAATACAAAATGCTTAGGTCACCTTACTGCTTGCTTTTCTGTTGGGGTTTTTAGGTTGTTTTTCTCAGCCATGTTGGATCTCTGTATGTTTGACTCTCCCTTAGGACTATGTGTAACCATGAAACATCAATTCTGTTCTAAGAAATCCAGCGTACAACCCCACCACTGCCCTGTTCCCTCATCTATATAAATGCTCTTTTGTATATAGGCACTCTCAGGAAATTGCCCTCCTCCTCCCCCGCTTGCTCCCCACTGTCCGAATCCCTCTCACGCCCCCCTCCCGATCAACACTAGGGAATAATTGCATTTTTGTTGGAGCACTTCCAGCCCCTCCACACGTCCCACTCCAGCAGCAGCAGCAGCAGCAGCACGCTGTAGCCTTGGCAAACTCCTCTGTTTTAACACACAGGCACGCACACTCATTCGCAGGGAAGTAAGCGGCATGAACCTTATTCCCAAAATAATGACCTTTCACTTCTCCCCCATGCAACTTCCTCTTTGGCTGGAAAATACAGCGCTCCCAAATGAAAGAAATCTTCCTCTTTCGACATTTGACTACCAGTGTTTTGAAACACTGTTTCTTCCACTTATCTGTACTCCACGTGTGAGTAAATTATCATTGCCGAGACACACAGATATCCCTGGGTGCCAACACTTCGGTCACTTCATATCCTGCAAAATCGGCAGGGCTTCGAATAGTTTTGCAAAGGCCTCCTCCCCTCCCCTTTGACTACCCGAAAGCTAAAGAGAGCAGAAACTCTCCTCCCTGCTCAGAGAAGCAGCGTGCTCATTTCCTCTCCTGCGAAAATAGTTAAAAACCGTACCTTCCTTGGGTTCATCGGCTTCCGAACTCATGGTCTCAGGCAAGGTCCGGGGACCAGATCAACGCTGACGTGCGCGCTGAGATGCAGCCGCAAGTCAACTTCTCTCCCTCTCCCTTTCTCTCTCAATCTCTCGCAGAAAAGGAAAGAAGAAAAAAAAAAAAAAAAAAAGAGGGGGGGGGGGTGGGGAAAGGAAAAAAAATAAAAATAATTTAAAAAAAGAAAACAGCCTAAAAGATGCGCACACACGTTTGCACCGCAGNGGATCCCGCCCCTTTCTCAGCTGCACACCAGCGACTGTCTGAAAAAAACCAGCAGCTTCAGAGGAACCCCGATTTTACTCGCCAGATGTTGCCGTTTATGAATCTTATTCTCCCCAGTCGGTAGGAAGGGTGGAGTTTTCACTTGTTGCAGCTTGCCAACGTGGTATGAGAAAGCAAGCAAGAGAGGCCAAAAAAGCCCTGAGTGCAGAGCCGTGTCTGATTGCGGGTGACTGACAATCACACTGGGGCTCCCTTAACTTGCAGGAAAATCTGTTTTATTTTTAAGCCTAAATTGTGCATTTCAACACAGTTTGCTATCTGGAATGACTTCTCTAGCCTCCGTAATTACACTGACTAATACTGGATGACTTAATACGTACTTAAAGATGAGAAATAGCAGCCTTCTTTCAAGTAGTTTAAGCTAAATAATTCTCTTTCACTCATGCTCAGAGCACGGTGTCATCTACCCTGAGACTAGAAATTCACCTTACATTCTAGGAAAAACTATCTGGTTTCTTTGTGCTGCAGTTACCCCCCACACATCCCAGAAAAGATTGATACTTTTAACTAGTACACGATAAAGTTTTACAGCAAGAAAACAGGAGTCTTTTGCAGCAACATCATGCCTTCAGTGCAAAATCAGAGGGAATTACTTGGAAGCCTACTCTCAATTAATACAGCCTCCAGTAAAATCACTGTCCTAAGGAACCATCTTTCCCTACTCACTCATTTAATAGATTTTTAGCCCAGTGAACAGGACAAAGCCTCACTGGAAGCATTACTGCTCGGACAAAAGCAGAGGGATGGTCTCTCAAGTGAAGGCCTGATGGCACTGCCAGCTACAACGCGCAATAAGACTCCCACCTGCCTGCCTGTCTCACAGGGTTAAATGTGTGGGCCTGAAGGGCTGTCAGGGTCTCCCGGAGGTAACACCATTAACAGCTATTAACAGTTAGCAAATGTCTTACTCGAGTCAAGTGGAAGTAAGTGTATTTCACGGAAAGAACTCAAGCTGTTAGCTGCTCTGCACTGGGGCACAGGGGGAAAAAAAATAAACTGTTCAGATTGTAACATTCTCTTGTACTCATTAAGGCTTAAACATTCACAAAGCTGGGAAGACCAGATGTAGGTAGGATGGTCTTGTAAATAACAGATACAGTACAAATTCTTTACCTACAGCAAAGTTGCTCTGCAGGCTGGAGTAAATAATACTTCAGAATATAAGCACTTTTATCCTATCTGCAGTTATTTTATGATAAGGAGCGTCCCTTGCCATGTACTCCTCCCACATCTAAGAAAAACAGATTTCATTTTATTTAAAGGCTTTTAGTGACCCTGCCAATTTCTTGTTTTGCAATGCACATAATACTATGGGTTCCTTAGAGATATTCCTCAAGAAGCTAGCTGTCTTCTACAGGCCTTATCATCTCCTGTGGTGTACAATGCGGCATCCTTGAAAGCACAGAGAATCAAATTTAATATTACCCTAATTACAACACTGGAGTAACTAAAGAAGCCACATTTTCAAGGTAAAAAGAAGAAAAAAAAATTTAAAGTACTAGTTTGGGGTAATTAGGAGATTAAAACTACTCAAAAAACTTCACACAGAATACACAAGGAACAGGAAGAAACATAAGGTTAGTCCAGAAGAACTTCAATAGCCTCTGGGGTCCTTTAATCAAAGAAGTGTTGTAGAGAGATAGGAATATAAGCCAGCATCAAGATCCCTGCATGATCAGATTTACATATTAGATGGATACCTTTTGTTATTTTACATGACAGACATAGAGAGACAATAAGACTTGATTAAATGTCAGCAACTTCTGCAAATTAGGATTTCTCAAATTTCTCAGAAACTTTATACTTTACTGGATAGATAATAAAAATTCGTGATTTTGTTTTGTTTTTTTCCCTACAGAAACAAAATCACATCTCTTCACTCAGTCCTGTTACTCCTGCATACAGGGTCTCAATTCAGATTCCAGAACTTTTTTTTCATTAATTTTGGTTGTTAGGCTTCTTAAAAATACATGCACTGGCTGAAAAGATTCCAACCTGGCTAAAGACTGGTTAGGTATGTAATTTCTGCTCTCAGGTTAAGCAGGGGCTTGTACTGGAATATAATAATGAGACATTATCACCTTTTTCAGAGTCTGCACCAAATCAACTTTAATTATTTTACTTAGAAAGACAGCAAAAGTAATGGAATGAGGCAGATTAAAATTAAGCAGAGTCTATGGAAAACACTAGAGCCCATGTAACAGATGACACTATATCTACAGGGAAGTGACATTTATCAAAGCATCCAGAGTGATCTGGATCCCGTGGTGAGTAAAAAGCCTAGAACCACCCCCAAAAAATCCCTCTTTAATTGTAAACTGTGCATGTGATTTGGAATAGGAATAATAATTAAGAAAAAGACAAAAATTCTAAAAACAAATTAGTAGGTGCAGCTAAATTTCATAGGACAGATTCTCTTACAGGTAAGTACCTTCTGACAATGAAGGCCTAAAACCCCACCACACATTTGGACAGACACTGTCGTGGAGGGAAGGCCAGAATTACCAGAGGAAAATGAAATCGTCTATGTGCAACACACACAAAAAAAAAATGGGCTGACATACTTCAGTGGCTAAAAGCCTAAAAGCTACGACGACGGGTTAGACAAGGGGAGTATGGTCCTTTCCACCCTTCTCTGCTGAAACAAAAGAAACCTCTGGTTTTACTTTGCAAAAAAATTTAGCTGGTTTTGGTTTGGCTTGGCATTTAAATCATCGTCTGCAAATTGCCCTGACTTCTGCTAAACCCGAAGGGAGAGTTACCACAGCAGGAGCAGACTAGAGCCAGGCCCTGGCTTACTACAGTAGCACATGGGGAATTGTGAAGGGATGGGTCAGCACATCCCCAGTCCAGCTCAAAACCCTGCTTATGTTTTGTGTCACAATCATACTGAGCCCGCTCTCATTACAGAGGGATTTGTTTATTAGATACAGAAGTTGCAAATCCTNGAAGATTCTGCAATGTCAAGAAAGACTATACTGTTTTGTTTCATAAAAAAAGAGGAAGCAGCACCACTACCAGAAAAGTATCAGCAAGAAGCTTTCAAAAGGAGGCAGCTGCCATGTAAGCAAGACTAAATCTACTACAGCAAGAAAAACCCTGTACAGCCCTAGAACAGTTCTACAGAAGGACATGGTAATGTCACACTTCAGATATTACACATCCACAGGATTAAAAAAAAAATACCCCAAACTTCCCCATATTTTGTTAATATTATGAAAGCTGTCTGGTGAGTCACTTCTGCTCTTCCAGAATGTCACATTCAATGGATTGCAAACATTTAAACAATAAAAAAAATAAGATCCATGCCCAACTACAACTCCTTGACACAGATGGTAGTCACCAGTCCTTTTCCCTAAATCAGTTGTGTGTCTTTTGCTGACGTAACTTACTGAATTATTTGAAGCCACGTGACAGACCCCCATGGCAGCTGAGGAGATCTGTGTTTCCCACCACATTCCTAACTGTGAGGCAAAAGGAAAAGGTGTACAAGTAAATTCTTTATGTGATCTGGAATAAGAAGGGCAAAACAAAGAATGACAAAAACTCTAAAAGTAGAATCAGTAGACAAAACAAAATTTAGTAGGGCAGATTCTCTTACAGAAAACCAAAGTAACTTCCTACAATAAAGGGCCTAAAACCCACCACACCTTTGGACAGATAATGTCAAAGGCGGCAAACCAGAATTCCTAGAGGAAAAATACAAGGAAACCTTTTGCCATTTCTCCTTTTAGCTACAATAAGCTGTTGTACGTATTTCTGATACAAGGGGTTTGGGTTAACAGATTTTCAATTTCTGAGACTCTTCAATATACTATAGCTATCACTTCTCCAAGTGATGCCTTATTAACTTGTAGATTTTACCTGAAAGATCTTTTTATAGAAGTTACTGATGGAGTAAGCAGTCAAAGACAGCACATAAGTGTGCCCTTGACTTAGTCCTTTACTCCTTTCCTGCATTCCTTCCAGTATCACTACACGTTTTCCTCATGCAGGCAGATCAGATGCACAGATTTATAAAACAGGAAACATTTTTGTTTTCTAGCACTCCTCTATTAGTTCATACTGGTGGATGAGATCTTGTGGCACACAAGCAGGATCTGCTGCCTCTCCCAGCGGTGTCCATCTCGTAGGATTCAGAAATCCACCTGCTACGCTCCCAGGGGCCCACGGGTGCAGAGCTGGCCTGGGGTCTGCGCCTTCTGCTGCTGCCACAGGCGGGCACGAAGCTGCACGCAGACATCGCGTGTGCAGGATGGGGCACAGGGAAAGCGGGGACAGAGCGGTACAGTCACAGAAAAAAAAGTGAAGTTTCAGACTTCTTGCTGAACCAAAGATTTGTACTGTGCCTACTTTATCTAAGTTGTTCTGCTTTCAGTTATGCACTTAAACAGTTACAAGCAGACCAAGCAAACCAGGCAAACCAAGAAGTTATTTTAAAGTTATTTCCTAACACAGAGGTAAAGCAACATCATCTGTAGCTGCATTACTTCTACTATTGCAAAAGCAAGTGCAATATGCACTGTCCGTGAGGTGTGAGCACAACAAAACCAAATTCCGACTCTTAAGCAATTCAATTATTTTGGAGTTGAGTTAAAAAAAAAAAAATCTTGATTAGCTGTGTGATTTTGATAGCACTGTTTATACAGTTCTGTAAGTAAGAATATTAGGTACAATAGCCTATCTGCTGTTGTAGCCAGACTTTACTACTGTTTTACCTTCTACCATAAACCAGATCTGTATCAAGATAACCTAGACAGTGCTTAGCTTATGATCAATGTCAGAAATACTGTTTTCAGCAGTATTCAGCGTTTCCATGTAACAGCTCAACTCTAACATCTCAGTTACATATGCTGCAGAATTTTAAACTGGTTTTTCTTCATGCACATAAACTATCAGGTACTGTTTTTATCTTAGGAAAATTTAGCCCACCGAAAGGTAGAGAAACAAAGTAAGTAAACGATTAGCAGGTCGAGTTATAATTCAGATCTGAAAAAAATATGTGTACTCCTGGGTTTGGTCTGATAGTTGCTGCTTTTTATTCCTTAAATCGTTATTTCCCCTAAGAGACTTCAGACCAATGCAGATGATTATAGCACTCACTGAAACACTCACAATACCCCCACCTTTTGGGGAAACCCGTGAATGACACTCCAGCGTGTGTTTCTACCACGTGGTTAATAAATTATGCAAGTTAGCAATTACAGTTAACAAATTATAAAAACATGTCATTGCCACCTGATAATTTTAGTAGGGGATCACTCAACAGCATTTCCACCATGCTTGGCATCCAGCACTTCATTCTATTCTTCTTTCCTCCCCATGCTGCCCTCCTCTCATTTTTCTAGACCCTCCTGTTAAAACACTCTTTCTCCACCTGCTACTGGTGTAGTCAGGTCTGTCCATTCCTTCATCTCCAAATGGTAAAAGCAAAACATGACAAATCTGGTGCTGAATGAACCCACACTGCTCTGCTGGTGTGGCCTTCAGTGTTAGCAAAATCTAGGGCTTGACCACAGAGTAAGCTGTACCAAGGTGTGTCTGAAGCCTCCTTTTGACAATGAACTGGCCAAATGAGCAGCGGTCTGGGGTGACAAAGGAATTCACAGCAAGCATACCAAGTGAGGGATAGGAAAAAGCAGTGTACAGGGGACAGATCCTGGATTCCATATAGATGCAGGTAAACCTCCCTAACAGACAGTCCTTATCCCAGCTCTTCTCCCTGACAGAAAATGGGCAGAGGGAGTGCAGGAAGATACCCGCACAAAAGGCTCCATAAAGCTGAGCCTGCTTAATATTCAACATATCTTTGCTACAACTTTTGCTGTAACCTTGTTTGAAAGTCCCATCTCTGCAACGACCACATGTATAAATATTCAGAGCTGACAGCACAAGAAGGCAACGTGATAGCAACCACCTTGGAAACTGCCAAGACAGCATGCAGTGTGCATCATCCAAGCCACTGTCCTTGTCACAAATATGCTGATATTTTAAGTTTCCAAATAATGACAACAGTTGTTTTTAGCCTATTGAGGACTCTACTCAAAAGCTGTTGTAAGGTTAAGAAGTGAGGAAACTCCTTCACTTAGCCTCAAAATGAAGCTTTCTTTGTAAATTTTTGCTGCATCTCCCATTAATTGTTGGATTGTCAGTCACAGCACAGTCTCAGCACAGGCCTGGGATGGTGGCTCAAACTGACCCCCACCTTTCAGACTCACAATGATCATTATTGGTTACAGAACAGCAGACTGCCAGGGTACAAGGCTGCTCTCAGCTCAGAAAGTGTTACACTGGCTTATCTTTTCTTTCAAAATCATTGAAAATACACAGACAAAGCAACAGCATGACTTCTGAGATGTGAATTCTGATGTAATTCTGATTTCTTGTCTGTACATCCTATGTTGCCAAAACCCACTAATAATAACAGGTCTTACTGCAGTCACATAGATACCATGCACTGACAGTAGTAGCTAACTTATCCAGAAGTCAGCAGTTAGTGAAGACAGGTTTCCAGTGCATAAGCAAGCACAAAACAATTTCTCAAGAGCAAATGCATCAAATAATATTCAATGACTTTGGTTGTTATTGTCATGGCTTAGCCCCAGCTGGCAACTGATCCCCACAGAGCCGCTTGCTCACTCCTACCCAGGGGTAGGAGGGAGAATTGGAAGGCCAAAAGTGAGAAAACTTGTGGGCTGAAATACAGACAGTTTAACAGGCAAAGCAAAAGCTGCATACACAAGCAAAGCAGAACAAGGGATTCATTCACCACTTCCCATGGGCTGAGAGGTGTTCAGCCTTCTCCAAGACAGCTGGGCTCCATTACAGGTAACAGTGACTTGGGAAGACAAATATCAATGCTCAGAATGTCCCCCTCTTCCTCCTCCTTCCTCCAGCTTTATATGCTGAGCATGACACCATATGGTCAGGAATGTCCCTTTAGCCAGTTGGGGTCTCCTGTCCTGGCTGTGT
>VZTR01009220.1:0-13939 GCA_013400775.1 Chaetops frenatus
AATGCATAATAAATGCCACAATAGAGATATTTGTTATTGTATCTCATCTGATTTTGATATACTTCATAAGGTCTACTTTTAGATTTACCCTATCAGTGGCTTCACACCTTTTTCTTTTTTTTTCTGTGCACAATCTTAACTGTTAAGCACTTACAAAAATATTTACTGATTTTCTTCACAGCATTGCCCTTTTCTCTATAAAATTACACCTCCTGACCCTTGGAATGGTCAAGTTTTAATCCCAAGCCAGTAACATCTACTCTGTATTTAAAAATGTCACTACTTTTAAGTCCAATACCTACTAGTCTTGCAGGGCTAGAGGCAATAATTTGTAAAGGGAAAAATCCTCAGCTTTGCAATTGGACTCACAGACCTTGGTTCTAACCCTGCAGGTCTGTCAGCTATCAAACATGACATTTTAAAGAAAATGTACAGCGGAGTTATTTTATAGGAACAGAAAACCATTTTTACCTTACTTCAGAAAATTTTTATTGCTCTTTCTGGCCCTATGCTTTCAGTGAATAAGATACCTAGTTTTACAGGTGGGTGCATATGAAAATAGCACTAGTAAATGCTTTAAAGAGTAACTTGTTCTAAAGGTTATGTGATAGGATCTCATGCAAATATGTTAGAACTTTTGAAAAAATGGAGGAACGAAACACTCACTCAAGGTCAGAAATACAGAAACAATAGCCTCAGCTGTAATTTTTCTTGTGTTATAATGTCTAATATCTTTTTATCTTTCAGGCCACCTAACAATAAAACTAATTAAAATGATTGCAGCATTAGTTGAATTAAACCATCCTTCATTTTCAACGATATCTTAATTAATACTAAAATGTAATACAAAGCAAACTGTAATTTCCTGCAGAGTCCTGTATAAGAATTATAAGAACTAGTACTTCTTGATGACATTTAAAAAAAATTCTGCTTCAGAAAAATATTAATTCAATCACCTTAAAATTGCAAATATTTGACAGCTCCATTTTTCTGTGTTTCACAAATTTCCAATTTTTAACTCACTTGACTATTAAAAAAATCAAAAGTAATAGATTCAAAATTAATTCCACTTCTACTGAACTTCCCGTCTTCAAAGTCTGGGTTGTTTTTCATTTAATCAGTTTTAACTCTGGAATAACTTTCCGTGAGTAAAATTTAGATTTTTAGTGTAGGAAATGGAATTAACAAATGCCATAATCCATTGCTTCTCTGAGACCATGGGTCAGCCCAATATTTAAATGTATCTATAACTTCATATACTAGTGATTTCAGTGGATTTGCTCATATAGGCAAAGGTATTCATATGCTCAAGTTTCATGTGAAATCACAGCTATTTCCATCTCAGAATCACAAAATATCAATGAATTAAAATTCAAAAGTAAAGATCACTGGTCACATGTTCTAGATGGCAAAATACTATGCTGCTGTACTTGATAATCAGAGCAGACCATTCTTGAATTTTAATCCTGATGATCTCTAAAAAAAAGTAAATTCAAATAAATGATCTTTATAGTGTTGCTATAATTTCTATTAATAACATAAATTATTATTCACGATTAAACCTAGAGTGCAGCAAATACTGTAAACAGATTTATGTTAATTTAATAGCTTTTTGCAACACTTTGCAGAATTAGCAATCAATTCCAATTTGATTGTAAATAATAGTGATAATCACAGAAACATGCTTCTCTATCAAAACATGTTTTAAAGGCCCCCTGTACATGTAAAGTAATTCATCTACCTTATCAACTCCTCCTCTCCAATTTCTAAAAGAAAAATGACTGATAATGCATTCCAACCTTTTAATTTCCGTAATCTAGAACTATTTGTCTTGATGTTTCTCGAATGGCTCAGTTCCTAAAAGAAGTCACTTGACGTCCAGAACGCTTATGCAAGATTATTAGTATGACTTGTGCTGAACATCCAGGAAAAGACACCACACCTTATTTATTTGTTGACAATATCAACAGGCAATTAAATATATGCTAGTGGTTGCAAAAATTGTTTCTTTGTTAAGCAAATTTCATGCTAACATTTTCCCACTTAATTGTCAGTCATTATTGCTCAATGTCACTGGGAAATGTACATTTACTGGGAGCAATGCTGGTACAAGTCCTGGCAGAAGTCAGGAGATGGCAAGAGAGATCATGCTGCTCTACTTTCTACCTGGATACTGTAATTCTTCCATGAGTGAAATCATGTGAAACTCACGTAAAGTTTCACTGCTGACATGAAATGATTTGAGCAGAGAGTTCCATGGAAGCACCTATTAGAAAAATGAACACTTAGATCTGAGAGAAAATACTGATGCAGCTGCCCTTGTGCTACTCATAGTGTAAAGTGAGAACTGTGGCATGAAAGGGAGGACTTACTGACAGAGTGTAGCTGGGGATACAAGGATGGCAATGCAGCTAAAGAAAGACCATGGCCTGGAGCAGCTATGAGGAAAAGAAACATTGCAGTACTTGAGATGGGTGTCAGGAAGAAGCAAAGCTCATTGCATAATGCCTCTGTGCATATTCTGTCCAAGAAATTCTTTTATGTCTGTACATAGCAGATGGCACTTTAATTAAAAGTTCTGTAAACTTTCCTAAAACATCTTCGTGATTTCTGTGTTCAGCATGTTTATGTACCTCCCCCAGCAAATTAACAGGTTTTCAAATATCTTATCCTCATTTAACAGTGATGTATGTGAACTTCTGCTTCACGATGAAGGACAAATCCAGCACTACCTGCATGATGTTAATATAAGTTTTGCTCAAGCCTGTAGTAAATGTCGTGCATACAAAAGGTGATGGCAAAAGTGAGGAATGGGATAAGAACATGAGGGAAAATGGTCTTGGATATGAGGAATAAATATTTAAGAGTTTTTGACAAATGAATACCAATTAAATTATTGTTTAATACCAATTCATGCTTGTAATAGCATTAGAAGTTAATCAGAAAAAATAGCAAAATTATGTGAATAGGATTTTATCTCAAATAATGGAAAACAGGTGTATTTGTAAGTACACTATTTTCCTTGAAACACTTAATTTCTGATTTAAAAGTCAATTGATGTAGTCTTTTAAGCAACTTTGTAAAAATTACTTTAGAGATAAATGTAAAGATTGAAAAACAAGCTGCAACATTGGATTTCATGAATGCTTCAAAAATAGTCTGCCATTAAATCTTGTTTTTCTTTTGAAATTAAATTGTTTACATAGTGTTTTTGTTTCTTTGAATTGAGAAGGGAAACCTTGATATGCAGGACACATCACCATTCATTTAACTGAGAATCTGAGCATTCACACAGTTGTCTATGCAATGTTATATATGTAGATAGTCCCATCTTTACATATTTAAGTCCATGAGGAATCTGGTTCTAATGCTACCATGTATACAATGAAATGATGTTTTTGAAAGCTGAAATGCAAATGACAACAGCAACCTGATTGTTTGCTAATTCTGTGGATTGTTTCACGGAATTTATATAAGAATTTATCTGAGTATGTTCTGGTGTAGTCAACACAAAAGTCTGCTTCTTTATCTGTACTCGTGTTTAGAGATTTCCATTGAAATTGCTGCCAGAACCTGCAAAGGTCACACTAAGGTTTTGTGAAGGTCTTTCTGGATATGTTGCCTCTGTATCTGTGAGGCAACATATCAAACATAGCCATAAACGCACGTACTGTAAGCACTGCTTTCTGTGCCAAGTAAGTCATCACATTAATGAAGGGAAGAGGCCTCCAGCAATCATGTGACTCCTACATTTTTCGTTTTACCAGCTTTGGGTCCTTTCACAAATTCACACCATGCACTATACGCAGAGAACAGGAAAAATTGCTTTAACTGTTCATTTTGTCTTTTGGATAAATGAGAGGAGGTTGCTTCATAAAAGAAAAACTGTATATAAAACTACTAAAGATTTCTTTTGGAAAAGCAAATTCTTCACTAACTCCCAAGGGAATTGTGTGGAAAGCTCATGCACATGCAAACCGAATGTGTATATATTTATGACTCTAGCTATGTAGCTACAGTAACATACAGTATTTCATTTTGTATTCACTATCAACCACACTTGCTCCTCTTTCCAGCTAATCTTCCATCTCTGCAGCTCCTCTTTGGAATCTCATTAAATTAACAGGTCACTAAAACATTGTTTGATCATATTTCTCAACCACTTTTCTTCAGCCTATGAGTCAGCTCTGTAACATATGAAAGCCACATTATTTTTGCACTCATTTCCTCTAATATATTTTAAAAATTTAGTGCTAAGAAAAGATCTATTCCTTCCCACCTTCTCTTCTGTGGTGCAAGGTAGTAGGTATTTTAATTCAAGACTAACATGAAAAATAGCAAACTACACAGGTTTCAAACTCATCTGACTGAAAGATGTGCAAAATCCAACATCCAACAGATAGGATAGTTGGAGGAAATGCAGAATAAATTAACTCCTGAAAAACAAGTAACAGCAGGATGAGCTGGATTACTGGAACCCTATGACACTCAAGTAGAGCTAGGTTAATACCTGGCATTTGCTTACATATTGTTGACAAATTTTGTGATCTGATATTTGGACTTAATGTCTCCTACTCTGCTTAGTGTCCCAAGAAATGTGAGACATATATTCCCCTTCCTTTGCAAATCCAGTGAAAATAGAAATATGTATGTGTCTAGAGAATATTTTGATAGTTTAATTCTCTACTGAAACCAAACATCAGGGAAATGTCCAGTTTAACACAAAATGCTTGATGAAAAGGCAAAGCAACTGGATAGAGTGCTGAAGAGAACAACAAAGAAGATAAAAGATCCATAAAACATGACCTACGAGAAAAACTGTAACAACTGGCATATTCAATTGAGAAAAGAGAAAACCTGAGAGGAAAAATGACAACAGTTTCCTCATATATAAGAGGTTGCCAGGAAGAGAAAGTACTGTCCTGATCTTTTCTGCCAGACATCGGAGAAAAAGTGCTTAGACTGAAGTAGGAGTTCCTAAGGAAAACTTCCCAGCTGTAGACACAGTGAAGCCTTGACCATACTCTCTTGGGGAGCCGTGGAATCACCATCATCTCAAGTTTTTAAGCCTACAAAACAGTCTACTGGGAATGGGTCAGAGGCAAAGGTAAGTGTTCTCCTGAGTAACCTCCTTCAATATGTGCTATGAGTCAGTGATTTCTTCTAAACGGAGCTGCACTCCTGGAAGTGCTGAAGTGCCTTCCACTACAATGATTGTAATATGACGGTGCTGTATCTGGTACATTTGAGCACAAACTTGGGNTGTTCCAGGATTTGCACAGATGTGACCTACTAGATTTCAGAACTGAGAAGAGCTGTTTTACAAATGCAAATGTAAGATCCAAAACCAGCTGAAGTGAGCAGAAGAGTTTCAGCTGGCTTTGATGGCTTTGGAGCAGGTCTGCATTATGTGTGTTCAAGGTCATATACGGGCTTCTGTGGGGGTGTGTGTGTGTATGTGTGTTCTGGGGAGAGGAAGAAGGAAACATTTGTACAGCCACTTACCCTGACTTTCAACTGTTGGCTTTGTGTAAGTGACTCGGGGGTGTATTTAAACTGCCTAATTTAGGAATTGAAATTACTGTGGCATTCAGGCTCAGAACAGAAAAAGTGAAACAGCCTAATCTCTGGGGTGGACAGGCTCCCCATTTGCCAGTTAAGAGACTTAATCTCTATCTTATATGAAACACTTATTACAATCTGAATACATACTTTACAATCAAATTGAACATGTTTTTAAGCATTTGGCTTATCTTAAGTGTCTGAAGAGTGCTTCAACAGGAATATAACATGGAACATAAACCAGAGTATCATGACTCACAAAAAAAGGGAAGTAAAGTTTAAACATTTAAAAGGTCATATTTCATTTTTAGATGATGAAGAAACTGTTTTATATGTTTATAACAATCAATTGGAAGCAGTTGAAATTTCTTAGGAATTTGTGAAGCTAATTAGTTGACACACTGAGAAATCCAAGCTATAAAGCATACCAGTCAAATAAATGATAAGAAATATTTTTTCAGTGTTTTATTGCTCTATACAGGAACACATTAATATTAAAGATAATTGATTCTCTGTGGAGAAGTTCCCTTGTTAAGCATTGTATTCATGATATTGAAAAACACTGATATTTTTTAAAGGGCCTAATAAATAGTTCAAACAGTATTAACAAAGTTCTTTCTGCCACAGAGTTAACTCAGTATGTGAAACTGAATCATGAAGTGGGTCAGTGATCAAATGCCCAATTTTCTAACACAATGAGCTCCTGTGAGGTACAATGTTCTCTGTGAAGTTATTTAGAGTTGACAAGCTACATCATCTCCAAGAGGTTAGTTAAGGCCCTATACTGCACATTTTATAATTCGGAAAAAACCATTTTTTTTTCAATCATTGACCGCTGCAAACAACTCCCATTGAGTTAAATAGAAATTTTGTGGACCAAAGAAGATATATGCTAATACTGTAGTATGTTACATATAAGCAATTTAAAAAACAAAGTTAAAGTGACTGGCAATTAGAAAGAACACTTTTACAAATTATAAAAGCTATATTTTCTTAAAAAGTGTGAGAGCCCTGATTTCACCAACAAGCTTTGATTATTCTGATGATTTTATAGCTGTCTTTTTTCATCAACCTGCTCTGTGACCTCTTTCTTTCCACCACTTCCCATAGGCTTGGTTTCCTGTGCTCAAGGTCACTTCTGATCTGCTAGAACTGCACACCTTTTTGACAGCTGGGAAAAACCCTATGCCATAAGAAAAAAGGTGTGAAAAGCTAGGACCTCGAAGTACACACACTTCACTTGTTGTCTCAGGAGTTGTGCTGAAGTCCAGGCCCCTGCCCTTGGTTCATGTCTGTTGTTATGATGTGCTTGGCCTTTCACCATTGCCAGTCCTGACCTTGCCTTGCTGACTTGACTTCCCAGCTTGATCTCAGACCTGTCACATCACTGCAGGCTGTCTGGTGATCAGTGGGCTATGACTGAACCTGCACCTTTCATCAGTGGTTTTGCTATCAGCATCACCTGGAGGTCTACCCACTCCAGATGCTCTCTGAGGTCAAGGTGCTTTACCATAATCCAAATACATGTAGACAGGGGACACATTACAGCCCCGAATAAGAAGTTTTTCTCACTTTTGTCTTAATCCATTGAGGGCAATAAAAATTTCATCACCTTTCTGAAGAGTCTGGGATCCTTATTAACGAGGTTTAGGAAAAACTGTATTATCCAGTACAATGAGCAAATGTTATGCAAGTTAATACAATACATTCAACAGAGAAGGACCTTGAGATGTCTTTTCATATGGTATTGCAAAAATGGATTACAAATGTCCATTAATTAATTATATTAATCACAGCTTCTTTTTTTTTTTTTTCCCCTATATCACAGAAAGTTATGTTTGATTCCTTCATACTTTTTTTGAAATCTTGGCCAGGCAGCAGGACGGGGTGCTGTCACTCAAGACTGATAAAACATTCCTACAGATTTCCATACTAATAGCACAACAATCATTTCTCAATGCATCCTATTCTGTAGATGACCCCTAGAGTAATTTTAAAAGTTTTATTTGTACTAGTAACATTTCTTTTTCTTAATGTAAAGAGAATTTTCTCTATCACTCATATTTTGCACACCTATCCTGAACTCTGGTTTAAGGCAGGTCCATAGACACAGGGCTCTATCATGATCCTATGCACGGTGAGTCCCATAGATAGCTTCAGCATTAATAGAAAATTACTGCTTTCTTAATGGAGGTGAGATAAGCATCAGGAAATTTGTCTTTTCTCCCTGGTAAAACATGGTGGGATGCAGCGTAGATACTAGGCATCTCTGTCTTAACCTGTTGAGAATGATTGGAGAGTGCTTAGCACCCTCAGTTTGCTGTGGCAGATTTAAAGCTTTTTGGCTGGGATGGGCCCTGGATGATCCAGAACTACTGGATAGGTACTGTGTATTTACGTAGTGCTGATCTCCTTAGCACAGGGGGAAAATAAGACAAAGAATATCATAGTTTTGGTGTGTGTGCAAGATGTGCCCCTTAATATTTGCATTGGCATTAATTGGCACAAGGGGGAAAAAAAAGTTTTAAAACATCTAGGTGTATTAAGGGGAATGAAATTTCCCTTGATGAAGGGGAAAGAAATTTCTCAGATTTTTGCTCTGTGAGGGAACTGAGTTACCTGTATTTCACCCTCCAGGATGGTGAGCCTTGCAGCACCAGGCTGCAAGAAGAGCTCTAGGGACATTTCAGGCTGAAATGAACCACAGACAGAACACAAGAATTATGGAATCAATAAGTAAAGTAGATTATGACTGTCTGTAGAAACACAGGTATGCTCCATTCTTGCAATGTGAAACAGTCTTGGACTGTGGCCCGCTTTCAGGGCTATGTCAGAATTGCTGATGCAGAGGATACCCAGAATGCAAAAATGATGCAAACGTGCCCAGAATCCAGAATTTCTCCCTCATGTTCTCTTGGAAATCAATCTGGCTACAGAAACAGGATTTATGTAATTTGATCCCTCTACCCCATGAAATCTTTTTTCTTTCTTTTTTTTTTTTTCGGAAGGATTCAACTTCAACAACAGTAAAAGTGGTTGTAGTTGAAACTCTTCTTTGAGAAGGAAGCTCCAAGCATTCAGAAGGAAAATGAAGATAGAATTATAGCTTCAAAGGCAAATACTCTTGAAGGCCACCATAGAGTTCATCATATAAAAGGCCATCATAAAAATCTATAATATAATAGACGTGTGCCTCATTGATCCTCCTTAATGAAAGCAACTAGACAATTGTCCATAAACATGTAATGTCATCTACAACTGTAAAGTATTGAATTAATCTTCACTGAGATGTCTGATTCTCCATGTCTACTTCTACTTATGTACCCAGCACTAAGGAGAAAAATATTTCAGGTACCTTTCGTTAATATTTCATACTGTCTGATGTAGTTGTCTCTCTGTCCACTGCATTGCCTATTATGAATCATATTATGAGACAATAGTTTTCCCTCTTCTCTTTTGATTTGGGTTTGGTTTAGATTTTTTTATTTTTTTATTTCTCCTGTTGCTTTTGGTTTTGGTGTTGGGTTTGTTTTTTATTTTTTTCTTGACAAATTAATTTCAATTTCTCAAATTTTTTTGCCTAAGTTCTCATGTATGAGGAACTTGTTCAGGTTTTGCTCAATTGGAACAAAGCTGGTTAAGAATATTTCAAGTCTGCCTTGAAGTTCTTCCTAGCAGATAAAGAATGAAAAAGGGTCTGCTGACAAACTGTGGCAAGGGTTTTCCTTTCCTTTCTCTGTAATTTTACTGCAACATTTGATATTACAAACCGTGAAATTTTGTTTTCTACTCCTGAAACATGTCTGGGAATTACTTGTATTACACTTGAATGCTTCTAATAGATTTAACAGCCTACAAACCACTTTTAATCATCCATGTGGAGTCAGACTTGAGAGATCCCCAGGGATCAATAAGCAGTCCTTTGTTATCTATTATCAATGTGTAACCACTGGATATTTAGCAGTCATTATACTAATTACAGCATGGGAAAATGCTTTCACTTTTGGGCATAGACTTACATGGATTGATTGAGTCTCTGCTACTGTTGTAAAAACTTGAAGGTAACCTGGGAGTACCTCCTAGCACCTGTGACAAATTGCTTTGATTTTCCCAGTAACAAAGTAACATGGTCTCAGATGTTCCTATTTTTTTGGCAAAGATTTGGTACTTTTTCTCTGCAAAATAGCAGGTTACCATGTCCTCATTCCTCTTCATGTTTTTCCTATTTCTTGTACTCAATCTGATGGTTAAAAGAAACAATGTTTCAAACCCAAGGAAATATTTACTGTCAGGTCTTCTCAGAGAAACAGTTATCAATTTGATAGGATTAGTGGCTGAGGGAGCTCAGGGTCTTTAGTCTGGAGAAAAGGAGGTTCAGAGGAGTCCTTATTGCTCTCTTCAGCTGCCTAAAACAAGGGTTTAGTGTGGTTGGAGCCTGTCTCTTTCCCCAAGTAACAAGTGACAGGGCAAGAGGAAATGGGCTCAAATTGCATAAGGACAGGTTTCGATTGGAAATTAGGAAAAATTTCTTCACAGAAAGGATTGCCATGCATCGGAATGGGCTACCAAGGGAAGTGGTTAAGTCAGTATCCCTAGAGGTATTTAAAAGATGGGTAGATGTGGCACTTAGGGACATGGTTTAGTGTTGGACTTGCCACAGTTACATTAATGATCAGACCCAATGATCTTAGAGGTCTTCTGCAAACTAAATTATTCTATTATTCTATGTGATCCGTTAATATCCTAACTTTGCTTCAGGAAAACTTATTCATATGTTAGTCACTTAAAAAATTTGTATAGGACCCCAAAATTATTCTTAACTTTTATTTATCTTATAATTAGATCATTTATTTGATAATCTCAGGCTGTTCTGCTAATTCTCTTGAATTGGTAGTTGTTCTGTTTGTCTTCTGATGGGCACTTGCTCTTTTAAGATTAGTTTGGTTTCAGATCACAATACATTACCAAGCTTTCATCATTAGTCACCAGCAGTTCCTTGAGAATTTAAGAATACTTTTTTTCTAGTTAGCCTCCAACCTGTAATAGCTGTCTTCGATATAAGTAGATAGTCAGTTCTTTGTAAGAGGTGCTTTGAAGTATTATTTCTTGTTTCTACTTAATTCTATACAAATGAGATTGTCTTACCTCCTGTGGCTTGATGAGTTCCACAAAAATTTCTCTGCAAGTATCACAGAGGTTTCTCTCCTCAAGGCCCTGCTTTTTAATCTGTACCTAGTTCTCTTTAATAATCTGATCTGTCAATGTGGGCCTAAATTTCATTTTTATGCTGATGACAAACAAATTGATGTTATAAAATTAGCCCTTAATATTTCTTCTGTCACATCTGTGTTGCCTGCATGCCAAGCTGATGACATGGTTTGAACATTTAGAAATTTCATACAATTTAATGCCTCAGAAATATATGATGCCTAGGGGAAATAAACACCATTTTAAATCCTTATTCTTTTCTAAATCTGTCATTGTGGGCTCACTATAAAGAATTCTGCAAGAGTGAGGACTGAGAATCCAGATCTCATAGCACTAAAATCGTATGTGTCTGCTTATACATCACAAAGTGGTGGCAAGTGTGTAGCAGCAGAGTTCCAAACCAATATGGTACACACCCAATAACAAACACATAATGACTGCCCACTGGCAATTTTGAACTGAAGAAACTGAAATTAAATTCAAGAACTATTTTGGCACAATTTTTAGAGTATCTTTTAATTTTATGTAATTACAGATAGAGACTTTTGGAGCATGCGTTTTAAAACTTATTTGGAGAGTTTCAGTGTTTTTAAAATGATTTTTACAAAACAGTTAGATTAATAGATGGCATCAAACTGAGATAAAATTCCAGTAGACATACAATGAAGAGCGTCTCTCCAAAAGATGGTTTCTGGTAGAGCTCTTTGAGGAGGCTGCAGTAAAATCTGAAGCCAGGTAAAAGTTTTCTGGTTTTGTGCTTTATCTGAATATGAAACACAAGGCAGAACTGTTGAGTTTGGCTTCCTCAACAAGTAATCACTTAGTTTGAACCAAAAACAAAGCCTACTTTTTCAATTAATTCATAGTCAAGAGAATTGAACCAGCCAAAATCTGAGGAATTTTAGTCTAAAATTTGACAATCAATGTTTCTGTCAATAGGGTCTGGAATTCAAGGCAGATTGAAAGTTTGCATAAAATTTACACAGTCTTCACTTCCAACTTTCTATTTCTTTACATGTGAAATAAACTTCTAAAAAACCCCCAAACAAGTCTATAAAAGTAATCTCTTATCTCTAGAAGAAAGGAGGTCAGGTTCTCATCTCACATGTCAGAATAAGAACAGTATGTTCAGAGAGTCTGCTATGAATAAATGCAACATGTATTTTTCATGTAACAAGATTTTATCATTCTCACATAAGGTTTGCTGAATATGCAAGGCATTCCCTACAGATTTCTAGACAAAAAATTTTTTAGGTATTTTAACTGATTTCCTCTTTGTCAGCATGACAGAGGAATTCTTTTCCCTTCTTTTTCTGATGCATGGGTATTTAAGGTCTAAAATTTCTGAATATTAACCAAAATTGGCCCAAAATTCTCTAGTTACGATGTTTTTGATTTCCCTTAAAGTCTATAAATCCATAGAGAAAAATGAATTTAATTAATATTTTAAAATGAAAACTTCTATCAACAGGTCTTAGGAGCAAATATTTTATTGTGAGTAGTTGTTTCTCCTGCTGCTCATCTGATTAATTTTATTCCTTTTCTTAGTCCTTCTCTTCGTAACTGGGAATAGGGAAAAATGGCTGGAAAACATAGGGAAAAAAATCCTAAACTAACTCTACTTCTTGCATGTAATTTCTCACATCCCATTGCCCACTGCATTGATTTTCTCTGTGTTCAAAGCAGGGTTTCCTGTTCAAACAGAGCTGGTGGTGGCAGAGAGCCAACTTGCAGCTGGGCTGGGGACTCCCACTGGCAGGTCAGAGGAGCAGTAAAGTTTAAAACAATACGTCACTGCACTGCCCTTCTTCTCCTGGTGGTAAGAATGGCAATGGTTCAGGATCTCATCAGGAAGATTCTCTGGGTCAAATCCACAGCTATAATGTGATCCTTAACTGTAAGACTTCGTGTTAAGGCCAGCAGACAAAGTGAGTAATGTGGTTATTGACTGAAGCTGGAATCCCCAGAAAAAAGAAGAGGAACTAAGAAAGCAGGGAACTAATTAGTTCTACCTGCATGCAGATGTCGTGCAAAAAGAGAGCCATCTCCATTTCCAGGACAAACTGTGAGCATTTTGGAGGTACCTTTGGAGTGAAGAAATGTCACTGGGCACTGAGTACATGCAAAAGTATTGCTTCCATGTAGTCAACCTAGACCATAAACTTTCCATGACAACTGTACAAACATTCATATGTATGGATGTACTTGGAATTTAGTCATAACAGGAGCTTGTACCATCTTTGGCATTTCAACAAATACCTTTATACCAACTTTTGTCATCCACAGTCTTAAGTTAGCCCCAGGCAGTTCAGAGCTGCGTGGAGTTTAGGCTTGAAAAGGAGAGCAGACAGCTGAGAAAGGGGCTTTACCCCATTCTCTAAGATGAAAATATTTCACAACACTTGCATCGCTTATTGAGATTAAAAGTCCAAAATTTAGATGTTTATGTTAACATATTCTTTTAAAGGTAATGGAAAGTATATATCAATGTAAAAGAAGCTTGACAGAAGAATAATCACTCTTCAAACTACTTCTGGTTAAGAGAAGACATAGAAATCCATTTTTAGGCAGGGTCAAATAAAACTCAATACCAGGATACCTGCATATCTCCTCAATTTTGATGCTGGTTGCTTAGCTGTTAAGCCTATTGCCTTTTTAATGTTATTTGTAACATACTGAGCCAGTTTCGCTGGTGTGCTTTGCTTTGCTTGTTTGTACCTCTTCAGTTATGCACAGCAGGCCTGAACTGAGTTTATTCAGCTGATTAAGGTGATTGGCATGAATGGAGCACTGTGAGACAGAATGTACCAGTAAGTGTGACCCTTCTTTAAAAAAATCAATGCCAAGTGTTGAGATCCCTTCTACCTCTTTAGCAGGCTAAGGAGGAATACATTATTCCTTATTTTAAATATAAAGAAGGTCACATACTTGTTTACATTTTTCTGTGACAATGGTAATATTCTTGTAGTTGAATGAAATTTTGGGCAATTTGACACATTTATGGGGAAAAGTGTGTGTGTATATAGCAAACTCAAATGCCAACATATCAATTCAGTGTGCATTTAGATTTCACTCTTGTTCCCTCACATTTCTGAGCATTCAGATGGTTTTATATGGAATTATAGAAGTGCTATGCATAAATTTTTGTGTTTGCATGGGATGCTGCTCC
>VZTR01009220.1:34746-45672 GCA_013400775.1 Chaetops frenatus
TTCTGTTAATAAAATATTTTAATCTTTGAAGTTTAGGCCTGTTTTGCATTTCTCTTAATCCTTATTCTCATGAAACCACTACACTGCACTCTCGCCTGGTGTGAGCAGGCGAGCAGGTGAATGTGAAACCACTACATTAAATGGTGTTTCTGCCCGGTTTTGAACAAACCCACGACAAACCTGTGCTTTGTTCTGGAGGTATCTCTGCATAACCTGGCGCCTGGGCACCTTGGTGATCCAGACTGGGAATCTACTGCTTGCACCACGCATCATTTCTGGGATTCATGTTGTTTTCACGATGAGGAGCAGAGTTAGCAGGTATACAAATGGTGTAGGCATGGTCATATCTGGCCTTGGGTATGGGACACAGGCTGGAAACTTGCTTGAGAAACACCCTGGAAACAGCTGGGAACTTAGAAGTGGTACTGCCTGCTGAAACATGCTGTGCACCAAAAATGGCTTAGTAAATCCTGAGCAGAAGTCTGCTTAAATAAGCCTTACTACTTGGCAGTTTCCTTGGCTACAGAACAAAAATGGAGCAGGGCAATACCACTGGAATAGCTTGTGATCCTCAGAACCTTTAGTTTCAACAGAGGCCATGCTGTTAAAAAACTTGCAAATAAATGCCTGCTCCCTGCCTCTCTCACAGTAATTTCTTCCTGTGCTCTGTGAATTTCAACTTGAATTTGAATTTTAGCTGAAACTAACTGCAGTATATATGAAAGGTATAACATATATACCTCCATTAGGAAATCAAACCCAATTAGATAGCTTGACAACAAAGAAATAAATAGGTTGTTTAAAATATATGCATGTTGATTACTAGGACTGTAATTTGTTTTGTATTCTTTATTTTAAGGTTATTTAAATTTATCTTAAAGATGTGTATTCATAATATTAAGAAGTGATTAAACACAGAATGAGAAGTTCAAGAAAGGTCTTAATTTGGCACATAGTTACACACAATAAAAATTTTTGTAAGCAACGAAGGAGAACTCAGAAAGAAGTGCAGAAGAAGAGTGAGGGACAGGGGGGGAGGGGATCAGTGATAGCACAGGGCAGAGGCAAAAACCTTAAACTTTGACCTTGCTGGGTAATACTACTACATTTTAAGTTTAGGCAATAGAGTTGTATGGAAAGAAAAAAGCACTGACTTTACTCAGGCAAAACTCATTCAAATTACTAAACTGGAAATTTGAAGAAGGAGAATTTAGTTTCTTCTACTACCTTCTTCCTGCAAGGCTCCCACTCCCCATTTCTGATTTCTGAGATAATAGTCCTTTTAGTCTTTATATCCTGTTGAGTTATTTCTTCTTAACTGTTTTGGGAAGGGCTGGTAGTCCTGCTCTTTTCCACCTTCTACTTAGTCTTGTTCAACAGTCTGTCTTCTCCATTCTCAATTTCTCTTTCTTGCCTCCCTTTTGAGACCCCTCTTCCCCTTTTCTCCTTTTCTGGATTGCACTAAGGATATAATCTTTCAGTGTTCGCTAGTGTATTTCATGATCTCATCTGTTACTTGTTTGTTGCAATCTGCTTCCCTTCTGCCAGTGAACACGGTAGAAAACCACACCTCTTGGTGGGTAATGTTTACCCAAATGCTTCAGGAAGGGAGAATGCCTGAGTACATGCAACAAAAGATGTGTAAAAGAGAAGGGGAGTGGACAAAAAGGAAAGAAACCTGTGCAGAGCTGCAATTACTGGAAGTCTTTCTACTGATGTTTGATGATAAATGTCTGAATCAGACAGCCTTCACAGTAACAGGTGTGTAAATCCACCTTCACAAAGTAACTTGGATTTTTTTATGTCCTTCACAAATGCTCTCAAGCTGCACTGTGGTTTGAACAACACTTATATTTACCTTTTGAAAAATGGTGTGAAGAAGAAGTATTGCCGCCACATTAACATTTTTATAGTATGGCTTGCTCTAAAACTGTTAAAGGAGATTGTCTGGCTTAAAGCCTGGCTCAATGATTCCTGGAGGATATTTTTTTCTGCAGTATCCAACCACCATATGGAGTGCCAAGAAGCATAAAAGAGATTTTAGAAGCAATTCCATGATTACAGTTACTATACATTAAAGGCACAGAAGAACTGTTGTAAATTATCTGCATGGCTCTTGCATAATAAATTACTTTACTCACATCCAAGTGACAGGCTTCCATTACAGATCATTTTGTTTAAATGCATGGCAATCTTTTTAAACAAATTACTTCTAGCTTCAGAACTCCTGTGACTCTGGCAGTCTCATTCCAGACCTGCCATTAAATGTCTCCTGAAAAATTATTCTTCACCCCACTGTCCTGGTTGTCTCACCTCCTGTGGTCTGCCCATCTTAGGTATTCAGATAGTGACAATCTCTAGAGTAGAGATAATTTTATCACTTTTTAAATTCTTAATGCAATGGAGCCTATACTAGTCTGTAGGAACTTCTGCAAGAAATACTTAATAATGATAATGAATCACACTAATAGGATGAATTTTGGAACACATGAGTGGCAAGAAAGAGTAAGAGTCAATTATTTCAAAGATTTGGACCTGAGGATGAGTTGCAATGAGCAATGGTTGAGGACCATACAAGTAGCACCACCTGTGAAGGCTTTGATTGAAATGATTCAGCACAGGGAGGACAGAAGGAGGATAAGAACCCTGTTTTCCATAGCAACCTTCAACTCTCTTAGACAGGAAGCTATTATTTTCTCTGCTGAAATTGTGTGGTATTTTCTATGATCATTTCTTTGTCCATTGAAAGTATTTCTGGCCACAGCCATCACCCAGCTCCTGGGCAGCACCCACTGCTCCTCTTGGCAGTCAGCAGACTGTGTTCTGTATCCTCCTCAGAGCCTTTTGGGTTTCTTTGTTTTCTATTTGTCACCTTTTGGACCCTTTCATTAATTGCACTTCTAGCTCTGTAAGTTCATGAAGCCTATAAGGATCTCAGATTTTTTTCTAGGATAGCCCCAGTAAATATGATCTCTCCAATTCCTCGAAGAAGTGAAGTGATGTTCTAAACTTCTTGATTATTTGCAGAGGATGTGTAGATACTGAGAGAAGCAGGTGTCTTGCAGAAAACAAGAAGTGCAAAATTATATAATTTAAAATTGCACCAAAGCACAAAATGACTGAATTAAGATTACACAGCTTCAATACTGTCATTTTCCAACTGTCTAGAACTCAAGTGGTTACATGAATACTAGTTGTTTTACCCCAGGATTTTTTGGTTTTATGGAGTTTCTTAGGTTTAAAATATAAACAAGCAAGACTTCCCAACCTCTTTGTTTGAAATCCCCTTATATTTTACTGACAATCCTCTAAAGTTTAGGAATTTTGGGGTTTTTTTTCCTCCTCAAATTCTGAGTGGAGTGCATACCAGTAGTCAGAGCCTTTTCACTTCACAGTGTATTTTCAGTGCACTTGTTTTTCATTTCTCCTTCTCCCCACTTCTGTTGCAGTCTCCCTCCCTTAAACACCTTTTACTGCCTCCCCCTCTACTGTTTCAAATTTGCCCACTTGGTTTCTCTTGCCAGCATCTCTCTGTCTCCTACTCATCATGCCAATATTCCTTCTTTACACACCCCCAAGTCTTCCTCTTCACTCTCAGGCTTTGAAACTAGGCTGATTTTTTTTTTTTTTTTCTATGCATCAAGACACAGGAGTTTTCCTCTGTTGATTTTTGATAGCCAAGCTCCACACCAATATTTTGGTGCTTTCAGAAATCATTTTAAGAACACCTGTAATGCCTAGGACAGAGTTGATCTTCAATGAGTTTAGCAATCAACCACTAATAAATCTCTACATAATATATTCTGTTATTTTTCAAAAATTCTTATCTTGGCTTCATACAGTATAATGTTTTCACTGAGGTGCCTACAAGCATGACACTACATATCCTATGCCATAGCATGTGAGACCTAAATCTTTTCAATGAGTTAAGTTTAGATACCAGGAAAAAAATACCCTGTAATTTCTACACAAAGAAATGACCGATAATTTAGCTTAAATTTTACCCCCTTTACACTTGAGGCAGAGAGCAATACACATAATAATCAGTCCACTCATACTTACACAAAATTGTAAACAAATGAAAAACTCGGTATTATATCAGAAACGAGAAGATAACTTTAAAATCAATAATTTTTAAAATTATGGGGCTACCTGTGTCCCATTATGTGTAGATGTACACTGTAAGTGTTCATTCCTTCTCGCATTGTGTTACTTTCTGTACTTATCTGTGCAACTTTTGCCTCCTGCCCCTGAACAAGCCCCTGAGAACTTCTAGGGAGCTGGAGGCTGAATCAGAGGTCAGCAGGCTTTTTTCTCCCAAGTCCCTTCCAGCTACTGCAGTTTGTTGAGATATTATTTCCCATCTCTGAAGGGCTGGCTTCTCTACTTGGTGGAAAGAAACCATTTCTGAGCAAAAGATGTGGTAAGAACCAGGGCCCTGAGGGCACTGCCAGGACATCATGTCCCTGTCCTGCTACAGTCCTGGGGTTCCCCCCATGCCCACATCATTTCCCCATGGCCATCAGCCCCTGCCTCAGTGACACCACAGCAGGGCCGATGACCAGCTTGTCCCAGCCCTGCCCTGCTTGGCCTTGATGAGCTGGGCTCTCCCCTGGGCTCACATCCTGGCCTGGTCTCAGCCTGTCCTTGTCCCCATGGAGGTGCCCATGCCCAGGGTTGGGGCTGCCCCAGTGTGCCCCGGCTGCCCTGCTCCTGCCCTGGGCAGTGGGATGGGCCCTGGCTACCAGACCCTTCCCTGGCAGATCCCTGGGGACCTTTTGCTGCTCCTGGACCCCAACCCCAGGGAGCTGCTGGCTCCTGCTGCACCCTGACACCACGAGCAGAAGCCCTGCCTGTACCTTTCACCTTTGCTGATGCAAGTCTCAAAGATTAGGGAGCAGTGAGGCTGATCTTTAACACTGTTGGAAACAAATCAGTTTTTCAGAAAGGTAAGCAAAGCAATAGAAAACGATAAAGTCTGCCTCGTTCATTTCATATGCTGAGGAATTTTTTAGGTGATGCAGAAATAATGAGTTTACTAGACTTCAATGATGATAGGGAAATATTAGAAACTCATAGGTGCAAGAAGTCACTGGAAAGCTTCTTACAGATAATTATTATGATGTCCTTGGACAGGATGCTTATTTTTCTGTTCCTGACATAAACAGAACATAATAAATAATAAGGAGAAGGTCAGTGCAATGCATCATTTATGTTGGTTTTAATATCTGGGTTCAAGAAAAAAACCCCAGAAAGTAGTTTTAAAGGAGCCTGAATATATGTACATTTTATGGATCTTAGTAAAAAGGGTAAAATACACCCACATATTCACACATAACACAAACACACTTTTTTCTAATTCCAGACTGACTTTTAAAGTACTTTCATTTTATTGGATGCAAAGGGTTTGGGTATTTTTGTGATTTCTCTGGTATTCCTAAATTAATTTAACTGATTTTCCTTCTAGATAAACGACAGCATCTTGTAAATGGTAACACATTGTATTTACTGCTTTCTGGACAGCAAGGGTAGTCATGGTCCTAGGGACCCTCAGGAGGGAAGCTGGCAATCAGCTGATGAATACACAGTGAATTATTTCCTGAATAGTCATGACAACTGAAAAAAAGTTAGTTTTCAAGACTTCAGGCTTAATGTTAAGAAAAACAAATAAGATGACTCTTGTCTGAATCACTGCAAAGAGTGTGCATCTGCTTCTTGTGGCAAGGAAGATATATTTTGCATTTTCCTGTCTGCAGAATCTCACATAGCTATTGTGGCAAAGAGAGAGAAATAGAAACTGAGAGAAAAGAATAGATTTTTTTTTCAGCTTTCTAGTTCTGTTGTCTTAGTGCTAAGTGGTGTAAGTAACTGGGATGAAGCTGTGAACTGCATTTATAGACACAGAGGATCTGGAATCTATAGTGAGCATTTACAAGAGAAGAAGGACCAATTTAGAATTGCAGCTTGAAATATAATTTCCAAACAAAATTACAATTGCAGTCTTCAACATCCCCATGAGAGGAAGTGAAGAGGCAGGTACTGATCTCGTTACTCTTGTGACCAATGACAGGACTTGAGAAAATGGCATGAAGCTGAGTCAGGGGAGGTTTAGGTTGGATATCAGGAAAAGGTTCTACATCCAAAGTGTGGCTGGGCACTGGAAGAGGCTCCCCAGGGAAGCGGTCACAGCACCAAGCCTGACAGAGTCCATAAAGTATTTGGACAAGGCTGTCAGTGGGATTCTTCAGGTACCCTGTGCAGGGCCAGGAGTTGAACTCAGTGATCCTGGTAGGTCCTTCCCAAGTCCACATGTGATATGGTTCCATTCTATGATTCAGTGACAATTATCAGAATATATCAGCCTTGCAACTATGAAATAGCAGTGCATGCCAGTCATTATCTTACCCTAACTTACGAATATAACGTGACGGCCAGTGTGGTCCAACTGCTTAAGAATAACCCCAGGCAGTTGAAGTGCCTCAAACTGCTACCTGCCATCACAGCCAGGTTATTTATTGCTCATTTACCCAGAGCCACAGGCAAGTGAGATATTTGATCCTGACTCTCAGTGCAGGCTGTTTTTGCTATGAGCAGCCAATGTCAGACTTTCAAGTTCCTGATTGCAGTGGAAAGATGCCCGTAATAAGTAACAGTGACAAGGGCAATAGAAATGCCACTTCCCCTTTGGAGAAATTAAGAGTGGAGAGCAGTTTTAAACCTCACCAGGATCGATCATTACTGGCTTTTCTAAGCTAATAAATAAGGAGAAAGAATTAAAACTATAGTAACTCAGCTTTCACCTGACAACTGAGAACCCCTAGGACATGTAGACAAACAGGCCACATATCGATGAACTAAATTAGTATATTGTAAGGGCCTCAGCACACTGTAGTTAATAACATTCCTGCTGGTTTCAGAAATAAGAAAAAAAACCCCGACAACTTAGGGACTTTTTCCTACTACTCCCACTCCTATTCTCCACCTCCCACTCCTGACATATTATAAGAAAAATTTCAGAAACATGATGGAACAGTTGATTTTTTTTTTCTATGACCCACTCGATCAGAAATAAAAGAAGTGCCACTGGTAAATCACCACAGTGTATAAGCAGCAGAATAAGCCTGAGTGTCTTTACCACAGTTGAGGGAGACACTATAAATGAGCCTGTATAATTTTTCTTGTCACGTTGTAGATGCCACACAAAATTCTGCACCAAGAATTTGTTTTCTAGGATTCTGTGGGAAGTGAATAATAAAGAAAGGATAGAAAAAGTGGCCAGGAAATAAATTTTACTTCCATGAAAAATGTAGAATATAAATGTATCCTATCAAGTAGACAAAGTTAAGCCATCTTTCTCTCTGTCATTTTCTCACAACAAACTACGCAATAGAAAAAGAACATAAAAATCTCTCTTGTAGACAACTATGCAGAAATATTAAATAATTCACTAGATTCCTCCAGAAGACCTGCAGGTGATGGCGAAAGAGCAATACCTTTGCCTTTTCTCAGAGTGATTGGAAAGAAAAATATAATACACTAAATTGGGATATAGCTATGTTTATTTTTAAATAGGAAACGAGGAGCAATAATAAGAATTACTTTAGTAGCTCTCAAATATTTTGAGCACAGTTTATTACTTTGCTTATGTTAAAAGGTATCTATAGCACTAGTTTTTCTCTAAATGAAATTTTAATCCTCACTGAATGTGAAAAATAATGAGAAAGACAGTGTCTTGGTCAGTCTTAGTCCACATACTTTCAAATTAACGGCCATTCTCCTGGAGTTTATTTAACATTGTAACTCTAATGGAAATTACATAGGAAAAACCCATCTATTTAATT
The DNA here is from genome assembly GCA_013400775.1 of Chaetops frenatus. Classification (NCBI taxonomy): domain Eukaryota; kingdom Metazoa; phylum Chordata; class Aves; order Passeriformes; family Picathartidae; genus Chaetops; species Chaetops frenatus. The sequence goes on from VZTR01009220.1 coordinate 42,588, forward strand.
GAATTATAAAAAATTTTGCATACATGCTGAGGATTTAATAGGACTTCCGTTCAAGAGAAATAAGTGCTAGGAAGTGACAGAAAACTACCAGAATTTTCAGGAGGAGCTGCCACTGATGACTACGAAGAAATGAGTCAACAATGATTGCTTAATGAATTCCTGCTTTTCTACTCAGGCCTAGCAGTTTGATTTACTGGTTTGTTTCTCTTCCAACACTATAACTTTGCTGTACAAGCCAAAACTCTTCAAGGCAGAGATCATCCCACTTGTGAAGCACTGGATGTGTGTTTGTACAGGTCCTATAACCAATCTCAGTCCCTTCAGTTCCACCTAGAGGCACGAGTGCACAACAGCAGCAGGAATCACCCAGCACAGACGGATGGACTAGTGCAGAGGTGGGGGGAAATGAAACAAGTAATCCAGGAAAATACTGGTTTTTTATGCATTTGTGTCTTCTTTTCTGATTCACAGGAAAAGTTGAAGTTTTCCCTGTGTTAAAAACATTTAAAACTCTGTTTCTGGGTAGATTCTCTTGTCATGGAAGCATCAGTGCTCACCTGTAGGTGCTTCACTCTCATTACCCGGTCACTAAGCCATGTGAGGTCTGTAGGAAGTGACTGAACTAGCTCGGAATGGGACACATCCAAGTCCATCCACGTACATTCTCGAACAAAGAGGAAATCAGTTTAATTACGAGTCCCATTTCCTGAGGTCAGTTTGGTCAATCTGAAAGGTCCATGTGTTACAGGAAGCAAAGATGAGTATGTTAAAAGATCTGCTAAAATATGCCTTCAGATTTATTGGGTTGAGAGTGCCTTTTCTTCTACATTTACAGAGAACTCTAGATTCCCTGATTAAGCTACTGAAAAGGAAAATGTTAAAATGATAAAGCATTTCTGTGACTTTTATGCCTGTGAGAAACACTAATTTAAATTTATGACTCCTGGTTTTTCTGTATTAATATCCAGACATACCATGAACACTATAATACTCTTTTGAATGTTGTCTTCATGATACACAATTAGGTTATGAGCTGCCAAATGTACTCGGAAATGAATACTCAAACCACACAGTGCTGAAGTTCACACATATTTGATTACACTTCAGACATACTCAGCACAGAGTTGAGAGGTCACACTCCCATCTGGTCTGGTCTGGTGGTACTTGGCAGATTTTAAGTTAACACTTTATTATAGCAGATGAGAATGCTCCTCCATATCTATTAAAACTCATTAAGCCAAGCATTAATACTGAAGACTAGTCAATAAATACAAAACCCCCAGTTTCTGCATAAACCCATGTTGCTTATATTTGTAGTATTTCCTATCTCTTTGAAGTTTCTTGTTCAAGCTTTCACCCAGAGAAAATTTTTCACTTAAATATGCTCAGGTGAATAATCTTTTGGATCAGGTAAAAATTTTCCATATCTCCAGTTTCAACTGGAAAAAATTTAAGAATTAACTAGTCTCTCTATTTACTTTATTTTAAAGTCAATTTCTGATCACTAAATCCAAGGTTATTTCATGTAGGTAGCTGTTTTGCCAAAATCAACTTTTGAAATGGTAACATATAGCATTTAGTACATGAATATAAAAATTTCTATCAGCTCTGGAGTGTTGAAATAATGAGGTCTCACCATTTACGCAGTACAGTTCTAAATCATATTTATCTCCCTACTAACTTTAAAATAGCCTCATCGAAGGTCAAACCTGACATTTGTATTTAAGAAACATATCTAATTCTATTTCATTAGAAGATGTTTTACCAGCTTTTTCCAAATCAATTTTGACTCAAATAGATTACCACTTAATTCTTTGTCCTCCTCCACATCATTAATGTGCAATATTGAATCCATGTGCCCTACTTTTGTCACTCATGCTCAAGAACATGAATTCAGATTGAAAGTGCTGTGAAGAAAGGGTTACTACATTTTCTCTGCCCTGAATATCTATTCTGAAAGAGAAGTTTAAGTAGAAGTAATTTGTTAAATCTAGCAAAAGCAAGACCGGGAGGTATTTGAGAACAGCAGGTATATTTACCAGAAATATAATGATGGAAAAGACTGGTTCAACCTGGACAACACTGGCACATGCACAAGTCACAATCTAACAGGTTTTATGATCAAGCTTTTATAACAAAATCTTATGATGTGATTGCCTGCCAAAGCTGGTTGCAGTGATCCAGGAGGCCCTGTCTGATCCTGTTAGACACAGAGTAAGAAAACACTGTGATAGTGCTCCAATTAGACTCTTAGTGGTATTTTGAATTTCCACTCTCTCCTGCATTATTTTGGAAAGACAACTGTAGTACATATTAATTCTTTTCTGGGTTTAAATTCTTCATATATGAAAGAATATTAATTAATGAACCATGTACAAAGGAAATTTGTTAGCAACTTACTTCAGTGGTACGGTGGTTCAAAGTTCAGTTCAGGTGGTTCAAAGATATATCTGTTTTTCTGAAGAACAGTTAACTGAAAGTAAACTTGATTATGCCATTGCGTATGATCTTCAAGTCCAAATCAGTCTGTCTTGAAGTTTCACCTTACCATGGGTAAGGTGAAAAGTTGTTACATCCAATGCAAATATTTTATGTAATAAATAAAGTCTTAAGTGTGGTGAAATTTCTTACATTTGAAACTAAATTTAGGATGAAAATTGTACAATTTAAAAATAATTTATCATAGGAAAATTCCACTGTTAAAGAGACTCAGAACATCTGGATTCAATATGATTCAAAATTCATTTCACTGGCATCCTTGCAACAGAAATATATATGATATAATTTTATGTTAGGACTGTTCTAACACCTGAAGGTGTGTGACATGCATATTTGCATGAAAGTGTATGAAGAAAATGAAAAGTGAAAGCTGAATATTTGTCCCAATGAAAAAATGTTTTGGCTTCACTTTGGAAAAGATGTATATTTAATTACAAGATATTGTATGTACTTGTAAAATTCAAAGGGTGAGTGAAAAGAAAGTGGTACATGGAAGCATAACACTGACTGAGCAATTCTGTAGCAGACAGTGCCAGAGGCAGTGTTTTAAGTACCAGCACATCCACCAGAGGAGATAGCCACAGAG
>VZTR01009222.1:2179-14668 GCA_013400775.1 Chaetops frenatus
TTTGCTGTTGAATTTTGTAACCTGAAAAAAGAATGGTTTTTTTTTTTTTTTTTTTTTTTTTTCTTTTTTTTTTTTTTTTTTTTTTTTTTGGGCAAGAAGACCCTATGTCATATTTGGAGATGACTGGCATTTGCCATACGTTCCTCCTACTGAAACATTATATAGTAACTATATACTATACTACCAGACTAAAGAATGAAAGACAATGACACTTAAAAAAACAAAAACAAAAACAAAAACAAAAACAAAAACAAAAACAAAACAAACAAAAAACAAAACAAACAAACAAACAAACAAAAAAAGTCGATTTGCATGAGAAATAAAGCAATCCTAGGTGTCCATAGGAAGGCAAATTTAACACCAAATGTGGGCAGCACCTCTAGCAGATCTCCTGAATGCTAACATTCATCCAGAAATACCTGCACAGCCCTGGCTGGGGTGATTGAGTGGATCATGGCTTCAGGACTGGTCCATCCAGCCTTTCTCAGTGGGGATCTCTTGCTCTTGACGTAACTGAAGAGGGATTTTTGCTCTTTTCATCTAACAGTTTTCTTTTCTAAAAGGCTCATGAATATCTGTTGTCTGTCCTAGATGTGTTCCATTAATTTGCCAGACATTGGGTGCACCAGGGAGAGGAAGGGCAGATGAGTGGCCAGCTCAGGCTGCGAGTGCAGGTGTGTAGAAGATGTGTCTACAAAGGATGCTTGGACTCCAGGCAAGCACAAAGATGCTGCTTATTGCACAGAAGTTACAGCAGTTTTGGCTCATGGGTGCACAGAGCCAAGCCTAAAGCTGCCAGCTACAGCTTAAAGGCATGCCTGAAGCCACCTTAGTTCTGGTTACAATACATTATATACTTTTCTTTACTGAACATCTTAATACATAACAACCAATCAGGAATATACACAATATCTTTACCATTTACATATAGCCTATCACCACTACTATTATTTCCATACAATGGTAGTAACCATCTAATCACAAAACTTAGTACATTACATTTTAAGCTTAAACTTATTATTCTGTTTTCTTGCAGTGGTAAATTCTTAGACTTTGGTAAAACCATGCTTTTCATTTGCTTATGCATTTCTTGAGACTTATTTACTTGGTAAAAACATGTTTTTGTTTGCAGTCAAACAAATCCTTTGCTCTAGCCATAAAACCTTCTTCCAACTCATCTTCAACCTTTGTCTTCTCAGTTACTCAGTAAGCAGCTTGGTTCAGCAATCCTTGCTTTAGACATCTTTTATATATCAAAGCTAGCCTTCATTTCTATTTCACTTGCAAGTTTTACGTTCTGAGAACCTTCATATCTGTAAGACTTTCCTGTTAAACTTTCATCCTCCCCAACAGAGGTGTAAGGGGAGCTCTTGTGCCTAAGCTGGGGTCCAGCCCATGCACCCCATGGCCTGCAAGGTGCTCCTGTGCCTACTTGTGCAGTGCGGGTGTGCCTGGGAGGGAGACACACACCCCCTCCACCTCTCACCCCAGCCAGACTTTGCTTATCCTGCTGCAGCCTGAGCCCAACACCTTTTATGCACCTCCAGTTATGACTTATGAACTTCTGCAGGAGAGTGAAGCACTGGAATGCCTCAGGGCAACTGATGCTTTCTATTTGTGTGTGGGGGTTATTTTATTTTATTATCTTATAAAATAGCTTAATCAATGAACTCAAGCAGGTAGTAGAAACTGAGACTTCTGTTTATGGGGAAACTTTTGAGATTTATTTTGGCCGTTTGTAAGTAGTGCCGACAACTGAGCTCTGGAGGAGGAAGAAATGGAAAATGGCCTGATGTACTTTTTTTTGGTGTGCAATGAGTCAAAATTCCCTTTCCTTTCCAAGGGCGTTACAAAGCAGAAAAGTGACAGGATTGTCATATTTATGATTGTTTTTTTGTGCATCTGTGTGAAAATAAATAGATTATTCCATATGAATTCCAAATAAAATTTATAGCTAAAGTAAATTTTTCTTATGGATATTGATTATATTGACTGAAACCTCCTTCTTACAAATTCCCTTGTTTGTATAACATAAGTGTTATAACTTGGCTGAAAAAAAAAAAAAAAGGACGTGTATAATGAATTTTGGTATTGCATATTTTACTTAACAGCAAACNTAGATTTTCTCTACAATCCTGCCTGCATTTTTGCACTCAAATAAACTGAAATATGAACGGTAGAACTAGAACAATTGCTGACACTTGTTCCTGTTTCTCAGGTCTCTCCAGACACTGTATTTCTGGTTTCACCTATGCCTAAGCTAGAAAAGAATACCTCTCTTGCTTGCCTCCCCCATCCTTTTTTTTTTTTTTTTTTTTTTCTTTTTTGATAATTTAGCTAAATAATGACCATTTGTTAATAATGTAAGGGCAAAAGAAACAAAATCCCAAAATGGATTAACCTGCATTCTTGTGTGAGTGAAGTTAAATTGCTCCCATACTACTCAGCTGAGGTGATGGTATATTGCGTATATTTTTGTCTCCTGCTGCAATCACCTGTCTTCATCACATATCAGGTTATATATATCTCCTCACAGGAGAGCTTCACTACAAGCATAATCATAATAAAACAGTGATGGCCACCTAAAATGTCTAGTACTAGCCAGGCTGCCTGCCTTCCTCTCAGTTGCTCCACAGAGCAGGCATTCCTAAATCAGACTCTTAGGTAGTCAGATGAAGACAAGTGGGAAGAATTTGGACCAGTGTTCCCAGCAAATATTCAGGGAGAGGCTTAGTCCAAAAAACAGGGCCCTAGTTCAGAGGAAGAAGCAGCAAATTGACATTGGGATGATTACATATGGTTCAACAAGTAACAGATTATTCTCACTAGGTGCAGCTTTAATGATAATGATGCAACAGGTACAACATCTGGTTCACCACAAGACTCTGCAAGAAGAAAGTCAGATTTTTAGCTTATGTAGACATGGAAATCATGTGCAGATCATGACAAAAGTAAAATTCAATAAATCACCTAACAGAACACTTCAGAGTCAATTTCATTTAGTGGCAAGTCAATTTATGTCAAAAATAATTAAATATGTTTGGTTCACCATCAGTAGAGATTTGAGGGGGTGTGGGGGCTTTGATCTAAAAGTTTTAATCTGGTTTGCTTATGATTCTCCATTTTTTAATTTCTGTGTCTAAACAGGAAATTATGAAATAAGAGTGGCCAAACTGTGACATATCCCATTATACTGATAGCCAGGTTCAAACTGCCCTCTATTTCAATCCTTTCCTTTTGTCTGCAGTTTACAGCATGCAACAGACCCCGGTGTTCAGAACACCTCCATCTCTCTTTCTGCTGCAAATGTATAGAATAAAGTACATTTTTGCATTGTGGAGTCTACAGAGGTGGCAGGCAGAGGGTACAAAGGGTTGACTGGCTCTGCACTGTGACTGGGGGTGAGTGTAGGAGAAGTTTTACACACAAACCTCTTCCAGCTCCCAGTCACATGGCAGACTCATAATCTTCAGGCTGCATACCTGGGCAGGCATGAATGGGACACAATTTGTTGAACTAACTCAGGCATGTAAATTCGCATATATTCCAGTTCTCTCTGAGGCCATACAAATATGTATATATAGATGTACGTATGTGAACATGCATATAAATGGAATTCTGCTCATATTTTTCCTGAAGAAATGGTCTTCAGTTAGGAGTTATGGAGATCTACTTTTTTATCCTGTTGCATACTGAGAATCTAAAGCACCCGACAAGTAACAGAGTACATCAGGATCAAAAATCTTTGTCAGAATCAACAAAGTAAACCCAGATCTCTTCAGTCTTTTTTTTTTTTTTTTCTTTGCTGCCCCAAAGTGATTTATTTTACCTTTGCACATATCATGTTGGCAACATTCATTTTAAGTTTAACATTTGAAACTGAAGATTTGACACCTTGGACTGTTCATTCTTATGCCCATGAGCCCGTATCTGTGCCTATCCATAATCATTCTGTGCCTTAGTTTACTGATCTGAAAAATAGGAATAGGCTGAATCTGGCCCTAACTCCAGGAAAAATTCTGTCAACTACATTGACTGCATAAAAACTTAAGGATTTGGCCCTGTGCTGACAGCCAGTAAGCTGGAGTGCAAATGTTCTACATGTGCTATTTGACCTCTACAGTTGAGGATTTAAAACTTTAATTATAGGAACGAGAAGATGAGAACAGATTCTGAGTTAGCTACTTTTTTTGAATAGATATTCAGACTCCAGGGGGAATAGTGATTTGCAGGCTCATTGAGGGAGACAAAGGATNCCTTTCTTTCCTAGGTGTACGGGGGGAGGAACAAAAGGGGGCCTTGATACCATTCCATTAAAATAAATCACTTCTCAATCCAGGCGAGAATTTGTATCAGAATATTTGATATTCGAAACTTTACCAACAAGAGCAAATCAGAGAGGGCATTTGATTATGCAGGGCCAGATCCTGTTAAACCTCCCTGAGAGGTGTCTGACTGAATTCAGGAGCAGATCAGTATGCAGTAAGTTACCTGGATAAGGCTTTTAGACAGTGAAGTCTATGAAAGGGAGAGCTGGGTTGCCTTTTTGTTCTAGGGAGAGCTGGATGTGGACAAATTACAGGAGTACTAATCATGCAGCCTGACCTCCAGCTGCCATTGAAATCAGTGAAAAAAAATTTTTCTTTGACTCCAGTAGAGACAAAACAGGATGGTTAGGGTTAATTAATTAATTACTTTCCAGAAAATGCTTTGAGATCCTCTGATGTAGAGATCCTGCATAATGGCAAAGTAGCACTGTAATCCAGAGAGATGTTTAGAGAGCTGTCATTCATTGATAACATTATATAGAACAAAATCATTGTAATTTACTAATCTGTTCATTTCCTTCCATTAGGGCAGAGAGATATTTTTAGGTTTTAAATTTTCTAACAACAGTAGCAGTCTGGGAGCAGGTAGGGGAAGGAAATTAGGAAAAAATTTGGTTGATGAGCCTGTCTAAAAACAAAATATGACATAAATATACCAGAACAGTCAAACACTTTGCTGAGACCTTCTGTTCAAAAAGCCTGTGTGTGTCTTTGTGTGTGGAATATCATTAGGTGATTAGTAGGTTATTTGTTTTTGCAATTGAGCTAGAAATAATATAGATTTCAAAGGGTAAAAAGTAAACAGGATATCCAAAAGGTGAAGAAATTTCATCCTTCTTTTGCTGGTTTGAATTTTTTTTTTTAATTGTTGTTGGATTTTTTGTTTTTAATTGTTGTTGGATTTTGTTGTTGTTGTTGTTGTTGTTGTTGTTGTTGTTGGTTGGTTGGTTGGTTGGTTGGTGTGGGGGTTTTTTTGGTTGGTTTTGGTTTGGGGTTTTTTTGGTGTGTGTGGTTTTTTGTTGCTCTTGTTGTTCTTGTTGTTGATTTATTTGTTTTTGAGGGGCTTGTTGGTTGGTTGGTTTTTAATTTTTGTTTGTTTGTTTGTTTTTTTTTGGGGTTTTTTTGGTTTTTTGTTGGTTGGTTGGTTGGTTTTGTTTTTTGTCTTTTTTGCATTGTTTGAAAAGAAAAATAATCTTGAGTAGCACAAAAAGATTCTCCCCTCCTTCTTATCCCACCCACATTTTTAAAGCTAATCTCCTAGTATTTCATTGTATATTCTTACAACTTTATTTTCTGTGCAATTTTCGGACTCTTAGAGAGAAATTACTCCCTAAAAATAGTTTTATACGCCTGAATACATATATTTTTAAAAGACATAAGAAAGTTAAAGTTCCTGCCCCAAATGATTATTAGCAGTAACAAATAGCATGTCTGTGTTCCCTTTCAGCTATAGATTGCAGTACATATTACCAGCAGTCATTTAGGTTTGTAACACCCTGACAACGTAGTACAGTATTACCATTTCCATTTTATAGATGAGAAGAACCAAGGCAGAACGATTAAACAAGTCACCCAAAGTTATACAAGGTCTGGGGCAGAGCCAGGAATAGAATCAAAGTCTCTTGAGTCCCTGACCTTCATATTAAACACAAGATCATTCTCCCTCTGTTTCTAGTTAGAGCATTCAATTCACCCCATCTGGTGTGCATGTGTAATTTGTACCGGAGGGGTAATTCATCCCTAGAGGAGGGCAGGCGGGGCTTGCAAGGGGTGTCAGCTGTGATCTCAAGATTTGCATAGCCTGAACGTTCATCGAAATGAGAATTTCTCCCAAGGAGCACCTCTGGAGAACACATAAAAAGGGGCAACGCAAAATTCTGTTTAGAGGTCTCCAAGCTTTCAGAAGGTGATTTTCCTCAACTGTTTTCTTCCTTTGATTGCAAAGCTAAGAATCAAGTTTATCTGTCAATAACCTCAGGCTTCATTTACTACCTTGAAACTGTCATTTGGTGTTTGGGACAGGTGATCATTTAGCGTCGTCTTCTTAACCCTGCAGGGGACAGGCTGTTGGTGGTGAGTGTGTGCTGATAGAACCAATCCTTCACGTGGCCTTCATACGCTTAATTAGCCACTGCAAAACGAATGCCTCTCAGCTATCAGTGTCATCGTTTGAGCTCAGTAGCATTCCTTCCAGAGAGGCACGTAAGATTGGAGGAAAAGAATTGCAATAGCATTAAGGGGACCCTTAAAATATACATATGTGTGTGTGTTCGGTGTGTATGTGCACGCACATACATAAGGATACACAGAAATATAAATATTGTCTGGAGATTATAGATAAATTCCCACTTCAAACTTGCAAGAAAACCTCCCTGGACACTGAAGAATTGTTTGTTTCTTAATTGACAACTTAATTGATTACTGTTTTTCTTCATGGTACCAGTTAGGACACAAAACTGATCTAATGTGGTGATAGGTTGTCCTGGGAAGATTCCTAGACAAATAGCTCAAACTCAGGATCTTCAAGTTTGGATAAGAATCTTAATATTTTGATGATTAATTAAAAGGAAATATTAAACTGTTCAGATTCATCTGGGGCTAAAAATTAAAAGCTTATGTTGTCAGAAGACAGAGACCTGCCCAATGTGAATCTGAAACTTAAAACTTCAGCAATTTCAAAATATCAGTCATAGACAAATGGGACTGGTTCCGCTCTCTCATCAATTTTCTCATTATTTGATCCTGTTGTCATCAAGAATTTTCTTCCAGAATGATGTCACTGTATGAAAGTGGGAATAGAATCAAGCTTAGTATCTCTGCTTAGAGCAGAAAGCAAGATAACTTGATTTGTTTTTTTGGCATTACAACAAGCTAAGTGTCACTCACTTAAGTCCATAACTATTACAGTCATATTGGGCAGTTTCCTGTTGAGGGTGAAGTCAATGACTGTTTTCCACATGACTTCAGTAGTCAATAGACTCATATTTGCTTTAATAATTTCCTTTCCCAGGGGATAAAACTACTTTTGGTGACCTCCCCTAAGGGGTCTGACCAAGCAAACTGTTATTGACAACGTGCTTCTCTGATTTTGGCCCTCAGCTGCCCTGAGCAGGAGCTGGGAGTGGTCAGAGGGCAGAGGAGTCTCCTGCCTGCAGGGACCTGCCGAGTCCTCCCGCTTCTTGCATTCCTGAGACACTGCCCACCTGATTTAGGTGTGTGGACACGGGTTGAAACAAGTCTTCAGTGTCTCTTAATACTTTGCCATAGGCTTCAGTTTTTAATTTGACCCTTTCATGCTAAAACAGACTTCTTGGAGACGTACTAATTTTAGAGGCCAATGCTTAGATGTGTGGAAATTACGTCCCTATTTCTCCTCCATATTTCTTTTCCATTCCCAGCCTTTCCCCAGATCAATAACTTTGCAGAGGGATCTCCAGTAACCTTTGCTTAGGCACAGATTTCTTCAGAGGAGATAGAGCTACTCACATTAGTAAAGTTGAGCTGGATCAGGCCCAAATTTAGTATTAAATGGTGGCAGTTCCAGAACTGTAGCTTTAACAAGGCTTATTTGAGATGAAGGCACATTTTTCAGTGCTCATAACAGCAGCAAGATTCTTATTATACAACATTTAAAAGCAATAATTTCTGCAGATTTAACCTCATAGATTTTCTAATACAATAAAATTAAATTTAAAAACCCTGAATGCAGCAGATATAACCCCTTCATGTGCAATTAGCAAATTTTAAATAGAAACTTTAATATTAACATTATTCTTTATGCCTCGATGAGTGGAATATTATTTAAATTGATATGACATAAGAGGATATAAATAATTCCTAAGTGTAGATCTAAACTAGAATTTCAGACCACATTGAAATGGCAAAACATTATCAATTCCCTATTTCCCAATCTATCATTCATTACAAGCCTGATGACACTTTTTTTTCAAAGAGAATAAATTAGCATTAGAGTGTTGATAAACATTATAAATACATACATATAGATATTCTGAAAATCTGGTATAATAAAAGAAATGCTTATACTCCACCAAATTACTTCTTCTTTCTGGTGGCTGAGAGTGTTGCAAGCAGACACATAAGTTGAAAGTGAACTGCTGCTCTCTTCTCTGCAATAAAAATGTAAACATATTAAATCCTAGAAATGTAATTTAATTAAGGACTATTCTTTATTCTAAATAAACCTATAGTTTATAATAGGAAGAATTACAAGTGATATTTTTACTGAGGAAATGAACTAAAAATGTCTTCTGTGCTGCTTTATACAAGTTAGAAGAAATAGTCATTTTTTCTTCCACAAGGTATAGGAGAAAACCTATGAAATCATGGCAACCTAGACCTAGAAAAAACCACTATTACCCTTATATATTTTTTGTCAAAGTAGTAAGGTCAGTCCAAGAAGGTCAGATGTATTGTGATCTGAGGAATTACCTTTCATTCACTTTTCTGAATAGTTTCAAGATTTTTTTTTTTTTTCTTGGCAGGGGACCTTTGTTGTAAAGTTATGGTTTGGGTTTGTTTACTTGCTTGTTTGTTTGTTTTTTACTGGTTACTTTATCAAGAACTATGTAGCTAATTAATATTTTTTTAGTAGTACATGATCATAACACATCCAACAGGTACCAGACCTCTGTAACTACTACCGAAAGTCACTTTTGGCTACAAGTAATTTAGATGCTTTGAGAAGAATAGTGTAGGGTACATATCGAAAAACCTTTTGACCAAAATTCCCTGTGAATTCAGTCAGATTTGGCCTTTTCAAGGAAAAAATTGATTGCTGCTTTTATTAAGCAGATAAGAAGCAAATTACAAGAATGAGACATTATGCATACCTGCTTTCTTCAAGATGCTTAACAAGGAAATTTATCTGAGGTAGGAAAAAAATGTCTTGCCTAAATCTTCCCCCTCTATTTCCCACAGTGGTCTTCGTAAGCCAAAATACGTTTGCCTTCAACTCAAGCTTAGAGTTTTGCCCACTTCATTTTTCAGGTTAGGTAACAATCCAGTCTTCTGTTTGATATCACTTTTTTAGTGAAAAACCCACTTTGCAAAATCATTTGAAAACTGCATCACCTGAAACAGGCTGGACCCAGGTCACAGCATGAGAAGGAGAGTGGGAGAAGTGCTCTCAACAGATCATGCCGTGCAATGGTGCTTTTTGATGTGATGGATAGTTCAGGTACGTGCTTCACCCCATGACAGTCAGTGAGGCCAGGCATGCACACAGGTGCTTAAATCCCTAATAATTACATTGCAAATTACCTGCACCTTAAACTCTTCATGAAATTATAAATGCCTGTAATTACATGACCTTGACATCATAAATCCTTACAGGCCCCATGGCCAACTCTTCACCAAGAGTAAATTGCCGGAACAGTAATGAAGTTGATAGAGCTGTAGTGAATGGACAGTTAGTGCCTCTTCAAATCTGCAAGTCAAAATAACTAAAAAAAAAAAAAAAAAAAAAANNNNAAAAGTGACTGCCTAAATTAATAGATAGGTTGAAACAGGACGTTGAAGATTAACAGGATGAAAAGGATCTGACATGGAAACAAGAAAGAGAAAGAGAAAGAGAGACAGAGAGAAAGGAATGAGGAAAGAGTGTCCTGAGATTTCATTCTGGACATTCCTAGTTAATTATGAAGGTTAAAAACTAAACCAAAACAAATCAAAACACACAAGACTATTCTCCATTTAGTCTCTCTCTGATTTCAATCACAATTCAAAGACACTTCCATATGTTGCAGGAGAGAAAAGGCTTCTCTACCACAAGGGTTTGTAGAAGTATAATTCATTCTCAGTTAAAAAGCTTCATAAGAAGGCAGTCCCTTCATAGTAAAAAGTGAAAAATAATTTTGTTTTCTTATACACAGCAAAGTTTGCAGGCTTCCGAACCTCTCTGTCAGAATAGAACTGCTCTGCATAGGGCACCTTTCAGTACAACCAGTAGTTTCAAAGTTTCTATGGCAAGTGAATGAGGGAAAAAATGACAAAAAATATCCTAGAACTAACATGAACTTTGTCCTTTCTGTAGCTAGGAGTAGAATGGCAAATAAGGGAAAGTGCTTCCAGACACAAGCTAATCAGCCATATACTCTGAAGCATAAGATTTGATTAACCTTAGTGTGTGCAGGTACAAAAGCTACTCTGAAGGTAACTTTATTTTCCTTTTCTTCTTTCCTTTGAAGTTATAGGGGCAGCTTTTCAGTTTAGCTCTGGTCACTATTTCCTATTTTGTATGATCAAGCATGCAGTCTATGTAATGACATTCACAGTGCACAAAACTCTTTGAAAGCATAAAATAACTCACCAAACCAGTCCAGCCCTGCTAAGGGCAGGCACAGTTCTTCCTGTTGACCTGGATGTGATTAGGAGAAATGAGCATTAGGGATTCTAAAATGTACATTACGGCCAAGCAGTAGCCCCATAGTATTTTTGGCATTTTACTTACTTCAAATATTGTGAAATCCATGAGCTGAACAATTAGATGTCTGAAGGCAGGCAACTGGAGTGCGTTGGGTTTGGAAAACTGAGACACAAGGCCCCTCTTGATTGTCTGTAGACATGACCACACCAAAATACAACAGCAACACAATAAGCTGTCAACAGAACAGCAAAAAATTAAAACAGAGAAATGAAAATGGGTCCAGATACCTCTCTGCTATTTCTGCTTTCTCTGGATTAGCAACAGCATGGCTCAAAATTGTGCCAGACCCAAAAGCCAGCAGCTTTATCCTTCAACTGTGCTAATGCAGGAAGGTTAGCTTTGTTTTCACTCCAAGGCTGGTATAACATCATGACTGGTTATGCACTTTCATGGTTAGACTTTGCCCTAAAGAGAGAAATGAGGCCTCCTATCGTTTTCCTCTCCTAGTCTTGAAGGAGACACATACTTGGCTCCTGTTGTATTGAGTGGATAGTATGAGTGATCATTTAATAAAATATAGAAATGTAAGTACTTAGGCACAGTTATTCACTCAGATTTCCTGAATAATCACCAACATGGAAGGAAATGAACACAGCTCTACGTATAAAGCATTCAAAGAAAAAACATCAGAAAATATTTCTCTTTTTCAACACCATGCAAATTAGTTTCTTAGCTCTGTAGGAAGGAAGCAGAACCAGCCCCTCTGTAGGAGAAGAATAATTCCCCTAAATCCTAAACAATACCTCCCTGTGATATTGGCTGGGCTGGAAGATCTAGTTCAGAATTTGAAAAAATTCTGAGAAGAAATAAATGAAAATGTTATCTAAAAAAGCTTCTAGATTGATGGATAAAGTGCAGGCCTCTTCTTCCAGAGCTGCCTGGGGGAGATCTGCATTATTGGCTGACCCCAGTTCTGTAGTGCTTTTTGCTCTGAAAACCAGTGCCCCCAAAGTGAAGACCTAGCAGCTTATTTGCAGGAACACACATTTTGAAATGGGTTAGCTGTGATGTCTGACTGCTCTAAAATACTTTGGGAACATACAATTGTGCAAGCCAAAGAGGATTTTCAAATCCCTCAAGATTTATTTTTTCTTTTCATGGTTCATAGAACTTCCTCTTGCCTACTGGGATGTTTCTGCCATCAGACCCATTGTTTTTGGCATGGCTCCTGCCAGGTTAGTCCATTGCACTGCCCCAGAGCCTCTTGCTCCTTTAGTACAAGGAACTCTTGCTTCCTTACATCAGAGTCTCTGTGTCCCCCTTTATTATCCTCTCTCATTCTCTTCTGTTTTGCCCCTCAAGCAGGGGAATACACTCAGTGTGTGCCCCTCTGATGACTTAAAATCCTTTTTCCCTTATTCATACTTTCCTCCTTTGTTCTTTACTTCTTCCCAGGGAAAATATAAATATCAGTCATGTCATTTTCACCTTCCTTGGGATGGCAAACATTTCTTTCTGTCAAGCTTCCCAGTTCTCACACTACCTATCCATATTGAACATAAACTGCTCCATCTTTGCAGCCCCATTTTTGTTCCAGTCCCCATCACAATTTTATNATAGCACTTGAACAGAAGAAAAAGAAATACCCACCTCCCAAAAAACAAAACAAAAACAGACAAACCCACAAAACTTCCAAAGAACAAAAAAACGCCATCAAAACTCCACAGATCAAAAAACATTAAAATAAATATTATATTGGCAATAGTAAATTCGGTA
>VZTR01009226.1:0-16053 GCA_013400775.1 Chaetops frenatus
CCCTCCCTCCCTGCTCTGTGTGTTTTTTGCCACAGAACTTCTCCACAGGGGAGTAACCTCAATAACGAATCTTGAAGGCTGGGTGGGACACCCTTTGGACCCCATTGGCACCCTTTTTGGTAGCCTGATGGAAGCCTGCAGGGTGGATGATGACAGCTTCCATGGATTCTCCGATTTCACGGGTAAGACCAAGCAAAGGCAGCAGTCTGGTACATTTCTTCATTTACTAGAGGTATTTTTCTATCTCACTGTAGTGGTTTTTGAATAAGTTTCAAAGTCTTCGTTTCTATAGTATAAGAACTCACATTTGCATACCTTAGGAAAACACAAGGGGGAGAAAACATTGAAACTAAGAAAGCACTTAAAAGTTACCAGTTAGCCCTTCTTCAAGAAGATTCTATATTTCACATTTGAAATAAAACCCTATATGATTTCATAGCAGCAGTCTTCTCCAAATACATTGCGCTGTCCTCTTGGAAATTGTAGGAAATCACAGGATAACAGAGTTGCTAAGTTTGGAAGGCACCTCTGGGGATCGTCTAGTCCACCTGGCCTGCTTGTGGCAGGATCACCTAGAGCAGCACATTGCTCTGGGCTGTGTCCATTTGGGTTTTGAATAACTTCAAGAGTGAAGACTATACAACCTTCCAGGGCAACCTCCTGCAGTGTTCGATCACTGTCGTAGTTAAAAAGTGTTTTCTTATGCTCAGATGGAATTTCCTGTATTTCAGTTTGTGCCCATTGCCTCTTGTCCTGTCACAGGATGCCACTGAGAAGAGTCTGGCACTGTCTTCTTTACATTCTCCCATCAGATATTTATACATTTTGGTAAGATCCTCCTGAGCCCTCTCTTTTCCAGGCTAAATAATCGCACCTCTCTCACTCTCATTAAATGAGAGGTGCTGCAGTCCCTTAATCATCTTTGTGTTCCCACACTGGATCTCCTACAGCATGCTCTTGTGCTGGGGAGTCCACAGCTGGACACAGCGCTCCAGATGTGGGCTCACTAGTGCTAAGCAGATGGGCAAGATCAGTTCCCTCAACCTGCTGGCAACAGTCCTAAATACAGCCCTGGATATTACTGGATTTCTTAGCTACAGTGTACATAATACTCCAAAACAAGGACAGAACACTTAAAATTGGTAACATACATAGTCTATAAATAGTAGGAATTGGAAAGTAGTGTTGCTATATCAATACATGATTTAGAATAGGGATAGGATATGTACAGCCATTTCAATTTCAGTATTTGCTCCCCAGGATTTTAACTGATTAATTCCTTATTCTCAGTCTCTTTCCACCTTTGGGGTAGCTTCTTAATACTGCCACTGTGGACAGAAACTGGGTTCATTCCTTTACTTGAAGCTCTTTTATATACACATCCACAGTCTTCCTGGGGCTTTGCCTCAAAACACCTTTTATTCAATTAGATTTTCTTCAATAAATTTCTACTCTCCTACCCACCAGTTCTGGAAAAACTTTTAATTAAAAAATTTGGAAATCAGATTCTCTGCTGTTACTAAAAAACAAAAACAACCCCATGAAATAAAAACATTTTGTACTGAAAAGTAGCTTCCTTCTGCACACACATAGGAGATCTTCCAAGTGCATTCAGCCTTTCCATTTTTTGCAGTTGTCCGTCTGCTTGTATCTGACAATTACAACTTTTCGTTCCCAAATTAGACTCTAAAATGCTACAAGCTGGAATAGCATTTTGTCATATGTTGTGTCTGTGAAATGCCAAATGAATTGGTAGCACTCTTTAAAGCAGTTTATGGCGTGGCCTGTGTGGAATCTGCTTGTAATTGTTACTAAAAGTAGGACTTCTAATGTTGACAATAAGCGTTTTTATCATAAACACAAGTGTAACAAATCAAGCGCCTGAAAAGAGTGCTAGCAAACTGAGCATATGTTAAAAGTGTGGAGTTCCCAGGCCTATTGTTTTGCACAATTCTAATAGCTTCAACTGAAATCTACATAGGTGTAAAAGTACTTTTCCCTTCCTCATGCACATCAGGGCTTTAAGGAAATGCAGAAATGAATGGGGAAAGAAATTGAAATGGATCTTGCAATTTTGGTCTCATTAACACAAAGCTGCCTTTTTTTAAATTGTGCAGTCTAAACATAAAAATTTTTATTTTTACTTGAGTGGGTAATTTGAAACCAAATTCTTTTTGTGTATTTCTGCTATGTGGAGTCAGATGGCGTATTTTAGATTGGAGTGTTGTATTCTGAGACTGGATAATAATTTAAATAATTTTTAAAAATTAATACTAACAGTGGAATCTTTTGTGTATGTGTCCTTGTAGGCAGATTATGGGTTAAAATGGTTTGCTGATGTGTTTTCCTTTCTGTGTCGTTCCTTACAGAGAACCTGGGGCAATGCAAATCTCTGGAGTACCAGCACCTGCCTGCACACAAGTTCTTAGAAGAAGGGGAATCTTACTTAACGCTGGCTGTGGAAGTAGCATTGATAGGGCTGGGACAGCAGCGAATAATGCCTGATGGCTTGTATGCACAAGAGAAGGTTTGTCGAAATGAGGAGCAGCTCATTTCTAAGCTACAGGAAGTTGAATTGGATGATACTCTGGTGAAGATTTTTCAAAAACAAGCAGTCTTCCTATTAGAAGGTAGCTGAATGTAGATGCTAACTGCTTCTCTAAACTGTCTCCCCTTACACAAGCACACAGAACTAGTGTTTCTGTAGAAACTACCTTACATGCTTCAGATTTTTTTTTTGCTTAGAACTCCATGAAAGTTTTTATCAAATCTCTTACAAAAATTGACATACTTTGCATATCACCTGGCTGTAGAGATAAGGCATGTACTGACCTATAAACCTTTTGTTTTAATTTTGAATAGGCTTTGTTCTTTATACTTGTTGCATGTCATAATCTCAATAACCTGATTATACACTCCAGGCTAGCTATTATATAATAAAGACATAAGTTATCAACAGTTACCAGATATCAAAATTTTAAGTATTCCTTGTATTCTGCAAAAGTAACTATACTGGCAGCTTTATAAGTGCATGAAGATTTTGACCACTGTGCCCAAGTGAAGAGCTCAGAAAATTCACATGTGATTGCTGAGGCAGAAATGTAACATTTTATGTGTGAAAATGAAGAAAACAACTTGCCTTTGAAGTTTATGTTATAGGTGGCAATTCTAATGTTTGGTCAAATATTGTGGTTTAAGGTCTGGTCTTGTGCCTAAGTTATGACCATGATACACAATTTGTAATTTGGAATTAGGTAGTGTTGAAATAAAATCTGTACATGGAAGTACATACTTTTGCCTTAAATTCTAAAAAGGCTTAACACGTAGCACTTAGGCATCATGTTCAGAGAGTGGTGTCACAGGTTCCAACGTTGTCTTTTTGGTTTTTTTGTTCTTTTTGAATGGAAGAAAGAACTTTAAGGGAACAAATTAGCCAAAGGCATAGTCCAGGTTTTGAGTGAATGCACATGGCTTGAAGGGGAGTGTGATACTGCCCTGGGTAAGTTGTGAAATTGTTACACAACAATCAGGTTTTGCTTTCCTTTTGTGACACATTAGTCATTTAAAACTTGTCTTTTATAGAAGAGGTACAATATGTCACTCAGAGTTCACAGCTTTAAGTCATTATTTTTGCCCAGATTTGAAACTGCAGAGAAGCTGCAACACAGTGAGAATTTCCATCATGGTGTGTCTATACTGCTGCTTTATGGCCTTTGGACCAAAAAAGCTAGTCTAGATCTAGCTATTAACATGCAGGATTCCTCTGGATTATAAAATCAGTTTACTGCTTTTGTTTACTGGTAAGGATGCTTTCTGAGGAAAATGCAGGATTTCTCTAACATAGTTTCTGATAATTTAGTTTACTACTTTGATGACTGAAATTCTTTTGATGTTTTCTTACAGCAGTAAAGAATTGATCATAGCAGGAAGTCTGCTAATAAACCTGCCTAAAAATTGGCATTGTGAGCAATGTGCAGCTGTTGTCTTGCATTAGTGTGTGATGAGAAATCTGGCTTTCTTGCAAGAGTTTCAGTTTACACCATGTTAGGTCAAAACTAACTAATGGAGGAAAAATTGTGCAGTGATTTAAGGTGCTAATCATACCAATTTTGAGTTTTTAGTTGAAATTCGGTGGATAGAATAAAGGAAAACTTAATCCAATATTAAGATGACTTC
Organism: Chaetops frenatus; assembly: GCA_013400775.1. Taxonomy (NCBI): domain Eukaryota; kingdom Metazoa; phylum Chordata; class Aves; order Passeriformes; family Picathartidae; genus Chaetops; species Chaetops frenatus. The sequence continues at coordinate 4,177 of VZTR01009226.1, forward strand.
TGTGCTATTCATGCAGATCAATGCATGTTGTATGTAGCTACCTTTTGAGTGCGTGGGAAAGCAGAACATAAGATTGTGTTGCAAGAACTGTTCTGATTTTTTGCTTGACTGCTAAGTTAATGGCAGAATGTATTTTCATGTAAGTACTTTGTCATGTATTCTTTGTGTCCTGACTGAGTTTCTGACTGGATCACCAACTGGCAAACACATGAAATGGCTTCTTTCATTCAAGCAATGCCAGCTAGTTTTGAATGGCTTTCAACTTCATTTCAAATTATTATGAGACACACTATCACCTACTAAATCTTCATTAACATTTCCTTTGCAATTAGCCTTTGTCTTCAGAAATGCCCACCTATGGAGCTCAGAATTTTTTCATGCCTAGTGATTTCTATCCTTGAATGTTGTGCTAAAGTAACAGTCAGAAACGTTGCTGAAACAGAAGTGAGCTCACACAGCTGGGTGTCCGTCCATCCATCCACCCATCCATCCATCCATCCATCCTTTCAAGTATGATGGGTTGGAGTCATAGTAGTATTAGTAGTAGCTTCTGGGATTTCTGTGCAATGGTAGTCCAGTAATATTTAATACAAGATTTTTATTCTGTATGTTGCAATGTTTAATGTCTGAACCTCTTGTCACTAGAGTCAGAAAACTGACAGTTTTTCTATTAACAGGAATAACAGTCTTAAGTGTGCAGGAAAAATGTAGAAATAGGATTCATATGCACTATGAACATTTGAAACTCATCAAGTAAATAGTTGCATTTAACTTTATTGTTGTTGTCTTATCGTGATGCTGCTGTTACCAAGTTGAAGTCTACACGTTACTGAGAGAGAAAAATCAATTGTCCCGATAATAGGGATAGTTTTCACATAAACAAAATAGAATTTTTTAAATCATGTGGTTATACTGGACTAACAACCAGCTTTGGTGCATGATCTGACCTTGTGTTCATCATCATAGAACTGTTCAGGTTGGAAAAGACTAATAAGATCACTGAGTCCAGCTGTTAACCCAGCCACCACTGTGTTCACCACTAAACCATGTCCCTAAGTGACACATCCGCATTTAATTTGGACACATTCAATGACAGTTACTTCACCACTGCCCTGGGCAGATTACTTCAATGCCTGACCACCCTTTCAGTTACAAAGTTTTTCCTAATATCCAGACTAAACCTTGTCTGGCATAATCTGAGGCCATTTACTTTCATCCTGTCTCTGGTTGCCTGGGGCCTTTCAGGCAGTTGTAGAGAATCGTAAGGTCTCCCCGGAGCCTCCTTTTCTCCAGGATAAACACGCCCAGCTCCCTCAGCTGCTCCTCACAGGACTTGTGCTCCAGACCCTTCCCCAGCTCCNAGCCTGTGGCACTGCCTGAGGTTATTGTGACCCATGGACAGGACCTGGGACATGAGTCATGACCACATCCAGACCAAAGGGTTATTTAAATGCCAATCTCAGGTGTGACATTTGACGGATCAGGTGCTGCTATGGTGATTGGTTATGTAAGGTCAGTTAAAGATATGCATTTTTCTGCTATCATCATTCTTTTCTTCCTGGTGAATTTGTGATAAAGCAGTGGCACACCGACAGGGTGCATGGGTATTGCTGTGCATAATATAACTGTGTGGAAGCAGAGCTATGATTATGATTTTCTACTTTTACATACCAGACTTACTGAATGAGCCCCTTGGAGTACTGTAACCATTCTGTCATTTGTTTAGGTACTGGTAGCGTGCTTAGTATTATACAATTTGCAGTCTGTCTTTTTTTCCTAAATAATACATGGTATTTAATATAACTGTAACACTTGTGTATATGTGATGTGTTATATATTTCACTGAAAATAGCAATGTAACTTCACCTTTTGTACAGCAGGCTCTGTCTTTGAATACCACTTGTAGCTGAAGTTGTACTGAATGCTTTTAAAGGTTCAGAAGTTGGGGTTTAGGAGTTTATAAAGACTGACATTCTATTTCTCTTTCCTGCAGGTGGACCTTATAGTGGCTTAGGTGAAGTCATCCATCGAGAGAGTGTTCCAATGCACACATTTGCCAAGTATCTCTTCACCTCTCTCCTACCTCATGATGCTGAATTGGCATACAAAACTGCACTTAGAGCCATGCGGTACGTATTCATGAGTTGTCTAAAAAAAGCATGAGTAGTGGATGTGGAAAGGAGGAAAAGGTTTGGTAATCAAGACCTAGTCTCTTTTTCTAAAATACGTATTCTTCCATTCTAGGAGTCAGGGAGGTACTGTTTTGGTTCTGTCATCTATAAAAGTAAATGGTATCTGTAGTAACTATATTATAATATTTTATAAATGTACAATTAGTTTTCATTTAGACTTATAAAACAGCATTTTCTGTTTCAAATACTTCTAGAATCCCACACCTGGGGCACAAGATTTTGTATTATAAAGCCACTTCAGCAAATGCATTCTCCACCCTTGTGGTTGTGTGTGTATGATGGTATTGGTAAGGAAATAAGAAAAGAGGTATTTCACCGTAAGTCTCAGGATTGTCTGCTGCTTAGTCTGCTCAGCAGGACAATTTGTTTCACTTGCCTTCTTTATAAATTGACTCTCAGCGATAGATTTGAGTGGTGTGGTCAGAGCCTGTACATTTTTAGTGCTTCATAACATCTTAGCCCCTTCTGGGTGAATGTTGGGATCTAAATGGACTATTTCCAATGACAACAGAATGTCTGATTTGCATCCCGTTTGTCTTCAGTAATCAGGAAAAGTATGTTTCTCATGCAGTGTTCAGTGTGTGCTGTCTGTCTCAGGGCAGGACAGATTGGTAATGATATCTAAGAAAAGACTTTTGAATGAGTTTTCAAGGACTTAAATGATCAGTGATACAACTGTTGTTCACATAGAATGCAGGGAAGAAAGTGGTCCCATCTGAATTGTCTGCTCACTATCAAGAACCTAGTAGTTGATGGTTGACAAAGAATAGCCACAGCTGAATACTAAGAGCAGTCAGGTCTTAGATTATATTAAAAAAAAAAATACTGAGTTTTCCTGGTCATTATCACCAAGCGTGATTGCACAGTGGTTGAAGGACATCCTATCCACATGAAGAGTATTTAGCTTCATCAAACAGGTTGTGTCTGTATGGATTGGAGGTGTTTATTCTGGAGCAGGTCTCTACAAAAAGCTAAATAGGGAGAAAATAGTTCCTGTGTTCAAAGGACTAAATGGGAGGCCCTGGTACCTGTCAGTTTAAGCCAAAGGTCTGCTTAGCCTGTTGGTTATTTTTCTGCCTCCAAGAGTGTCTAGTAATGGATGTTACGGGAAGAATCTAAAAAATGTGAGGAGTGACCTTGCATACTTGCTGGTTACAGTTAGCATTTTAGGAAGTAGATTGAGAAGACAAGAGTACATTACTGGTGAACTATTGAGAACATTCAAAGGTATGATCAGAAAGCTACCTGGGCCACTTAAGCTTGCTAGTCTTCTTTTATCTCAAGGTAGGTACATCAATAACTGATTATATCAGAACAGGAAGATAGTACAAAATTTGGTACATGGGAGTTTTTTGGTTGGTTTTGTTTTGGTTTTTTGTTGTTTCTTTGGTTGTTTTGGTTTTGTTTGGTTTGGGGTTTTTTTTAAGGAGAAAAGTTAATTGTTTTATAAAACATACTTGTGTCTTCTATTTACTTTCAGTTACTGTAAAGTATTTCTCAAGAGGTAGTTTGTGTGGATGTTTCCTCCTTAAACTAAACTGTTGGAATGATCCTCCAGTGCTGGAGTAGGCATCCAGCAGCAGCTCTCCTGACTGCCTCAGTGAATATGGTGTCAATATGCAGTTTCATTTTAACAAGATTTGCCCAGAAACCAGTCATAACTGAAAACTTTGTATTTCAAAGTTTTCTTTCTCAACTAGAAAAACAAGCATGACACTGAAAGATCCAAATGATGAAATCTCCAGTTAGTCTTGGGTAGCTGCAGCCCTCATTTGCTATAAAGCTGTCATCTCAACCAAAGAAATTACTTCTTAAATAGACCAGTATAAGAAAGAATTGTCTTTTTGTTTTTGTCTGGTAAAAGCATAGGAGATGCCAGTGCAATCAGGGCTGTTTTCCTTCCATAGCCATTTTTTCATCACTTTATAAGACAGATGAAGGTTTAGCCCTAGACAGTAATCATTCTTTTTGTAGTTTGGTATTTGGCACTCTTCAGAAATGTGGACTGCTATCTTGAACTGTGGTGATGGCAGATCTAGATACTTTCTATGTCTGTCTGCATTCTTCTGCACTCCTTAAAATCTCCTGAAGAAGGGTGATTATTCTCTCTGTTCACACCAAAATGTTAGTTCAGTGAATAAAGGACTCCCAATACAAACCAAATGAAAAGGTAATGTAATACTGCCTTGAGGGGACAAGAATAAAGCAAACATGAAGATTGAATGTCTGTGTCATGGCTGAGAGGTTGAATGAGTCAGAAGATGAAAACTTGAGTATCTTGTCTTCCATGGAAGAGAGGAAGTGGCTGTGGCAAGGACAGAAATCCCATGTGGAAGTTAGGTGCTGCATGGAAATCTTTACAGCTGCTCATGCTTTTAGAAGTGAAACATACTTTTTCTCTCACATCAACATTTATTAAATAATTTCCCAAGATCCCAGCTAGTTGCTCTTCAGATGGAAGTGTTTAGTGTCAGTCTACATACAAGTCTACATGGGTCAGTTACCCATGGTGGCGGCTCAGAAGTATTTAACCTCTCTGTATTCAAAAACACCTGTTGCTGTGTAATTTTTTGAGTCCTTTTAAAGTGTATGGAACACTTTAATATGAAGTAAATGAGTAAATGGAAACTGAGACCACACAGCCTTTCATGCATGCACCTCAGGTCTGCAAGGACAGGGTTGTACAGTCCTTGATGGCCACTTACTTCTATCTAGTTTTCTGCTTGCAGCACTGAAACATATGGAGCATAGCCTTGGAGAATGTGGATCTGCGGTGACCTGGCTGACTGCTTACTTGGCATCTGAACTTGAATATTTGGCTTAGTTTGGCTGATCCCTTGTTAAGCCTGAATTTCACCCAGGCTTTGGGAGCCAGACTTTAATGGTGATGTTTAATCACAAGGTATCTTTGCTAAAACCTAACTAAATAATTGATGTTTCAAAGGAGGAAAAAAATGTTAAGAATGCTAAATCTGCTTTTGCTTTTCTGGTGTTCCCTAATGATGCCAAAATTGTGTGAAAGCCACCAATTCACAACAGCATTTCTTTTCACAGCAAAAGAGCACAGAAGCTGGCAGTGAAATTCGAAGTGACAAAAGACTTCTCCAAAACAGCCTTTCTTTCATGTTTTTTGTCTGTTTACTGTTACTCATATCCCTTTCTTCATTTAATAGCTAATATTTTTTCTGTTCATTGAAGGTATCTTACAGTGCACCTCTGCAGCCTCACTCTGTGGTTGGAAAAAATCAGCTTTAGAGTTTATGTTTATAAGGAGGTGTCTTAGTGCTGCTAGAAAATAGATTTGACTAGATACAAGGGGGTTTTTTATATTTTCTTGCTCTTACATGTGTCTGATAATTATTTGGATAGTGTGTTATATTTTCATGTGCCTGCTAGGTTCCTTCCCATATATTCAAAATTACCTTTCTCAGTGAATTCTTAAATACATTATTATACTATATTATTATTATACTAATATATCACATGCTTCAGGAATCTGAAAAAAAAACTGGTGGAACTTAAATCTATCTTAATAAAAACAAAAACAACAACAACAAAACCACATACTCCATAGCTACTTACAGAACTTAGGTATTTATTTAAGTATCAGAAATTGTAACTTATATTTAAACGGGCTTATTCTATAAGAAATAATCTATCACTGAAAAACACAATGTGTTGGATTTTCAATGTTCAGTAGTTGCAGTTATGTTGACAAAAGAGATGCAACTTCCTTGATCCTCACAGATCACTTCCTTCTAGAAAATTATGTGCATATGAAAGCTGGTAGAAACAGACTTCAGATACTAAGAGACATCAAGAAGCTAAGCACTGGAAAAAGTTTTCTTCTGGACATTGCCTTATTACTATAACCATTCATATGCTGAAACTATTAGCTTAACTGTATTGAAAAAAATGCCTATTTTTGTTCACTCCTACTTTTTGTACTGACATTATTATAGAGTAGCTGGTGTACTGTCTGTATCTAGTGTATTGCAATGGCAGTACAGTTGAGTCTTTGCTGTGGGTTGTCATTTGGACTGTAGTCAACTACACATTAATTTGAATTTTTTAAGTATGAATGCTCCTTGTTGGATAAGACTGTTGTTGATTGATGAATACTTGATGAGAAAATGGAGTCTAAAAATAATTTTAAAGGAAACTTCTTTGTCACTGCTGTTTGGGACCCTAACATCGGATTATGGTACATTATAAAATATTGTTAGGTTAAAGACACCTATTGATGTAGGAAAGTTTGGCCAATGGACTTTTGAGATTCCCCAAGAAGAGAAGTGGTTTTCCAATACGTTTTTTCCCTGAAACTGAAAAAGCATATTTCATAGACAATACCAGTTATTGTTGCAGCTTTAATTTAGCTTACGAGCAACAAAATGTAGTTGTGACTTGATGAAGGAGGCTTGTTCTCTTATTTCAGGTTGCTGGTACTGGAATCCACAGCTCCTTCAGGAGACCTGTCCCGCCCTCACCACATTGCATCTGTTGTTCCAAACCGGTATCCTCGCTGGTTCACCCTGAGTCATATCGAGTCCCAGCAGTGTGAGCTGGCATCAACCATGCTAACAGCAGCCAAAGGTACATTGCTGTCAGTTTTGTACTCAATTGAATGTATGTTTTTAATTCTACGTAGGTTCACAGATCATAGAACTTGTGTTTAGGAGTCCAGGTCACAGTTTGACAGTAGTTTGAAATGGGTATGACAAACTGAACAAATCTGTCATGTATTTTTTTAGCAAAGTAGTTAATTTAGTTAGCTGGCAGCTAGATAAGCACTTCATACAAGGCTGATGAGACAGCTTTTTGTTCTCCTGGCACATGACATTGACTATGAGACACAGAAGTGGACAAGTCGGTTCTAAAATTCACAAATCAGAGTGACTTTTGGCCCTGCACTGCACTAACACCTTCAGACAGAGGAGTTTGTTGTCTCTTTTATCTTTCATTCATATGCAATTTAATTATGGAAGGTTTCTGAAACTGAAGTGTGTATAATTGAAACATCATACTATTGCATAGCAATGTCATGCTCGGTTATAATGGATCTCTGGGTGTTTTGGGAGCTTGTTCCATTTTGGTGATTCTGCTTACACCTTGCAGGTGATGTTCGGAGACTGGAAACAGTGTTAGAATCCATCCAGAAAAATATCCACTCGTCATCACACATCTTCAAACTTGCCCAGGATGCATTTAAAATAGCAACACTCATGGACAGCTTGCCAGACATAACTCTTCTGAAAGTTTCTCTGGAGCTGGGCCTTCAGGTATTTCCCTCATTATTGTTCTTGTTATTGTAGTAGAAGAAAGGAATTTGATGCAGTGTTGGTGCACATAGCTTTTAAGCACAGGAAAGGGTACTGTCTTAGGGCTCTGTCCAGACTTGGTTTTAAGTCTGTTTTCTACAAGGCTCAATGTACTGGTAAACACAGACCAGCAATCTGCACAGCCCCTTTGTGCCATTCAGGTGGACAGTGAAACTGGCATTGCCTGGCCACACTCTTCTGTTCAGGGTTGAGAGAGGACAGGTGTGGTGGGTTCAGGATTATATGTAGGACTGGCTGGAAAGTAAAATCTTCTTGCCAGAAATGCACTGTATTTTCTCCATGGTCTTCAGGGGTTTCTTCCTTTTCATTCTCTTCCTTTCCCCTAAACAGGGACTGGTACATGCTTGTTGAAAGCCAAGGTCAACCATAATGACTGATTGCTAAGGCAGAGCATGTTGATGATGGCCCTCTCACTTCCATCAAAATCCTATACTCCACAAGCTGTGTTATAGTCAGATGTATGTGAGTGTGCTTGAGGTGTACCAGTACTGCAGATCAGTTTTCAGGCTCTGAGGATAGACTTTGCAAGCTAAAAGGAGACAGCCAAGTAGTAGTGTTACCTGACAGTTTTGAATCTTAGAGTTTACACAGTTCATTTCAACAAAAATAAATATCTCCATCTCTCTTTAGGGAATTCTTAAAAAAAACAAACATGCAAAGATCAGAAAACCATTTATTACTTTGCTTCAGTAAATAAAGCTCCAAAGATTTCTGGGGAAAGGACATTTTCCCAATTGCTTCTCATGCTGAAGAAAGGTACTAAAATCTTTAATCAAAAAGCTGAGGGTTCTGTATGCTTTCTTAGGCTTTCATATTTCCATAGTCACTGTGGAAATCTGCTTGTTTCATTTGCCTTAAATGTTTATGTGAGAGAGAGAAAAATCCTTACAATTGACTTCTGTGTCACCTCAAGCTTTCACCAGGTATCATTCGATGTAAACATCACACTTAGGATATTACTGTAATCATGGATACTCTTTTGTAGTTGATAATGTCATCTGAATATCTTCAGTGATGTCTAGTGAAAGTAATATCACAAACCCATACTTTGTCCTCAATCCCAATTTGGAACAAACTGGAACTGTTGTAGAATTTGCCCACTGTTCTGTTCCAAGCTTGCCAAAGGTGTTTTAAGAATCTTAAAGATTTGTTTTCCAGAAGGAAGATGCATAGCAGTTTTTCTGGTAGTAATCCCCAGCTGTGTAGTTTCTTAGGTAATGCTTTTCCTGCAAGAAACCATGTCAGCACTGTCTCTAGTGGCCTACAGATGATTCCCCCTTCTTTTCCCTTCAACCTAATTGTAATTAGGATGTCAGTATTCAGTATTTAGTACCTGACTACTTAAAACAATTATATGCCCTGGAATATCATACGATGATTACTGATATGCTTGTGCGTAGAGGGAGATGTTTTGCAATTTAATTTCAGTAATTGATTGTTGGTTTTTGTTGTTTGGGAGAAGGCTTTTTCATGGGATAGAGTTTTTTCTTGCCCACAGATAAAACAGTCTCTGTTTTCTATTATTGAAGGATCTGCAGTTGGAATTACTCTCTGCATACTGTTCAAAAATATCTGAACAGTGTTTTTCAAATTGTTGGACATACCAGCTGAAAAAGAGGAAATTGAGTGGAGAGGGCAAGAGGCTACCATTTTTACGTCCAGTGTATTTGAGTACCTTAAAATTCCTGTGTGTTGGTCTGTGGCCTTGGTTTGCAATTTAATGTTTATTTTGTTTATTTTATTTTATCAGGTGATGCGGATGACGCTGTCAACGCTGAATTGGCGACGGCGGGAAATGGTGAGGTGGTTGGTAACATGTGCAACAGAATTAGGTATGTTCTGAAATGTTTTTCTTGTCAGCTACTCTCACAGGGCTTGATCTTCCTTGTCAACACCCAAGTTCTGCAAATGCCTCCCACTTTAAGTTCACCTCTAAAACTCCTTTGGTGAGAACACATTATGGCAGTGATTAGTGGGTGTTTTCAGGCACAAAGCAAATGAGACAATAGTTGAGTAATGCAGTATGACTGCTTTCCCCCATAAGGTGGAGGTGTGCCTAACCTATGGGAAGTACCTATATGCAAATTCCTTATACCCAAAATACTCAATACAGGAGTGGGAAAACAGTGCTCTCTCAAGTAACATACTTGGATCATTTTTGAGCTTTGCCACAGATTTCCTGCTTGTCTTCATGAGGCATCTCGTAAACATTCTGTATTAAGATTTACCATCTTCAAAATGAGGATATAGGGTCTGAAAATGAAGATGAGTGCATTAAAAGCTGTATAGCTGTTAAGAAAAAAATCAAAAATCGGCAGCAATGCTAATGGGAACAACCTAAGTACTTATGATAATGGAGCCATTTTAATTGTCAGTAAAGTTATTTCTGGAGAGCATGTTTTTCTGTTGTATTTCTTCCTTCTTCATATATCTGAGTTGGATTGTATTGCACAGATGCTTCTTGAGTTTCAGAACTTCAGAGGATTGCTGATGCTTGTTCTCTGGATTAGTTTATTCTTTGCACTACGCTTAGATGGCCATACATTGTTGTCAATAGCACAGGGAAATAGAGCTTGCCTTTGTATGCCCTACACCAGAAAATGGTTTGTGTCTGCAAATTTTCATGCAATCGTCTTGTGTTACTGCTTTTTTACCTCTGCTAAAATAATTTTTGTTGAGGTTACCTTACAGATATTAGTGCCTGAGTATTATTTTGTGCAGTTGCATCTCAGCAAATAAAATACTGGGTTTAATATTGCTTTAAATTGGTTTACATATTCTAATAGAAGTGTCCCATAAAGAGCCTATAATGTCATGCACAGTACTCTTGAGACTTAATCAACATAGTAAAGAATCAACATGGTAATGCTAGGAATCTGTTTGTTTAAATTAAGAATCTGTATTCTCCGGCTATGCTGGATTACTGCAAATGAGTGAAGGGGTGCATGGGAAGAATCAGAGTGCTGCAGAAAAAATGAAGACCTCTGTGTGTGGTTTAGGTGGGCTCACAAATGTGTGTAAACTGCCTCTAGGAATAAGGCACTCCAGTTAACTCTAGGTTAAATTTATGGAACCCATCAGTCAATGTTTCCTCCGCCCACCAAACACAGTGGGAATACAGAAGCGTAATAACCACTAGTTCATATTGCTCATTGTTTTTCCCTAATAAGGATCTTGATGATCACGTACTTACGGATTTGAGTGCTGTAAGGTGTGCTTAAGTAAGTTCTGCTAAGGCATGCCATGGTGTTCTCATAAGAAAGCCATCTTGCCTGCTTTTCATATGTGCTTATGCCTTGAGATTTACAGTGAAAAAAGAGGTTGTTGCAATTGCCCTGATGTGCAAGGTGAGAGCTGCTTTTGAGTGAGATAATGAGATGAAGTGAGCGGGAGTGTTTTACCCAAATTGTCTGAAGTAAAACACCTCAGCTGTCACAACAGGAGATTAAAGCTTATCATGCAGGCAATTTTTGTTATTTTCTGGGTTTATGTGATTGCTGCAGACTTTGCACAGTAGTCTTGTTTTTAATGTCCTTTTCTAACCATGCTGTCTGAGAGCCCTTCTTGCTGGGATGTACTGGGAACCTCTTAGACCTGGTGGGATGTATAATCTCCTGCTGAACATTTCTATCTGCTGGGTTTTGTCAATTGTGGCTAATCCTTTCTTTCTGTCCCCAGGTGTTTATGCACTGGATAGTATCATGCAAAACTGGTTTACACTTTTCACTCCAACAGAAGCCACTAGTATTGTTGCTACAACAGTGATGTCCAACGGCACCGTTGTCGGTCTGCATCTGGACTGCCATCAGCAGGAGAAGCTGGCCAGCAGTGCTAGGACGCTTGCTCTACAGTGTGCCATGAAGGATCCTCAAAACTGTGCCCTCTCTGCGCTGACCCTCTGTGAAAAGGATCACATAGCTTTTGAGACCGCTTACCAAATCGTTCTAGATGCTGCTACAACTGGCATGAGCTACTCGCAGCTTTTTACCATAGCACGATACATGGAGCACCGTGGTTACCCGATGCGGGCCTACAAGCTGGCCACTTTGGCCATGACACATCTCAACCTGAGTTACAATCAGGACACACACCCTGCCATTAATGACGTTCTGTGGGCATGTGCGCTCAGCCACTCCCTTGGGAAAAATGAGCTAGCAGCTATAATACCTCTGGTGGTCAAAAGTGTCAAGTGTGCAACAGTACTGTCAGACATTTTGCGTAGGTGTACTTTGACCACTCCTGGCATGGTGGGACTTCATGGAAGGAGGAACTCTGGTAAGCTCATGTCACTGGACAAAGCCCCTTTACGGCAACTCTTGGATGCCACAATCGGAGCCTACATTAAT
>VZTR01009226.1:16826-57700 GCA_013400775.1 Chaetops frenatus
ACATATATATATATTATATATATATATTCTGCATAGGTATTTTGACTTTGTGCAGGACAGAAAGTTGTGTAGGTATGACTGTTCTACTTTTCAGTTTGTTTTTTTAATATATTTTATTTTCTCTAGAATTACTCAAACAAAAGCAGCCTTCTATCTTGCCTTGTCTTAATGCTTTAAAATAACCAAACTGGAGATCTAACTACCAAACTGTTCATTATATTATTAAATACCAACTTTTATTACAGTATCGTGTCTTTTCTTTAGCTGATGGTTCTGTACCCTTGTGCTTTTAAAAACAGTTTTTGTTTTGGTGCAAAAGTTGTCCAGTGTCTCTTGTTCCCTTCTTTAGAGAACATGCTAGAGGTATGTTTGTAGGTATTTTTGTTTAGAAAAACTATTTCATGCTCTCCATTTTATTTATTATAATAGGTAAAAAGGTTGTACTTCATCACCCATGTAAACATGCTCATGAAGTTGAAAGTAATTAAGATTTGATACACTGATATCAATTTATTTATGTAACTAAATCACTGTTTTATAAACTTGTTAATGATCAACAATTTTTTTCTTTTGATTAAAATTAGTTTTTTGAAAGTTGATTCTGCGTCCTTTAATGGTGTCTGGTTCTGGAATGGAATTGTGTTACTGCAGGTTCATAGATCATGAATACCCATCTTATGACTTCCCTGCGGTGTGGTGGTATGCAATATGACCACCAAGTCCAGGAAATTAATGTTATGTTCCTCAAAAATCTGCTGAGGAATGGTAGTGTTCACAGCTGCTGGTGGAAGACCTGGTACTTCAGAGAAGGGGCCAAATGCTGCCTGTGTGTGAAGAGGTGTGTTCTGTACCTCAAACAGTAAGCCTTAATGTACCATCCTAGTGAGATTCTGGAGTGTGTATGGATGTGTTTCCACTCTGGATTATTTGGTATATTATTTTAGGAGAGTTGAGATGTGCTGCAGATGTATTCAAGGATGATTCTTCCTGTTCATTGATTGGCTTTTCTAAAGTGTTTTGTGTATTTTGAGTGCAGCTCATTCCACGCAGCATGAAGTTCTTGCTTATCAGCTGATAGTTGGTATTTCTGGTTTTGGAGCCCTTACTCCATAGGAATTGTGTGAATTTGTGTGGAGCCTTCGGAGAATAATGGAATATGGCGTGGTTGAAAATTGAAGAGGACCTTTCTGCTTTACCACCATTTAATCATCTTAGGAGTGTTACTTGGTGTTTCATATTTGATCTGATCACCTTCAATTCCTTTTTTCTTTTAGTATCTTCAGCTGAAAAGATAATTAGTATGCAGCAAGCAACTAACAGAGATACCAGTGTAACCATGAATTCTGACAGTGAGGCTTCCATCACAGAAGAAGGAAAAGGTCTGAATCTTTGCACAACTTGTCATGTAAAATACGAGTCTTTTACCAAGCCTTGCTAACAGCTGAGATGTCCTGACCTAATAGTGCTAACATTCTGTGACATTTTGTGACTTCAATTCCTTCCAAGTATTGAATTCTCATTATAGTTTTGGTTTGTTATTTTGTCCTAGATGAATTATCAGTCATAGGCAGTAGCACAGTAAGGAAAAGAGGAAGTATCACTCCCTTCTGTAACAAAGTTTGCATGGTTTCTTTTTTTATGGTTGGTTTAGGGTGTTTTCCTAATTTTACAAATAATGCCACAGTAAGGACAACTGTGGATTATGCAGGTTGCAAAACTGAAGTGTCATTGAAGACCAGGCGTTAGAATTAAATGCAGTTGTGGTAGTTGTCACCTGGTTTGGATAAGCATGTGGCTGCGTCTTGCAAAACTGATGGAATTCTATTTGGCCTGTTTTCATGACTGAGTAAAATCTCCTCTGTGCCTGCAGTGGTGCTGTGCAATGCAGTCTACACCACGTTACAAACCCTCAATGACCAATAGAGGCATGGCCAATCTCTCTAGTAAACATGTCTCAGTATATCCTGCCCTTGGTTTGTGAAGGTAGGAGGAACCCAACCAAAAAAAGAAAAGCCTGAGGGCTCTTGGTAGAGCCTTTAAAAGTCTGAAAGTCACTCTGTAATATTTCTTGAGTGTTCTGATTAGTTCAAGCTTTTCCTTTCAGGGTTTTTTTGTTTGTTTGTTTGTTTGTTTGTTTGTTTGTTGTTTTTTGGGGGGTTTTTTGTTTGTTTGTTTTGTTTTGTTTTAGCAATTCAGATTTTCATGTAAGTGGATATAAATAACAACTGCAGCAAAACTGGGGTGCTGCTTGCACAGAAATTTTATCTTTTGCGGTGTAGTTAGAGTGAGTTTGCAGTAAATTTTTTTTTCACTGAGATGCCTTCAATTTGATAAAAATGAGGATTTTTTTACTGAAAATCATACAGCCTACCATTTCTGCTTTAAAAACAAAAGTTCTAGGAGTTCATCTAATTTTAATGGAAGATAAAATTTGGAAAAATAGCAGTATAGCTGATACCTTTACAGAATTCAGAAGTATGATACCCTCAGGTATCCTCTTGCTCTGCACTTTCGGGTAGAGATAAAGTATTCAGAGGCAAATATTTTTCCACTATTTTAAATGCTTGCCCCATTTAAAGTATGTACTTTGTGCAAGGGTAAGTGGTGAAACAAGGAACATAAACCACGAAGTGTTTTGCTGGACCCTTGCATTGCAACAAGCAAGACTATACTGAGTGGGAAATGAAAAGCTTTGTAAGAATCTTAATTGGAGAGACAGCAGAGTGTCAGATACAGCTTTACTTGTGAGAAGAGTTTGCTGGGATCTGCCTCCTGTGGAGAAGTGTACACTCCGTACTGCACATGGGGAGATAAGTCTTGCCTCTGCTAACACCCTGGGCAGTCAGCATCCAGTAGCACCTACCTGACAGCTGAAATGTTTGCAGTCCATCTTTATGGTGCTATCTCTTGTATCCCTGCTTTTACTAAAAATAGAGAATTGTATGCTCTGAGAAAAAGAATCTGTCTTAGAAAGAAAATTATATCAGCTGCTGTATTTGCAACAGCTCCAAGGTCATAGGAGCTAAGATTTCCATTAACATATATTGACTATCAAGCACAAGTCGTTTCTAAAGCCAACCTTGACTAATTTCTGTAGCTCTTCAGGTAGACAGCAATAATGATTAGGAAGTACCACAATCATGAAGCCACCCACTGAGTCATCTTGTACTGAGTTTTGTGACAAATACATTTCATTGTTGGGATTTCTTCTTCCTCTTTAGCCCTTGTCCTTTTGCATATGTAATTTAAAGAGCTTTGTATTTGGAAAAATGTTTATATGAAAGGTGATGTACTTGTGGTCTGATGATGTCAAATGAGCAAGAGCTATTGTTTGGAAACCATGGTGCATGGTGTTGGAAGTATTTGTGGAGCAGTGAATGAGGAGGGTGAGCTGATGTAGGAGCTGGTGAGCTCATTGAGGCCTAAGGGAGCAGCCGATGTGCAAAACCAGCACTGTCTGCCTTTCTGACCTTGGAATTGTTTGTCTGACCACAGCAAAGTCTTATTTTGGTGTCTTAGGCATAAAGACACATCACTGTTCACAAAAGGATTCTGGAAAGTCAAAAAATAGGTGAGGGTGATTAAGGACAGCACTAAATATTCCTCTGGTGAAGCTGCTGGAATTACATCAAGGCTAATGTTGGCAGACACTTTCGGGAAGCCTGTTAGTTATAAGAAACAGAGTAGCAAGAGAAGTAGTGCCAAATTCTGCCCAGTCAGTGGGCAGGAAAAATCATTTGGGGTTTGTGGCCTTCATTTCCAGACGACCTGTATTGTGTTAACCTGTATAATGTCTACTTGTAACACTGTATTGCCTGGCTTTTCCAGTGCCCAGGCAAGAGGCAGGCAGATGGCATCTCATCTCTTATAAAATGGTGTCCCTGAAGCCTTCTGTCCCTTCTGAGAAGGCAGGGTGTGGGTCAAAGGCTGGCCTTGCTTGGGCCATCTTGCCAACATCTTGAGGAACCCTGGGCAGCACAACCAAACTAATTCAGGAGGCCAGGATTGCAACAGGGAAAATTACGTGAAATGCTTTTCCAGCAAGATCGCATTTGTAGAACTCTTAACAGCAGTTGGAAACTTAAATGAAGGGAAACTGTGGGTTCTGAAGAAAACATCATGTCTTTTGTGCCTCTAATTGACACTTCGAACATGTTCAGTAGATTAATTGAAAATATCCCAAATAAACACCAATGTGGAAGACATGTTAACCTGTTTCTCAAATGAACAAATGTAGTTGGAGAGAAATTTTGTCACACTCATACTCTGCCTGTTGCACTATGAACATCAGGGTGTGAGAAGCAGCACTCGCTAGCACTCTTGTGACAACCATCACCCCTCTCCAGCTGGTTTTGGTGGGAGAGAGGGTAAGGAAGTGTTTTTGGGTGGTGTTTTCTTTCCTTAGTTTAAAACCTTTTTCTCTCTAGCCACCTGAAGACTTATTCCAGGCGTGGTATAGATGCAGCAGGGGAAGACTGCCTGGGTACTCAGGATGTGTTTGCTCCACCAATCCTCTGTGTCAATACAAATGTCCAACCCAGTGCATACTTTGTTCTCCAGCAGCGTGCAATTTTTACATCCTTCAGGAGGCTGACTCCACTTCTGTCATGCTGCAAGTCCTGCAGACTTTTAGTTTTGAAAAATTAGTCTCTTCAACCATTCTTGATCTGTAGTCTAATCTAAAAACACTGTATACTACAAGGCCTTTGGCTTGGCTTCTGCTTAATAATTTAGCAGGTCTTTCATATTTTTTCTCTAAATCATATAATGAGAAACTGAGAAGCCTAATAGACATGTTTGGAAATTTTAATGTGAGATGATACCAAAGAAACTTAAGCCTTGCTTTATGGGGTGGTGATTGTAGAGGGAGACTATACTCAAGAGTTTTCATCTGCTCTGAACCTCTCAGTACTTTATGTGAAGGCCAGTCCATGTGAGAAGGACTTAAGTATTGCCTGGTGGCTTTGGTTTCACAGGCTGCATTTTCCCAGCTAACACTGTATTCTCCATCTGAAATAATCAGGACTTTTTCCATATCTCAGCAATTCTCTTTTTTTTTATCTCACCGGTCACATGGCATATACAATGTTATACCATGTTCCTCTTGTAACCACTGGACTGTATTACCTTTGTGTAGCAAGTAGTTTGTCCACACTGGGTTTGGTTTGACTTTGTAAGGAAACCTTGAGCCTAACACTGGTAAGTTTCTGCACCTCAGAGGTAATTAGGGGCTGTTTGTGCTAGCCTCATTCGTGGAAGGCCACCGCTCATGAGGAAGCAATATGTCACTAATCAGAGTTTGATGTCATTTATTTTGTTGTCATTTGGATCTCCTTGCATAGCAAATGTGGGCAATAAAAACCAGAAGCTAAAATGCAACTTTTATTTTTTTTAAGGCAATAATTTACAACCTTTGGTCTTTCATCAGAAAGAATAAAGTCAAGAAAACAGTAATTACTGGCAAGTGTTGGAAGTGGTGCGACCATCACTAAGCATATGCACTGCCAAGGCACAAATTCTCCACTCCTAGAAAAGTTCAGGCAGACCAGACAGGATGATTTTGTCTTCTAGTTGCCACTTGTTTAGCACCCGAATTGTCTGTCTGCAGTTTGTGAGTGTGTGTGGGAGACCTAATTGGATGAAGTAAAATGGCACTGACTCTGTTGAGCCCAGTATGAAAACGCTAGGTTATGCACCTGTTTGTGCTGCTGAAGAGAACTACGTGCTTCTGGCACACTTGCCAAATTAGCAGTCACAGTGGGCTATCTCGTTGCTTACCCTGCATTATTTACAATACATCTAGGTTATCTATTACTAGCAGCAATCTCAAATCTCTCTTTTCTGGTGATAGGAAATAAAATGGAAGACATTTCTAGCATTTGGACAGGTGCTTGAGAAGTGCAGTGGCACTGAGAGCTCTGAGCAGGAGCCTGGGCTTTAGTTTCTGCTGAGTTTGACCTGAATTTGCCACTAATTTCTCAGTGGCTTTGTTTTTGCTGCCACTCAAGTGTGCACTTACAGGTGAGCATGTTCAGCAGAGACAAATGTAGATTCCCCTCATGGTGTGGGGACAATGTGTGTGTGTGTATGTGTGTATCCAAGCCCAATCATGGCTATTATCCATGGGCCAAAGGTTTTCTGCAGATGTTGCAGTTGGGTGAAGCATTTGTGGAACAATGCCTGGACCATCTGAGTTGGCTAGCTGATACACATATCCATGTACATCCTGCAAGAACGTGCTATGGCTGGGCCAGAGGGCAGCAAGGGAAACAAAACCATGAGTCAGCATGTTTGCTTCTGTCCTGAAGTACTTGTTTTGATAAGCCGTGGGCATAGGTAGCCCTGGAGAAACTGCTTGTTCCCTCTTTTCATTAGAACTAATTGCTTCTCTACTGTACAAATGGTGGTAAGGATTCAAGCAGCAGGTTGACCCCTGTGCAGGGCATGTGACTGAGAGAGATCACAGATCTTCCTTACAGCCTCCCTGTGTTGGGTCCTCCCGTCCCATCCTGACTAACTGCTGCCTTTGTTTGGAGTGAATGCTCTTCTGTGCAGCTCTTGGCTTTCTGCAGATGTTGCAACTTGCCAGCAGTTCTGGTGATTTTCTGTATGTAACAATTGGGAGTAATTAAAATACTTACTGGATTGCAATGCTGTGGATTTGTGGTTAAATTCAGAAATTACAGAATTTTGGAATTGTGCTACAAAGAATATTCCTTGCCTAGTGCAGTGCATCCTTGTCTGGCTGTTCCGAACAGTGGTGATTTTCAGCTTGCTGCATTTATTTAATGTTCAGCAGCCTAACTGTAGAGCCCTCTTCATGTTACAGAAAGCACATGCAAGAGACAGATCTCTGGAAGTTGTAATTCAAGAAGACTAAATACATCTGGTTTTGGGAGGTTTTTTTCACAAATTCTTACCTTATATACTGGACTATTAGAAGTCCTATGGCAGGGATCCCTAACTTGAAGACCAGATCTAAGTCTGGAACTGTCTTTGGATTTAGCTCTGTTTTAGTGAGTTATGGGATCTTCAGCTGAGCTTCTGTGTGTGAACAGTCACTGTGAGGTCAGTGGTTAACTCCCATAAAGACTAACAAGAGGGTTTAGAAGCCCAGTGGAGTGCACAGCCTGTTGCTTCAGCAGCTGTTGGGAGCCCGTGCAAAGTGTA
Source organism: Chaetops frenatus (assembly GCA_013400775.1). Taxonomy (NCBI): domain Eukaryota; kingdom Metazoa; phylum Chordata; class Aves; order Passeriformes; family Picathartidae; genus Chaetops; species Chaetops frenatus. Next base: position 23,997 of record VZTR01009226.1, read on the forward strand.
TCACCCTAGGGGACATCTGCCCGAGGCTGCTGGGGTGGTCCCCACTTCCACCCCTTGCTGCAAAGCTCCACTGGTGGACGCTGGGAGGAGGGAGCCTGTCTTGCTTTGCCTGGAGAGACCCACGCCCGTATGAGACACAGCTCATCTCAGACACGGGCTGGAGGGAGCACGCCAGGGAAGCTGAAGAGGGAACCTCCAGGCTTTCTTAAATGGAGAAACTTTTCATTTAATTTCCTTGTTTTCGTTGTAACAGCTTAAAATAAAAAGCAGAACAGGAGTGAAGAATAAAATTTCAACAAATTGCTTCTTGCAGCTCTGTTTCACTCACTGATGTTCTGCAAATGTATCAAAGCTCTTTTCATCCAAGTGCTTAAAAAACTCTCCTATTTAAAGGTAGCTGTTTTAAGTGCCTGTTAAAGTAGGTTTTCAGAGGACGGCTTGCCTACTTACCAAATAGCTCACTACAGGCCTGCTGCAGAAATGTGCATGGGGAGGAAAAGGGAGGCCCCCTCAGGTGAAGCTCCTGCAGCAGTAATGTTAGAACCCTCGGAAGAAGTGGTTATTGTCTAGCAGCAGCTGCTTTTAAAGTCTCTAAAACAAATTATAACTGGCTACAGCATGAGAGTAATGAAAGTAAAGAGCTGTGATGTCAGAGGCTGAAGACAATTAATTCCTTCCATTTTGGGCTACAGAACTGCATTCAATATTAGGATGCCACCATTGTTTTAAGTGTGCGTATGAATGCACACTTCTTTAAAGTCCTGATACAGAAACAGATGAGTTGTGTCTGCCCCTGCAAGTGCCAAGTTATAAAACACTTCAAAGCAGGGGTTTGTAATGAAAATCGTAACACATCCATGTTGATGCTAACAGGCACCACCATAAAGGTTTTAAAAGATACATACCTCTTTTTGCTCTGGCTCTGGCTTTGGCTTCTGCCTGAAGTAAAGCTTGTCATTTCTGTTCTTCAAACCAACTGAATCTTCAACGGCATCTAAAAAACCCTGGGTGTTGTCTGACACTTCAGTTGGTGCCAGTATGTAGCAAAATAATGTTTTTGATATCTAAAAGTTTTTACAACTGCAATATGGAAATGATGGCCCTTTTCAGAGCATGTAATTTTCCGATGTGTGTGTGATACAGTGCATGTTTTTTCCAGCTTCTTCCCTAGTTCTTATGTCCTGAAATAAATCCGAATATGTAGCAACTGTTGTAGTTATTTGTGTTTGGGTGCAATCACTACACATGCTTTTGTTAAAATTCCTCCCATGATAAACTTAGCTTCTAGTCATTAACTTTAGTCTTACTCATTTTCTTACAGATTTTCTTACAGATTCTAGTAGACTTCTGACTTTCCTACAGGCAACAATAGACATTTAACATTGGCTATAGGTAAATCCTTTCACCCAAGCTCTTTTGAGCACTTTTGGAGTGGATCCTTCTCTTTTGGTAGCAAGCTGCAGCCAGCTTGGTTCTGGAGCAGGGAAGCTGTGCAGCATTTCACAGCTGTTCAGGGGCGTGGAGCTTGTCTGTCACACTTGAGATGGCAAAGCAGATCCGTAGCCCCGGTGAAGTGGTGCAGTTTGTACTTGAGCTGTGATCCCAGGGGATAACATACTCACTCTGCAAAGCAGCACAGGCAGCAAACAGCAGCACTGAACACAGGAGTGCTGCTATTATGTCGGACATGGTTGAACCTTTCCTGGGGCTCACTACCAGAGTCTTTCCATTCACTTGCATGAGATCTAGAAAAAATGTCTTTCCATGCATGGTTGGTTGTTGATGTTGTTGTTGTGTTTCCTTGTTGTTCCCCACAGAACACAATGTATTCTGTCACAGAGTCTCCTGGTGTTGTGCCAACAGCCCACTGCAACCTGGTGCCCCAAGTGAACCATGTGGGATGAAACTATGTTGACTGTAGGGTGAAAAATATGCCTGAAGAGGCTCAAGGGCAAGGCAGGGAGTGTTCATGGTCAGACTCTGGGGCCATGCTTTCACAGGAAAATAAAAAGGGGGCCATGTTGCTTTAGGGTGAGATGCTCAACCAGCTGCTGATGGGAAGGAAGATACTGAAGAAATGCTTTCAAAATGAAAAAAAAAAAAGTAGATGTAGATTAGATATTAGGAAAATATTGTGAGGGTGGTGAGGCACTGGAAGAGGCTACCTAGGGAAGTTGTAGATGTCCTATCCCTGGAACTGTTCAGGACCAGAGCAGCTTGCTTTATTTGAAGTGTCCTTGCCCACAGCAAGGGGCTTGAAACTATATGATCTTCAAGGTCCCCTTCTAAACCAAACCATTTAAAAAAAATAATTTAAAAAAAAATCCCAGTGATAGAGAAAATAAGGTGACTTGTCTGTTTCTATCTTCTGAGCTGTAGTGTGACCAGTGGTTATTACCACTGGGGCAATAAAAAACAGTCTGAATAGAAGATGGACTGCTTTCCCCTCTGATGGAAGTGCAGTATTACACAATTCCTTTCATATCTTTAGCAAATCTCTCCTGCCAACCTCCCAGAAACTTCCTAATTTTCAGCGTGCCCCGGAAGGCTCAGGGGAGGTGGGTGCTGAGTCAGCTGATGGGCAGAGTGGGGAACAAAGCCACCTGCAGGACCTCAGGCCAAGGTCACGAGCTGCAAGCTGGGACAGCACAGCACACAGCAAGATGAACTTGGGTGCCCTCAGTTCACGACCTTGGCAGCTCTGTCCTTTCAATAAGCCAGACAGGGGCTTGGCTGCAGTACTTCTAGCTAGGGTTTCACATCTGAGTGCCTTGGTGAAAACGTTAGGTGAGAGCAGTAGTCTGGGGCGTAACCTAGACAGTCTCTGCAAAGTCACCACCTTCCTAAAATCTGCAGTTCATGCAGGAGGATCTAATACTCTTTCTTCTCCAAGAGGGCACGAGAACATTTAACTCAAAATCCTGAAGCTTCATGATCTTATTTATTAGGTTTTGCTTCCAAAGACTCTGGGTTTTTTAGGTTTCCCTCTAACCTGCCTTCCCTCTGCATCAGTCCCAGTGAGAGATAACTTTCTCAGGTTAGGGCCCTATTCTTCACCATAATGTTATCCCAAAGGGCACTCACAGCATGTAACTCAGGTGGAAACGAAAAACAAAATCTGTGCAATGTATCCAGTCTTTACACATGGCTGTACTTTTGTGAATGGTGGGAATTTACTTCAGTAAACTTCAGAGCTGAAAGTAATGATGAGAGACGTACTGCTTTGTTTTAGACTAATCTCGAATACAACTGGAGTGTTACCCAAATAAATCACTCATTGTGAGCTGCTTTGTGGCCTCCTGTGATAATTAATAATACCTGAATTGAAGTTGTCAGGTAAATGTTTGTATTACACTGGTGTCTGAAGACCACAGCATGGCCCATGTGTCCTTGAACCCCCTATGCCTTCAGAGTAGGTAGGGGAATTGGCACAGAAAGAAAAAGAGTTCTCCTATTCCAAGCTATATGGCACTTCCCTGGTGGCTCCTTTCCTTCCTGTGCCTGTTACCTTTTCAAGGAAGGAGAGTGGCTTCTGCTGGGCAGTATGTTCTGGCTAAGCAGTCTGTGCCACCATTGCACAGATAGTATCAAAGTGGCAGCACGAACCTCAGGTATAAATTGCAATAACATCATTTCTGTAGCATTTGGAAGGAAAATTAGGTTATATCTTTGTAATACTTGTGAGTTAGATTGCTGTTGTCCATAAAGCAGAACAAAATTGGAGGGATCAGGAGAGGCAGGTTGTTTAGCTTTCTGACACAGCTGGAGAAAATCAGCTTTATCTGAATAGCATTGCTGTTAGCACTAGGTTTGCCATCCATGCATTTTGGTTCCCCAACAGTGGGACAATGGATGAGTTAGATCCTGTTATTAACTTGTCTCAAAGTACCATGTAAAATTAATAAGTATGGAGAAAGAGTGCTTTCAGATCTTGAGAGAATTAAAGAGTGTCAGAGACAACACGGACTTAAATATGTAATGGGAAGTAAGCTGCATTCAGGGATTTCTGTAATAAAGATAATGGGATCTTGAAATGCAAGAGGGTCAGTGAGCTTTTATTTTGATCTTATCTGCTCTGTAGAAACTGCTCTAACGATGGATATAGTTACAAAGCATTGGTATCCTATCATGTTTGCAACACGACTCAGGTAATATTGATAGGAACAACCTCTGTCTTGACCACATTCCCAGACTGTGGCCCTCTGAGGTCTATTGTTAAAATGCAGATTGGGAATTCAGTTTAAACATAGTCTGGGCTTAGTAAAACTAAGTAATGCTTCTGATGAAGCTGTACTGAGTAACTAGTTGGTCTTCTAGATCATTTTCTGCTAGGATTACATTGCAATCAATTGCCTCAAATATGGCCTAGCTGAGCTAATTTTTTCAGTTGATTTTGACCTATTTTTCCTCTCCTGTGTGCCTTTCCAGAAAAACCAAGTTTAATTTCTTGTTCCTAAACTATGGCAATTTGTATGCTGCTCTCAGCTCATAGCAGAACTGAATGTGGGAATTAACTGCTATTGAGCAGCATTTTCTGAAATGGCAGAAAAATGCCATTGTTTGCATTGTAGAGACTTTTTAATTAGCATAATTTAATCAGGTGTTTTGTTTTGTTTTTCTCGGGTAGCCCTCTGTAATCTACAGGACACAGCAGAGGGCAGCCAGCCAGGGCAGTCTTCAGGCTTAAGCGTAGGGAATTTCCCTGGCTTGAATGCTGACAGGAGTCTTCCAGGTGTCAGCAAGATTGAGACATGAGAGAAGCAACTTGATATGGCTTCTAAAGAGGTTGGCTGGAATGGAAATTTTGCCTCATCATGTGCTCTCTTGGCAAATTTCTTACGGGTAAAGCAAATTTCTTACAGGTTATATCCAGTACTAAATGTGGCATTGTAAACCAGAAATCTGGGAGAAATGAGGAATCTTGTCTGTTCACTCAAAATGTTTTAAACTCACTTGACCTGAAACATGTATTGTTATTCCTGATTCAAAAGTTTTCCAGTTAAAATCATGTGTAAAAGAGACTGTTCCCAGCAGTTATCCTCACAGGGGCCTCTACTTTTCCCAAAAAAAGCACTACAAGTGTCTCCTGAGCAAGCAGAGGCTGCCCTTGGTGATGACTTCTGAGCCACGTGGTGGCAGATTGGAGGATGCTATTTAAGGCCCTTTTTGCTGAAGCATGATCAGTTCCTAGGTGATCCTATAGCAGTATCTTTTTTTGAGATAGAGAACCATCAACATGACTTTCAGCTTGTAAGAGTTTCTAGGATAAGACAAAGGGATACCTCTGTCACTTCTGGGTGTTCTGCTCACCCATACATGACCCAACAGCCAAGATCTTACAGGGAAAAAAGGCTGATTACACCCAAGAGATTCCTTCCATGGCAGGAAGTCAGCAAAAGAGCCATGTCCAAAGACCCTTAGGCAGTGTTCTGGTAGTTTTGCTTTGTTACACTGATTCATGAGTGATGTGAACTCTGCTCAGAAAGACTAAAGTCAACACAGGCTGCTGAAACTTGCATTAGGACTGGGGTAGTCTCACTGGTGTAATAACTAATTTTTGCCTGGTAGCCTCCATTGAGTGCCAGAGAATGAGTAACTCCTCTCTTTGGTTGTTGTATTGATGTATGTCTCCAGTTATTCCAGCCAGTTATTCCAAAATGCAAGCAGCTCCTCCACTGATGTTCTTTTATTATGCAGCATGAGCAAAAATATTTAATTTCTAATTGCCACAAACGTAGCTTGCAACTGTTTTAAATGCTTGCATATTTGCACGAGCTTTGTTTAGCTTGGGAAACAAGAGTGAAATCATAGTCTTCAGCACAAACTACCAACAAAGTGGTCTTACTCCATGCTTGCTCACATGATTACTTTGGTGCCTAAGTTCAACAGAGCAATGAATAATTATTTCCATATAATGTTTTATAATATTTTCAAATATTTCTGCACATTCAAAAAGGAAACAAAAACCACTACATTCACACTTGGAGTAAATGAGCAGAATACAATATGTGTAGCACAGAAACAGAATGGTCTTCATAGATTAAATCTGAGAGATTCATGGTCATGTGCAGGACACATGCAGAAAACTAGACCAAATGCAGCAGTTGGAGTCACTGGAGAGCTACCTAGGAATTTGGAGTGGGGGAAAAAAAAGTAAACAATGTATATTATTCATTGTTTGTCATTTGCAGTTGAGGAAATGCCTCTGACACATCTGAAAAAGTTCATGGTTTATTTGAAGTAGTGAAAGAACTATAAAGCCGAATAGTATAACTGCTGGGGATGTGTTGCTACAGTCTTTTACATAGCATTAGAGCCACTATAAATGGTTGTACTAAGATAAAAATCCTGGCAAATATTTGGTATTAAATGCTTGAGATATGAAACTCTTAATTCTTTGAAGTCAAGAGGCTTCAGTTTTGTACAGCACCATATCACTAAAAACTTCTACGTTTATTTGAAAATTATTCCAATTCAGTTTCAACCTACAGCCATCCTCTTTTTAGTGGAGATGCCCCAGATGCTGGCGAGTGTTAGCCACAGCACCCTGGCTTAGTGGGCCTGTTGTTGAGAGCCCCTTTAAATCAGAGCAGGTATTGTTTGAGGTTTGCTTTTGACCTGGGAGAATACTGCCACCATTCACTTGCAGCAGCCACTACAGAGAGAAGCACTCCATAGAAACTGGCCTGATGGAACAAAGTACACAGTGAATTAAAAAAAATAGTTCTTACCTACATTCAGTGGTCACTGTGGAAATGTAGTGAGCCAGTTTGAGTAGTTGTTTTCGGAACAGCCATTAACTTAATTTCTGCATGCAAGCCTAAATAAGCAAAGGTGTACCTTCCTGAGCTGGGAATGGCAAATACTCCTGAGAGACAGCATCACTTTAACAAATTATAAGTATGCAGCCATTCATGCCTGGACTTGATCCTGTTCAACCTGACGTTCATGGCATGAACCCTCACTGTTTTCTTCCTCCTGCTGCATTGCAAGTTACTTGCTTTGCTTTGTAGACCAGGCATTCCATGCGTTAGGGCACGGATGGAAAACAGAGGATGAGGGTTTAGAGAAAACTAAACAGAGAACTCACCTGTCACGGGTCTAAACCCCAGAAAGCACATGCTGTCCAAGTATGCTTGCTATGGCCTTTTAAATAGCACTCAAGCCACTGAGAATAGCTGGGCTCAGACAAAAGTAGGTGTCACTGGAGAGGTAGTTTGGAGCTGTATGTTATGTAAGTACTCCAAAACTCAGTTCAGTCAAGAAACTGAACACAGCAAGTAATATGGAATAGTGCTTTGGGGAGAACAAGAACCACATGTCAGTGTGACCAGGGTTAAACTCGGGTTTTTTGAGGGTTTTTTGTCATCTTTTTGCAGTTTAAACACAAAGTTCTTTTAAATGTCTCTTTCTCAGATGTACAAGCATATATTGTTATTAATATTAGACCTTACCATGGCGCCCATCATTATTTTTCTCCCTATAGCAGATGATTTTAGCAGCTAGCTTCAAGAATGAGGGTGCACACTTCAGCTGGCTTTAGACACAGCAGTTCCAAATTCCTGCACAGTTCATGATGCTGGGTTCACTCTGGCAGTTTGGCCATAGAAATCACCAACCATTTAAGCAGAGCTCAAACACAGCTTGGCAATGCTTATTATAGCCTGGAGTGAGCACAGCTAAAGCTCAGGCATGCCTAGTGAGTTATTCCTATGCATGCTGCAGGGCAGGCACATCTGTGTGTTGCAATGTGTGCAGCCAACTAGCCCAAATGACAGAAAATATGTTACCTTTTACCCATTAGCACTGAAGTCTCTGCCACCCTTCACAAGTAACTCAGAACCTACTAACATCTCTTTTCTGTAAGAGGAGTACAATGGCCTGGCTTGTCTATTGTAATTCTTTTCTCTAATTTTTCCCTTCCCAAATAGTAGGTGCTTGCAATGCAGTGTGATGACTCCCTGTCTTGGGTTGTAAAATATAACCCAAATGTGTATTCTATTTTCATCTGTTGAACCCAGCTAGGAGATACTGTTATTGTAACTCTAGTGGAGGAGAGTGCAGATGCCTTCTGTTAATGAGACAACTGATAACACCAGATAAGGCAGTGCCTGCTCAACTCTTCCATCACCCATCCTTCCTCCTGTTAATGGGACAACTGATAACGCCAGATAAGGCAGTGCCTCCCCAACTCTTCCAACACCCATCCCTCCTCCAAGGGACATCACCCGTGAATGGGCCATTTAAGGCCTCTCACATGACTGATAACACTGCATCATTCTATTGTGAGAAGCTCCACCCCGTGGGAGGAGCCAAAGCCTTTCCACCAGATAAAGCAGACCGGACAGAGGCCATAGGCAGCCTGTTTTCTACGGGACCACCAGACTGGACCTTTTTGCTTCAGGAGCATCTCTACTCCAACGGAGCCACATCTGACACCCCAGGAGGACATTTGGACTGCTCCCAACACCCTGACCAACAGGGTGTCAGGTTTGCGTTCTAACTCTGTCAGTGGTTCTTTGCACTACTGTATTTATTTTATTTTACTCTTGCTTATTGTTGTTGTTATTTGTTTCTTCTCTATTAAATTGTATTTCTGACTTGGAGCCTCACTGGTTTTGCTTTCAAACCAGCACACTCCCCAGATGCACATCCCCTTTTCAGCCTTTAGCATGATTCACGTGAGGTTACCCTGCCCATTATATTCTTCATTGTTTCTCAACAGTGGAGGTATCTTTCATTATATGTTGCTGAAATCAGGATAGCTCCTAGCCTTCCTGCCAAAAGAGTTAATGCTTCTGAATGGGTCCGAGTTTCCCCTTTCTTGTCCAGCTGGTTTTTCTGCTCTTGTGCTGGAGTTGCCAGTTGCTATGAAGTCGCCTGCAGATTTCACTGCCCTGGTCCCTTGTGGGCTATATGCCACATGCATTGCCTTTCAGTGCATGCATGCTAAAGATTTCCTAGGACAGAGAAGCCCTAGAAGGGTTCTGCACAGACTCTGAGTGAAAACATAGATGGAAGTGTAAAAGCAGGATTGAAAGCACTCATTTAAGCTCATGGAAATAAACATTTACAGCTTCTCTGACCTTTTCCTTTAGATCATCTCAAGCCTTCCATCAAGTTGGCTGTGATTTAAAATTTAGAGCAATGCTTCCTTTAGGCTGTTACATTGAAGTCCAGATGTGAGTGAATGTTCAGACTCAATCTCAAATTCTCCACCAACTTCCAAATTCTTAACCTGCAGGCAATTGCAAGAAGGTTGGCTGCACTTGCCTGTTCATTGATCCCATACAGGGACTCTTTGTATGTAATGGCAGAGGGATGATGTAGTTACTGCTTTGAAGTAGAGAATTTACTAACAATTTTTTGAGAGTGCTTTTGGCATATTTTATTCTAGTCTTTACTTTCCAAGATATTTTCTTATTTACTCTACTGAAATACTATCCACATATAGGATAAAGAAATATTTCTTGCTGCCTAAAATTTATGCTTCTGCTGCACCATTAAATGTTCTGCATCTGTTCTTCACTTAGACAACAGGCCTGTAGCACAATGACTTGCACAGAATCCCTTAGCAGGGGTGATGCAAATAGGACTTTGGCAAGCTAGCTTGGACTTTAGTCAAGGAGGTAGGACAGAGTTTAGGAATATAATTTTGGAGGAACAACTCACATTGCTGCAGGCCCAGGGACAGGAGTGAGCATGTTTTCGTGCTGTACTCATTCTGGTTTGTGCTAGCAGGGAAAGAGTCTCCCCCAGCCTGGAAAGCAGCTGCCCAGCCTGTCTAGCAACACTGTTTGGCATTACTGGGCTACTGTGCTTCTGCAGCCCCAGCTCAGACTTCATCCTCTGTTTCTGCTCAGCAATTTCCTTTCCAGATCCTTCCCATCTTGCTGCTGAAATTTTGCCCAAGAGCTCATATTTCTAACACCCCAAAGATGTAATTCTTGTGTCTACAGTGTCATTCATAGACAGGCAGCTGTGTTGCACATTCTTCAGTGACCATCAAGCCTCAGGCCCATCTTGGGCCTGTTGGCTGTTTTTGCTAAGGCTGTGAACTCTGCTTCTGCTCTTAGATCATATTCAGGACTGAGGAAACTACCCTGTACTCATCTGTGAATGGCATACATTGATGTGGTAAGTTTATTACTGTTAATAATTTGCTGTAACAGGTAATGTAATGTAACAGGTTTAGCTGGGTTTTGTTTTTCACTCTAATCTTATTTTCTCATAGGTGTAGAAGCACATATGGTTGAACTACACTACAATCTCTCCTCAAAGAGCAGAAATACAGATCCTTGAGACATCAAGGCAGGAAAACAGTACATGGATTCTTCAAATGGCCGTGCTACTTAGAGATAAGAACTTCAACCTCAAATCTGTGACCCCGGTCCCACCACCCCTCTCCTCTCTGAAGGTTTCAGGAGACAGAAGTTTGTGGGTGGGTGTTGCCTCTCGACCCTTCCTGCAACTTCAGGTCACTGGAAAATCACACTGAATCACTCTGCTGGTGCCTCTTGCACATCCTGTGTTTCTTTAAACTTCCTGATTCCCTTTGTTTCTCTCTCCACCTCCTCAGCCCCATCCAGCATTGCACAAGCTGTTCTGAGGTTGCACTCCCTGCTGCACACTGGCCCTGCTGTTAGGCCATGCTGTACCCTGGGATTTCTCTCCTTGCCCATAGTCAGCAGTCTTTGCTGGACCTCAGCTTTCTCACTGAACACTATCCTGAGCTATAAAATTATATAGAAACATAGGAAACTTTCCAAAATCAGGCACATTTTTAAACGCTTTGAATTTCATATGAGAATGAATCATAGAAAGAGTAATTTTCTCCTCCTGCTGAACAGGGAACTGCATTAAAATTGGGAAGGAAAATTACTTGTAAAGCAACTGTATTTGTTTCATGCTAAGGCAGCCACTGCAAGCTTTTCCAACTCCGCCTCTACCTTTTTCTGCTTAGTTTTGAGAAAAAAAAATTCTCCTTCTCCCCACCCCCTCCCAAGAAATTTAACATTTTAATCCACTGTGAATGCTCCTTACCAAAAACCAGATTAACTGTTTTATGTTGATTTGTAACCAAAAAATATCCCGGTGTCACCAATGAACCGACTGAATCCATGACTCACACAGCTCGAGGGAAAGGCGTGCTTTGAGTCCAGGGCTGGAAAATTGGCTCAATGCTGCCTTTGACTTCAGTGCTCCTTGGAGAGAGAGTGCATTTGAGCCAATTACAGCTCAGTGACATTGTCAAGTGCCCAGCCAGCCATGCCGGGGGCACAGGTGTGGTTGGCAGTGCCTTTTCACATCCAGACCTTAAAGGGCTGCCACAGCAGCCTCTGATTTCTGTGCCCAGGGGCAGGCGAGCTGTGAATGCGGTGTTCTTTCCCAGAAGTGATCATCACTTCCTCAGCTCCCAGCCCCAGCGACTCTGTGTGCAAATGACCCCAGGTAGTTCGTCTGAACCAGGCCTGCCATTTGACAGAGTCCTGTGCTCAGTTACTAGGCTGGGCCTGCTGCTTCACTTCCAAATTTGATTAATTTCAGTGTATATTTTTCTCAGTTGTGCCTCTCAGTAGCTGGTGGGTTTTGCACTACAGATGGGAAATGGGGACATACAAGAAGCTGTCTTCAAATGAAAGCCTCGAGGGGCCTGAACTTGGGACCATTCCTTTGCACTTGTGTTGTGAAACCAAGTGCAGGTGGCAATTTAAAAGCATCTGCATCTCTGTGCACAGGATTGTGTTTTCTCAGTGAAGGGAAACAAAGTGGCTGGAACTTGCACTGCTCAAGCAGCTCCTTAGTGTTGATGTCCCCATCTAAGCAGGAGAGCATCCGGGCCTGCATGGGTATTTGCATTTTAATGTTGACACACAATGCATCTCAATGCCAGCACAAAAGGAAGGGGACTGTGCTCGAGGTAATGCATTTGAGCATCCTAGGAGGGTGCCAAGTGGCTGGGTGGGATTCCTCCAGCTAAAGGGAGATCTGGGCTCTGTGCTGCCAACAAGCTTGACATGCCTTGTAATGTCACTGTATCTTCACCAGCAGAAATCATGTTGTTGTGATTGTTCTGTTGTCTCCGGCCCCTGGAGAAGGGGTTCCTTCCACCATCTCCGAGGCAAAATGATGAGTGTTTTGGGATGCTCCCTTTGCCCTTCACTCCCCATTTTTACTGGGACACTCATGTGAATGAGGGCCTCAGCCACAACAACAGGTTTGGGGTGGCCTCTCTCTCTCCTGGTTCTTGCTCAGTGGCAGCCCTGGAGAAGGGAATCAGCTACCACCATGGTTACATTAGACTGTAATGTACTACCATACCCACATTAAGTCTTGTAAAGTTTGAATGATTTTGCTAAGCATGTATTTAACTGAGGTTATGCAGATTATTCTCCTGGTTCTTGGGAGATAAGGCAGGGCAACATGACCAGGGAATGACTCACTCCATCACCTCTGAGGAAGAAAGGAGTCAAGTTGAACCATTCTCTACAGAAGACTTCCCATTCTTCTGAAGGGCAATAAGCAAAGAGAAATTCAAAGTGCAGAAGGGAAGATGTAAACCAAGATGAAGCAGGAAAAAGAAAAGATGGAGGAAAACAGAGCCAGAAGGAAGGGCTAACCACCATAAAGCAAAGGTGTGACTGTGGAAAGAAACCCACCCGATGACAGAGGGAGCAATACCGGGAAATCTCTGTGGATCTGGATTTGCTGCAAGGGCAAATCACAGAGTAGCTCTTCTCCTCTGACAGCACCTTCTGCTGCACAGTGTTGTCCTCATGTTCAATATTTCTTGGTCGGTGGGTACCACAGGTGAAGTTAGACAATGGAAAATATGTGTGAGTTGAGTTACTCAAGACAGAAAAACTCACACCGTATTGTACCTTGTAGTTCAAATGAGTCAAGCACACTTGGAGAAAAATGCAAGTGTCTTTCAACATCTCTTTCTATCACTGTCTCTTATAGTTGGATGTTTTGGGCAACAAAGCACAGGATATAGTGCAGAAACCACCATAATTTTTTGAGACTAAACCCCTGGTACCTACAAAAAAACTTTTATTAGGAATATGAGGTCTTGCACAGGGTTTGGGTTTTGTCACATTCCACTGTTTTGGTGGTTTTTTATAATAAATATGTACCCATGAAGTCTTTCTTCTACTTCTCCCTCTCTATAAAACTTCTATCTTCACAGGTTCTCCCTGGCATTTCCTCACCTTTGGCTTTCCTCTTTCAATAGCAGCTCTAGAAGACCTTCCCCCTCCTTTCAGAAAGGTATCTGTTGCAAAGTTAACCTTACTTTTGCATTGGAAAGGTGAACGACTATCTGACACCATTCCTTGTGTCTGGCCTTGGAGTCCTCTCCTGACCCCTTCAATCCACTCAGGGCCACAGCACACACAGAGCTGGAGGGAAGCAAGGTTTCTATCAGGTCTTCTGAGGCCCCACAATATGCTGCACCTCTCCCTCTGCTCTCAGGGAGAGTCACATGAGGATTATTTCCAGAAGAGGGAACTAATTGAAGGTAGGGCCAAGGAGCCAGATGCAGAGCTTGGGACTTTTGTATGGACCATGCGCTATCTAAAAATCTAGGCATCTGTCATGGGCAGGCTGTTTCAGAGTCAAAACAAGACTTGTTTGCTCAATCAATTGGAAGGGTAACACAGCTCCAAATTTCCAACACTGGCTAATCAGCAATCAGGAGTCAATTGGCAGGAGATATTAAGCCAGATATCCTCCTCTCTACCTGCCCCTCCTCAGTGCCTGAATCAGAGCTGTTCCCTGGATGTTCTGCATCCCCTCAGAACACAGAGTGCAGTGACCTCCTTTGTGCTGGGGTGAGCAAGTCTTGCTGCTTGGAAGGTGTTTTCCACCATGCCTCAGCTACCCTCTGCCCCTGTCTGCTTGCTGCAGCTCTGAGGGTTTCTCTAGAAAAGGGCTTTAGGTCTAGGTCTCCCACCAGACAGGCTACAAGGTTAAAAAATCAGATTTTCTTGATTTTTAGTGGTTTTGGTAATTTCATTTTTTTTTGTTTGTTTGGTTGGTTGGTTGGTTGGTTGGATTTTTGCTTGTTTTCTTGGCTGGCTTTTGTTTGTTTATGGTTTTTTCCCTTCTTTGGTGTGTTTTTATGTTCGTTGCTGTTCGGATTGGTTTTGGGTTTTTTTTTTTTTTCTTTTGTTGCCACCCTCCAACTTCAGGAAACTCATAATTTTGATTCATAAGAGGAAAACTTTCAAAGTGTTGGGCAAAGGATGTCCCTACCTGGAAGACTCAGCTGGAGAGGAGTGGACCTACAGGAGCTGCAGGGACCTGACTGCATTACCTTCACGCAGAAAAGGAGGCTGAACACAGATTTCCCATTTCCTACATATGCATTCTGCCACTAGGCTAAGAGCTGACTTTATTTATTTACCTACAATTGCAGTTTTGTTTCACATTTTAGTCATGGCACATGTAAACACAAAATATCTGTTCTCTTAAGAATGTGCAAAGGAATTGGAAATGCTTTAGGTATTGGTAAAAAGTGCATGTGACTGATTATTCTCATTTTTAAAACATGCAATTTGAAAATACTTCGTGGTCTGGGGGTAAAAAATTCTGTTTGACTTTGGTGACCAATCACACAGTCCAGCTATTGAACAAGGAGTAGCTGTGGCACAGCGTTCACAAGTAAGTACACAGTCTGCAAGATGTTCCCACGCATTATTCAGCTAATAATTCTAAATAATGAAAACACTGAAATCTGTGTGCAGTTGTAATACGGGGGACCAAATTAAGTGTGTTCTTTAATAGAAGAAGCTGACCCAGCTCTAGTGGAGACCAGCACCAGCTGTTCAGAGACCTGTGGGTCTATGTAACATTAATTTATCGTGTGCTAGCAACAGCAATCAAAGACCAGCAGTCACTAGTGCGTGGTAGGTATCATGCAAAGCGATGAAGCAGCCTCCAGAATACACAAGCTTCACCCACAGGCTGCCTTCACTGTAGAGCCACCTTCTGAGTGATTTCCATAGTCCAGGTCAGCTCCTTGGCAGCTGGCTGCAGTGGGCTGTTGGCATGGCACCCGCCTGGTGTCTGCAGCTCGCGGTGACCCCGGCTGCGGCAGCTGGGCTGTGGGCACTCACGCTCCAGCCTCTGCCCCCCTTCACGCTGCCTTGCTGTCTGGACTAGCCTTGAGCTAGCAGCAACCTGCAGATCATAATCCAAATCAGTTCTTACAGACAGTTGTAGGTGCTTACACGGATCAGTCTGGGGGCGTTACAGCTTTGCGTGCATTTGGGGGTTTTACTCTGAGCTGTAGCACACATTCAAATACTGTAGAGCTCTTTTCACCCATTCAGGCACCCCTCAAAGTAATCAAATGAATAAAAACCCTTGAGCCATTGAGGCAAAAATAACTTATGACCAACACCTTCTTGGAATTTTATTTGCCACGTTGTGATCTAGAGGAGAGGGGCTAAAGCTCACAGCTGTTGTAGCAAATTTCCCTGTTGTTTTCAAAATGTTCCTACTGGGTGCAAGGCAAAACTTCTGGAAAGTTACTGCAAGGCAGTGGGGAATAACAGCAGATTTAGACGTCAACAAGAGAAACTAGACCCTGGTAAGATGTTTGCCAGGCCATAACTTGTCATAAAGCTAAACATAGGTAAGTGGGTTGAAGTAAAAATCTGCATGTATTTTTTATTGATTTTTGATGCATTGTTAATTTTGTCCATGCAGGCAGTGTATTGCTGGCTTTCAATTAAGACCTGGCAGTGGGAAAAAGAACAATAACAAGACATTGAATCTGTCATTTGTTTGAAAGTAAGACAAAAGCGACAGTATGGAGAGAAAGGAAGGAACTTGCAAAAGATCTACTTACTGCTTTATTTTCAACATTCAGCTCCTTAGCTTTAGTAGTGCTTAAAATACCAGTCACAAGTCATAGCGCTGAAGGTGAATACACGATGCATTCTGATGATTGAGAGATTTATTCTAAAGCCGCCCCAGGAAAAGAACGTACTGGGGGTCCAGCAGGTTTGAAATGTTGTACAAGAACTCAGAGAGAAATTGATCTAAAACACACGGTAAATGGATTTACAAATCTTATTGACTACCCTGCTGAATTGCTGCTTTCAAAAAGCTCTGAAATGCAAGTCTGTAATAAAGGTTTTCTTTTCAGATATCCAGCCTGCATAATCTGCTGGCATTCAGCATTGATACAGGCTTTTATTTTTACTGGAAAAATGCAAGAGGCAGGTTGATGCAGTTTTTTTTCTTTTCTCAGGTTTTGGTGATCTGAAATCACAGGTGTTTTGAAGTATCTAGATTACTTTTATGAAGGCGCTTGAACTTTTGGGATGTTGTAGCATGAAGCACACTTTATTTTATTTTGATTGTTGTGGAGCTCCAAAATAGTGTGGCTGCATAGCTGTTAGGCTGTATTCAAAACACTTCAGAAATCTGGATCAGGTTGTGTTTTTACTAGAACCACAGAGTTGGATGAGAAAAGCTGGATGATTTTGTTTCCCCTCCCTCCAGCCTCCAGCTTTTTTCTGCTGTGAGAATGTATGTTTGTTATCTGAATGTCTGTTGTCACAGGCTGCAGTGCCACGCAGTCACCACGAGATCTTTTACTCCCATGCCTGTAAAAGGCATGCCAAAATGAAGAATTGTCTGCCAGGTGGTTTGATGAAGAAGCCATAGCTGTAAATTGCATTTTGATTTGCATTGTAGAGTAGGTGTGACCTTCACTTGAGGTTTGGTACTGAAACTGTTCTGGCCAGTAATGCCTTATTTGAGAAGCTATAGCTGGAGGAAGGGAGTTTGGGTTTTTATGGAGGGAGAAAGGTGTCTGAGGGGAAGAGCTTGGGTTTTTGGAAAAACCTATGCTACTGCCTGTAACTGTAGGGCTTTAAGACTATTGTTGTCCCAGGAGTCTTGGCCAGAGCTCCCATGGCCAGTTCTAGGAAATTCTCAGCTGCTCTGTCACTAAAAATGTGGACAGCATGGATACCTCTTAGAAAATGTGGTAGCCTGAGCAGCTCTGGCAGTTGTCCTTGCTTGGAGAAATTCAGCCTGGGACTGAACAGAAATAAAACAGCAAATTCTGAGGAAGCCACAGAAATACATGGAAGGACCCATGAGTCTTCTAGAAAAGTGCAAAGAAATATCCCATACACCTCCCCTAAAGTTTGTTTCCTAACAAAACCAGTTCCTTCGCAAGCTCTCTCCATGGGGGAAAATAATAATATTGACTAGAAAAATAAAAATTAAAGTTATTGCAGTTTATTTCAGGGAAATTACAATGGCATGGTCTATCCTTTCTTTGTACTTTCAACATGGAGAGAGACTTGCAGAGTTCAAGGCTTAGCAGAATTTTACCTGCATTTTATCTTGTTGAAGGACAGCCGTTACTGAAACTATGAAAGTCATTCTGTCAGGGCTAACAAAAATGGAAATATGAGACTAGGTATGGAATCCTTAATACCAACTCTCCAAAAGTCTACTTTCATTTTCAAAAGCATGTTTTTTAACCACACAGACAACAACAAAAAGTGTAAAAAGAAATGCAGAAATGTCTGTTTTCTAAAAGGCAAAAGTAGTGAAGAAAATCTCTCCCTTTTGTAACTCTTCTATCTTCTAGTTCAAAATAACTATGATATCTTGGGAAGAAGGGAAGACAAGAGTAAACTTCAAAACAATGCAATATTTCATTGTGGGGTTTTTAAGATGAAGCAATCAAGAGTTTTCTTCTCTATTTTTTCTTAGCAACATCCTTTTCCTTACCAGGAATAGTCTGCCCATGGAGGTGGTGGAGTCACCATCCCTGGATGTGTTTTAAAAAAGGCTGGATATGGCACTCGGTGCCATGATCTAGTTGAGGTGTTAGGGCATGGGTTGGACTCAATGATCTCGAAGGTCGCTTCCAGCCTGGACATTCTGTGAATTCTGTGAAGTTATCCCTGTCAAATTTGGAACAGGCTAGCCTCCTTCCTAGGGGTATTCCTTCAGTGCATGCCTCGCTTTGGTATCTGAGATGACTTTGACTAACTTCAACTAGATTGGACAAAGCAAGCAGAGTGATTGAAAGACCTGAGAGCTCTAATCAGGTTAGCTGCGAACCTCACTGCTCTCCCAGTGTTTTCATGTTGAGTTTTGTGTTGCTGTGGCATCTTGCTGGCTATACCCAAGTCAAACTGCTGTCAGACTGCTGTGCCTGTATGTGGCTGCAGGAGCAGCTGGTCTCAGCACTGACTGCCACAGTGATGTCCCCGCAGTGCTGGCACACTTCTAAGGCAAGATCTTTCCCTCGCCACAATCCAGGCTTGCAGTTTGAAGAGGGAAGTCTGCAAAGCTGTTATTGCAGAGTACTAGTTTCCAAAGATTTGTTATCAGCAGTGTGGGAACAGCATCTTGAGCAAATTTAGATGAAGATTAGAAAAATATTTCCTGCCTGTGAAAGAAGAATAATATGCCAAGAACGCGAATGAAGCCCATAATTTGATGCTTTTCAGCTCCAAATGCTAAGGAGCAGCCCTGCACAGTCAGAGAAGGATGTAGCTGCTCTAAGTGATTTAGCTTGATCTCCACTTTTTAAAGTCTGTATCATGTTTGTGAGATACCTAGGAACACACTGGGGCTAATGTAGCTCTGTATGTGAATAGACTGTGAAGGTGTGTGGGCTGATGCAAGCACGCCTTGTTTTGAATGCTGTTCTATACCCTTGCATGGTGGCTCAGGTGATGGGGAAAGGCTGGTGGCACACATTTTCAGCCAGAAAGAGGCATCAGCATTTTCTCTTTCCATCCCTTCTCCCCTGTGGCTGCACTGTGCCTCCTCCAGTGCTGTGCTCACCTTCACAGATGTTTGAAGCTGGGGAATTGGATACAGTCTCATACTGTGCAGGGCAGGGGCAAGGGGCAACAGACAGGGAACAAAAAGAGAAATTAAATCCCCCCTGGCGCCAGGGTAAATCTCTGCCTGGAATACGGTCCAATGCAGAGCTCTTCTGGAGCAATTTTGGGCATGCAGATAGACCACGCCAGCTGTTTCTTGATTGCAAGCTGTGAGCATGCACTTGCCTATGGACTACGTGGAGCAACTCCTTCCCTGAGCAGGGAGAGAGACACGTGTGTGTGTATCTGCCCTGGAGAAAGAGCATCCCCATGGGTGGCTACCCAGAGCAGCTGACAGCATCCTGTTTGTTCTCATCTCAGCTTAGCCTCTGATAAGCTGTTTGTGAGCTGTGTGTGCAAAGATATAAGCAGAAAACAGCTTGTTTGAGAATTACATATCAGCTTTCTGCTTCAGGAGGAGAGAGGATTTCCTGGCGCATTTTAATTTGGAATTCTTTTATAGTATTTACATTCACATTCAGTTAAAGTTATCAATGCTAACAGTGCAAACTGCTCTACAGCAGCATCTCAGACAATGCCAGCAGGGCCTTGGCATCATGTGATATGATTAATATGAAATTCTCTGCTGTTGCAGTGCATCACTACAGTGTGATACTCTTTTTCTCAATGGATGCTAAAAGTGGGCATGTTAGGAGAAAATTCATGTTCCAGACACAAAATCCTCTGCTACAAACCACAAGATACCATCATTAAAATAAGTCACTTACAAGAAAGAGAATAACCAGAGAGGAAAAAAAAATCTTTTCTTTTCTGCAATTTTTTAAAAACATAGTTTATATAATTACAGGCATTTTAGTTATAAGCAGGCAGATATTTTGAATATTGAGTTATATGGCATACAGGGATGTATATATGTACACAACATTTCTGCAGTTATGACAGCAACAGTGGCTCTAGTCAGCCTTGTGACAAAGCAACCTTTTTCTTGTGATGCATGGTTTTTCAGTTTTTCATCCTGAAAACAGATCAGTGAAGTTTTTGTCTAAATTTTTCTGTAAACTTTTGTTTTCATAATTTTCTTTTGACCAGTATTAGCCCCTTACATTTCGTATTTTAGCTTATTTCAGCAGGTGGTTTTTGCTAATTTTTCTTTTCTATGCCATTATCTTTCATTGTACACACTGTACCAGGGGAATACAATTTCCTGTAGTATTCTCAATGGCACAAGGAATGGAAAACACAGGGTACTTTATGCTGTTTTTGTGTTCTGTGTACAGGAGGGTAGGATGATAATATACATTTCAGTGGTTAGTTACAGGTTAAGCCATTTTTTTCTGATGAAAATCCAATCTATTCCATGAAGATAACCATTGTATAACAGGAGAAGATGGTACAAGCAGAGAAAACAAGTGCTAAACAAGTAAGCCTTGAATGCATAAATCTCATTACAGGATTCTTTTTGTGCCAGATCTGCTGAATTACTCTCTGCTCCTCATTGCTGGAGTTCACACTGACCCAGCTATCACATAATTATGAAAAGCAGGACATGCACAACAATAACTACAAAGGCCCGGAAAGGAAGTTACAGCATCGTGACTGTTTGCCACGTGCACAAAGGCTTGCTCCAAGAGGACAGATGTATGGCTTGGGAAATGCTGGTGCTGCTGTGAGACTCAGAAAAAGCTCATCCAGTGTCTGGGAAGACCAATCTGTCTCACAAGCTGAGCTTCGTGCTTGCCAAAAGACCTGGGATTCAGGTGCAGAGGAATGACTAGACCAGCAGTCACAGCCAGAGAGTGTGGCCTTCCCATGAGGATTTGCTCAGCTGTAGGGCCAGTGGATATTAGGAAGCCTCTGTACCCCATGCACCAGGCACTGTGCAATTGGGTGCATCATATGTCCAGATTCCAGACTTGAAACAATGTCTAGAGGAAACGTAAAGGTCTGTGATATTCAAGGAGACAGCCCAAAAAACCATTCTGCTCTCAGTGTGTGACAATTTGCTCTTTGATTTTTTTCCTGTTTGGTTTCTCAACACATAAAATCAAGGAAGAAGCAATGAAGCTGTGCTAGGAACAGTGCCGATGCTGACATGTTTTGCAACAGCAATCCCTTGTAAACTAATGAAGGCCCCACTTGACACCTCAGGCAACAGGGCAGGAAGGCATGCTGCTGCATGCAGCATTTTCACGCAGCTATATTTATTGCACCATGCTTGTCACACAAGCTCCTGACCTAGGTGTCAGCTACCCCTGAGCTGCATGCAGCAGATGAATCCCCAGGGAGATGGGCTTCTTGCTTGGAGCCCACTCTGCTGGCTTGTTCAGCAAAGAGGCAGGCAGCACACCCACCACCACCATCTGGAATGGAGATACTGATCCTAGAGGGAAGCCCTGACCCTCCGGGCCAAGGTGCAGCTTGTATGTGTGGGGCTCTCTGAGTATACAAAAGTGTCAAGGGACACAGCCCTTTCCAGCCTGGCTTTCTTGGGTGATGAAGTGTCACTGAAGAAGCAGGCAGGGCTCTGCCTGGTCTCTCACAGATAGCTGTTTGGAGGATACAAGAATAACATCAAGAAAACAATAATGTGCAGACAGTGGCCCCAGGCAGACTGATCCTGGACTCTTTTTATAGTATCTGTAAAAGTTTCCAGATGTCGATTTTCCTTGCCTTTACCTTTTATTTACCTTTGTGAGGAGCTCCATCCCTTTCTCTTCTCTGCTCTGAGCCAGCAGGATGGTCCACTGACAGTGGATGGTTGAGAAAAGCCACCTCTGGTAAGTGAGATCCTAACCTCACCCTTTCCAGGGGCTAGTTCATTCCTAGTGGGCTCATAAAATTTTAGAAACTTAACTTTCCAGCTGAGTGTATCTGAACATCTTCAGTGGCAGATATTCTTCTGTTGTCGTGGGGTGGTTTTGTTTTGGTTTGGTTTTTTGGGTTTTAAAGTATATACATGACATATAAATCTGAGGAGGCAGGGGTAGGGTATAGGTTTTGTTTGTTTGGGTTTTTTTAATTTCTGTTGCATAGGTGAAATATATTTTTCCCTAAATCTAGTATGCACTGAATGGTTTTTGTGGGATTCCTCATGAACTTTGATTATATAGCAAAAATAAAAATTACAAGTTGTGGTAATAGCCATCAGTTTGGTGACAAAAGTCTGCTTGCATGGGAGATGTGGGAGGAATGGGGTGCATGCTAATGTAGGGAAGGAGGAGATAGGGAAGGTGTGTGTGGTGAAAAGGTTGCAAATGAGAATGGAAGGAGTGTAAAAATGCAGTCAGTAATCTAGGCTTCCTCTCGCTATTTTTGTAAAGACATTCTTTGTCCAAATTAGGAATGAGAAATTACAGTGGGCTGGGTGGGTGCTGCTGGAGGTGTAGAAAGCATTGCTGGCAGTGAAAGGGATAGTAGGATCTCAGAGGAAGGACCAGACAAAACTGTGGTTGGAACCAGCTGATGTGGTGTACAATTTGCTCCTGCATCTCACTCACAGGGAACAAAGGTTGCTGCTATAAGGTTGTTGGCTGTGACAAAAAAAAAAATCCTAAAACCCTGTGCTGAGCATAAAATAACTACAAATAGAACAGGCCTGTCGGAGAAAACCACACAACCCTAGCCTAGTGGTATCATTAGAATGAAATATCCTTTGGATGTCAGAGGGTGCAATACTGCAGAGATCCCATCTGGAAACAAGTACAAAAGTCTGATCTCCTCTGATTACAAAGGAGCTCAGATGGGAGTTGGGCAGAGGGGGCTCTAGGACTGCCAGGGCAGTGGTAGCCTATCCTAAGGGCCAGACTCCCAGCTGCTTGTCTTTGCCAGTGCAGAAAGGGACATGGCCACTCTCTGTAAATATCTTGGGAAGCAGAGTGGTTTAATGCCAAGATGGAAAATGGCCACAGCTAGGAGAAAATACTGACTCCAAAACAATTTCCTGATAACCATACCTGGAAAAATTTTGAGCAAGGAATTAGCAGCATATTTTTTGTTCACATTGTAGTGAAGTATTTTAACATCTATTCATTCTGTTGGAGACACAAACCTGCTTTTACATTTTGCTTAATCTGTTTATGAAACAATAAATTTTGATGTGTTTTCCTGGGGCAGCAGGGTCTGATCTCCATGTCCCTTCAAGCCTTGTTTTCCATGAAAGCTATATTCATTGGAGGCTTCAGTTTCAGTAATACTGAGAAGAGATCTGCAATGGAGTCAGCTTCTTATATGTGTAAGCCAGAACCTTAAGACCTGTTCCTACAAATAGTGGAATATTCATCTCATACTATAAAAGACAGTCCCTTACTGAATGCCAGACTATAATCAATCATATTTGCTCAGAGTCTCTGCCAAGAACTATTTTATCAAAGTGGAAAATGTATATATTTATAAACCTTTGCAGCTAGAAAGCTTTCAAATCTCACAGTGTTGTGCAACTCTGAGTTGACACACAGCTTGTCCCTGGCACTGCCAGGCTCTGACTGCAGCTGGCTGGGTGCCACCTGTAACTTCACCTGTAACATATTTCACCTCAGCCATGCCTGGAGAGGTGGCAGCTACTGGTTTGGATGTGACAGCCTTTGTCATGGTGAGCCACTCCTTCAAGACACTGAGAGAGGGTTCATGTGGGCATGGCAAAGGGTCAGGTCTGAGCCTGCAGAGGAGACAGTGCTACATTTTCTGGTTAGGTAAAGCTCACAGGTTCTTGAGCCAGTATTGAGAGGAATCATTTGGGAATTCTACGAATAGCCCACCTGCAACTCAGCTAGACTCAGTAGTCCTCCAAGGAATTCTTCCCAAACCACAGCAGTTTTCCTTTGTGTACTTTCTCTTTCCTGAACCCAAATCTGGCTCCAACCTTTAGGATGGCAATATTGGCCCTTCTAATTCTTGTAAGAGAAATAGGCTGATATATCAACCTATTTATCTTGGCCATATCAATAAAGTTCTGCCAGAGCATTCAAAGCCTTGGTGATGGTCTTGGAAAAGGGATCAATGTGCTGAAAGACTTGTAGTATCTTAAATAAAGTGGCTCCTCTCACCAGCCTGAAACATTTTAAAATATTTGGAAAAAGAATGTTGTACTGTAGCCACCTTCTCAGTGGACATCTCTGCTATTTAAAGAAAATAACAGCCAGCAGTCCTGCAAGATGCAGTGATTTCTCTTGAAAATTTAGAAAAGTTTTGCCCTTAGGCTGCTGCAGATGATTATAAGCTTTGCCTTATTGCAGTCATTCTTCTGGAGGAGAAAGGAAGTAGCTATGGTGCGATGGTTCCCATCACACAGGAAAAAGAAATATTTCTGATTGTGAGTACTGGGGCAAACTCAGTGTCCTGCAGTCCTGGCAAATAAGGGTCAGAGTTGAGTCAAAACTTAAAAGCTTCAGAATTGCTTTGGAACAGTTCAATTTATTGAGGAAAGACCTCCAAGGTTTCTCTGGGGTTCCATATGTTTCTTAAAATATAGAGAAAGAAGATCATTCCTTATGGAAGTTACTGTGGTTTTGAATTATTTCTTTTGATTCCTACAAACCTCAGCCCTATTACTTACAGCTTTTCCAAACAAAGCCAGGTATTAGACCTTTCGAAGGTACAAAGCTGAGGTCTGCCATAACCCTGCTGAATTTAGCACAAAGGTCTCAACTTACTGTGTATGAGCTCTGTTTGTTCACCTTTGTTCAACTGTTTTGTTCACCTTTGGGCAACTCTGGTGAAAAAAAAGAGGCACTTTTCACAGCTAAAAATGGGTCAGGAATAAGTTTAATATAATATGGTTTTGTACTGTACAGCTAAATACATGCACAGTCATCCACTAATGAGCCCTAGTAGGTTGTGAAGAAAATAATACTCCCATTTTATGGATAAAGAAACCTAAGAAATGGAATTCAGAATAATATTTAGAAAAGGAGAACACTCTTAGGTCTTCTTTAAGAGATTATTTCTCAGAATGAAGAGGTTTCTGGGTCTCAGACCACCAGTTAGGATAGAGGAGCCTAGAGCAGGATACCTTGGAAGTTCAGACTGAATTAAAAAGTGCAAATAGCGTTACTCAAACCCATCTCTATTTGATGTAGTCTAGAAAATCTTTGTTTGCCTTTAAAGGACTAATAACTTGCTCTTTACTTTCTCATTAATGCTCTCTTCAGAAGTGTAAAATACTTGGTGGTGCCCCCACCACAGACACAACCGAAACCAGCATCTGACTGCACGTCGCTGCAGTGATTTATAATGTGTGCGGTATCAAAGCCCACGGGGCAGGGCTGGAGTCCCGGCAGCACCCCCGGCTCACCCTTGGCACGTGGTGCTGCCTGCAGCTTGCCAGAGCCTCTTCACCATCCTTGCAGGGGGCACCTGGGCAGAGACCTTTGCTACCTGCCCGCACCTCCCTGCGCCACCAGCCAGCGTTTCCAGCCCTCACAATATACCTGTTTTTCTCCAGATTGCTAATGACCTCTCCCCCACCTCCAAAAAAGGCATTTTTGGGGTAATTTCTGGAACACGCCTCCCCATTCGATTTTCCACTGGTTTTTTTCCCTCCAGTAAATTTTTCTATTCCAAAGCAGGCATTCTCACCTTTCAGAGTTTTCGTCTAACACTTCCAGCACTTTTTTGTTCTATTTTGTCTAATCCAGCCTTTCATCAGGCTACACCTTCTAGAATGCAGTGGTTAGGAAGGAATTAGGAGGCTGAAATTCATGTTTATGAGTTCATACAAACTATCCCTCCCATCTCTGTGCATACTCAAGGACTGGGGAGCAAACACAAGAGCATGTACAGAAAAGGATTATGTAAAAATAAAACTGAAAAAAAATGCAAGGAAAAGTGTATATAAAAAAGGCTCAGCATACCTCCTAACATGATAGTGGGAAGATATTTAGTATCAGCAAACTGTCAAAGCAAGCTGAGGTCTGGGAATCTGTGCTTGTGCTAGTTCTGTCTGTGCTCTTGCCCAGCCTTTGAACACTGTTCACTTTGCTCACAGCACAAGTCTGAAAAATCAGACCAGGCAAAATCAGTAAACACACAAAACATCCCAGTGCAGTGACTAGTGGGATGCCACTTTAGCCCATGACTGTATAATTGGAATTGGTAGCAGAGAGATAAAGGCTGATTTTTCATCACAGTGCAGAGGAATGTCAAAATGCTCCCGCAGCTCCTGACATAAACAGACCATGTCCCAGCCATGGTGTGATCACCCAGTGACCACTGTATCAAAGCTTCTGCCTGGTGAGGTTAATGAGTCTTGGTTACCTCAAACTTTAGAGCAGCTGCAGAAAAGCATGTTTTGCTTGGTGTTGTATCCAGATCACTTCTATCATTTGCCTGAACAGAAGTGAAGAACTTGAGAGATTACTTTATTTCCTTTATTGAAATGTTCCAGATTGTGCTTTCATCCTCCCATGCCCACAAAACTCAAACTTAAACACAAAAAACCAGGCACTAACAAATGAAAAGGAGTGCACTTTCATGTGCAATAGCAGGTGTTGTACATGAGGTGTTTTCTCCCCAGTAAGATTTCAAACCATGGAATCTTGCCAAATTCCAGTGTGTACTGAATTTTTTTTTTCTGGGACCAGAAAGGTAATTACAAATTTTTGACAAACCATCAGTGTGGATGCATAAACTTTGGAAAGGTATAATTTATTTGTCTGTTTAGAATTTTCTACTCTTGTAATTAGAAGTGTTCTGCTAACACAGGCACACGGGATTGGGAGGTACTTGCTGTGCGGTCGCATTCGCTTCTCTATGTTTGAAGGCAGTGTAGTTGAGTAGTACACTAAAGGTTAGTTGTTTCTCTCGTTTCACTTTTCTTCTTCTCCCTGTTCTGTTGGAAAGACATAGACAGATGTGGCTTCACCAAAAAGTGAAGTAGGGTTAGATTTGTTAAGTATCTATTTCTTGCAGCCAGTTTCAAAAGATCTGCTAATGACTCTGTCAAGTGTTGCCTGGGCAATCATCGCTCTTCATAAGATAAGGGCAGTCTGAGGTTCTAGTACTCAGATACATAAACCCCCTAACTGTGTGCTGCTTATGAAGAGGTCCTAATTGATGGTGCCTCTCTACTGAGAATGCTATGAAGATAACATACAAATTAAGTCACAGAAATTACAGAGTCATTTATGTAGGAAAAGGCCTCCAAGACCATCAGAAGCAAATTTTGACCATCACCAAACTCTTAACTCGACCACAGTGCTAAGTGTCACATCCAGTCACTTCTCAAACACCTCCAGGGATGGAGATCCCATCACCTGCTTGGCCAGCCTGTTTCAATACTTAACAATCCTTTCCATGAAGAAATTCCTGATGGACAATTTGGACCGGCCTTGGGACAGCTTGAGGCCGTGCTGTCTCATCCTGTCACCAATTGCCTGGGATTGCCAACCCCTACCTGGCTACAGCCTCCTTTCAGGCAGGTGTAGGGAGCTACAAAAAGCCTCCTTTTTCAGGCTAAACACCCCCAGCTCCCTCAGCTGCTCCTCACAGCACTGGTGCTCCAGACCCTTCCCCAGCTCCCCTGCCCTTCTCTGGACTCACTCCAGCCCCTCAGTGTCTTTCTTGCAGTGAGGGGCCCAGAACTGGACACAGCACTCGAGGTGTGGCCTCAGCAGTGCCCAGCACAGGGGGACAATCCCTGCCCTGGCCCTGCTGGCCACACTATTGCTGATCCAGGCCAGGATGCCATTGGCCTTCTTGGCCACCTGGGCACAGCCTGCCTCATGTTCAGCNCAACTGACAGTGCATTCTATCCCCTCATCCAGATTATCAATAAAGACATTAAACACAGCTGGCCCCAGTACTGAACCCTGGGGAACATCACTCTTGACTGTTCACCAGCTGATTGCAACTCCATTCACCACCACTCCCTGGGCCTGGCCACCCCAACAGTTTTTACCCAATGAAGAGTGCACGTGTCCAAGCCAGGTTCCCAGCTTTTCCAGGAGATGCTGTGGGAGTCAGTATCAAAGAGTTTGCTGAAAGCCCAGGTAGACACCACCCACAGCGTATGACCACACTGACCATGACCAGCATGCTTCCTTCTGGAGGGCTACATGCACTGGTTTTTGGCGTGATGGAAAAACCCAGACTGAGCCCAGGAGACAGAAAATTTGCTATTTAACAGAGCTGCAGGACCAAGCTCAGCATCCTGCTTTTGATTACTCACGTTATAGACATCTTTCATGAGCTGAGCAAGAATATGAGAGAGATTAAACCCTTGTCTATGGAGGACCACACAGAAGCACCTGGTCTTTTAGAGTAAGAATTCTCACTGATCATGCAAGCTTACAGGCAAGGCCATAAAAGAGGAGGGAAATTTCCAAAATATTGTGTATACAAAAAGAAATTTCCAAAATATCGTGTATACAAAGAATCCCTACCACTGAAGCATACCTAATCCTGTCTGTTGCAGCCCGACACCCTTGGGGATATTAGGGGCTTAGTAGACACCATCCAAATACTTTTTTCATCCATTTCTGATGCCTACACTGTATTAACCTGTGTTTGACCACATTGCAGACAAGCCAGTATTTTGCTAGGAATATGTGTAAGGGTGCCAAGGCTGACCTCAAAAGACAGCTATGTACCTCAGTGCTTTTCATCTTCCCTTTTATGGACCCCATACTCATTCATGGGAAAAGGTGGGAACTGCAGATAAGAATTGTGGTGGTCACTTTCAGATCTCCGAGCTCTGTGGCCATGCTGCTCAGGGAGAACCAGCCAGGGCTGCTGGACCCCCAAGCATACAAGCACCTGCATGCAAAAAAAGGCACTACTGAACATGTTATCCTTTTTACTGGGTTCACAGAAAAGTGGGAAAACACTACAATCACCCAAGAACCAGCCAACGTGCAGCTCATGGTCCACACAGAAGGCTTGGCCTCCTACTTTTGAATTTGTACTGGAGAAGGAAGATGATAAATCTGTTTTTCTGGGTCATACAATATGTAAATGGTGGCTAGAAAATGTGATGCAGAAGTAAAAAACCCCAAACCTTTCTTACTACTGAATGTGTAGATCTGCCTCAATCCACCAAAAAAAAAAAAAAATTTATTACTTACAAAGTAGAGGAAATACATAAAGGTAAGGTGTGTTGTATTAATGCTTGAAGACACCACAATTTCTTCTGAGTATTTAGTGACTTCTGTTCAGCTCTTTATCTTCAGTAAAATGTGTTATTAAATTCCAGAACTGATGTGTTTTGCAGCACAGAAACAGCTGGTAATTTTGAAGGAATATTTGTGTTAACTGCAGTGTTCTGCAGAGATTTAATAGAAAGAAATATATTCAGGAACTCAGTTTGCTATATTCGAAATGGGAATTGGGAGCATCACTGAAAGGAGCTGCCTCATTTGTTTATCAGGTTTAATTTTATGAACAGATGCAAATAATGTGTTAAACAAATATAAAATAAAATGAAAAGCAGAATGAATTTTGTGTCATCGTTGGGTGGTTCAGTCTAAACTTCTCACTAAAAATAATCAAAAAACCCTGGCTACCAGGTTTTTTTTCTTGGATTTACAGTACAGTGCAATGAAACACTTTGGAAAGAAATGCCCAAGGAAACCACTCAAAATTTCAGCATTTTCATGTCAGTCACACATTTCCTTGAAGGACAGGTCTTGACCTGTTTAAGCTCTATTGTGTGTAAGAGCTGGGCGTTATTAGGCAAGATCCCTTTTATACACAAAGAATTGGATCAATTTGACCCTGATTGTCTCTCTCTCCACTTTATTGTCCCATTACATCAAACCCTTGACATTATCTTAAAGAAGAGGTTGATTGAACTGTGGCACCTGTCAATTGTGGATAACATTGGCTTCAGTCAGTCATGTTCACACATAAATGAGCCATGAGAGAAACAGGCTGGTGGATAGAAAAAGTAACTTTACTGGAGGTAATGTTCTTGTGTAAGTGTAACAAATAATCAAATCTGCTCTGCAAGAAAGGGGACATGTATATTGAGTAAAATAGCAGAAATAGAAATCCCATCCCTTTGCAGTTCTCAGGGTTTTTTTTCTCTTTCAACTTGTTTGGAAATTAGGAATCTGAAAAAAATTGTCTTCCATTCAAGTTAGACAGGGAAAAACAGAATTCAAATGCAGACCTCCCTAACTGGGAGAATTTGAACCCAGTATGGGCTTATTTATATCCATGTGATGTCACTGCAACTCTGCTATGTACAGCGTGGAAAGAAATTAAAAAGAGAAAGAAGAGAATGGTGAAAGGAAGGAAAAGTTTTTTTCCTAGAGCTAATTCAACTCAATGCAATTTGCATAAATGTCTCTCCCGTGATTTTTTATTTATGGCCCCTAAGTTTCTAATTAAATACTAATTAATATTATCACCAGAATTGTCTCACATCCTCAGCTCTTCATAGCTTTGTCACTTTGATTAATGTATAGTCATTTATTAACTTATTTAACAAGCTGAGGTGCTTCATGACAAACCAGATAATATTATTCCCATAGCAGTCTCATTACTGCAAAAAAGAAGTTCTAAACTTAATAAAAATTATCCTCAATAAAGTTAAAGCTTTTTCATTGCAACCTTAAAAGATAGAAATAGGTTTTTTGTCTGATTTTTATTATATTGGAGTTGTATAAAGCATTCATTAATAAAATTTGTATGTTCATTTAAGCTTGATCACTATACTGTTTCTGTAGTCACAGGTGCTTAGGATTTAACTTTTGCTGTATTTATGAAGATAATTAATGTTCTGACCAGACAGGGAATAAAATACTCACTAGAATGAGATAATTAAGGGCATAGATAATGTTCAGGTCTTGTGTTTTGCTTTTTAAATGATGTATTTTGTTTTCCAGCCCAACCTGATAAAGAGGAAG
The DNA here is from genome assembly GCA_013400775.1 of Chaetops frenatus. NCBI lineage: Eukaryota > Metazoa > Chordata > Aves > Passeriformes > Picathartidae > Chaetops > Chaetops frenatus. The sequence continues at coordinate 54,673 of VZTR01009226.1, forward strand.
TCAGAGTTTACCTGGGGGCTATGATGACTTTTCCCGAAGTAGTTTGACCCGGTAGATCTGGAGCAGGCTGGGAGGCTGTGGCTCTCTCCCCCGGTGGTGAGGGGCGCCAGCAGGGCTGGGCTCTCTCCCCAGGGATGGCAGATCCCACTCTCCTCCCTTCCATCCCTGCTGAGAGGGAAGCAGAGGTGGGAAGCGGCACCCCAGAAGAAAGCAGCGGTGCCCCGGAGGCGGGGCGGAGGGAAAGGCCGGGTCTGTGTGGGTGAGGGTACTCATAATGCCAGGCTGCCAGGGATGTGGGAGCCCTGCCACACGCTGTCTGCGGGGCTCCCAGAGGACCCGGGCGTTTTTCAGCTGCAGCCCGACTGCTGTTTGATTTTCAGGGGCAGGAAGGGTTGAAACAGGCTGGCATTCACTACATTTCTTCCTAGAGCTCCTGTCTTCTCCTGGGTCATTTTCATGAAGATGTATTTATTATTCATTCCAGTTCCCTTTAACAAGGAACTTCCCATCATTCTGCTTACATGCACCTCAAACAATATATGTAGGCCGTATAAAAATAACAGGAATGTGTTTATACGATTGGGAAAGCAGAGGCCTCCCTTCTTAGCACCCAGGTTCCCTTTATTCCCATACACTCACCGACAGGAACGTGAGGGAGAAGCCTCAGGGAGCACATCAGCACAAAAGGGAAGATATGCTTCTGAGCACGAGGGATGTAGAGAAGATGCTCAGTGCTCATTGTTCTGACTGAGAAATAAACCAATTAATACTTCAGGGAAAAATGTCCCACTGTGGCCTGATGAACTGAAGTGTGCTATAGCAAGTCCCCAGCAACTGCACCCAAAGAGCAGTTGCACACCTGAACAGATAATAATCACTAATTTTACCACCTAGATTAGTCCCTATTTAGATAAATAAAGGTTACCTTCCAGGGCTTTTTGTCCCCAGTGGCCTGTGTTTTATTGTGTAACATGCTCCAGTAAAGCTAATTATTATGGTGGTCATTGCACCAACATCTGATAAATACTTGCAGCAATATGCTGCTTTCCAGATGCAGAGCTTAAGGAGACAAAAAGTATAAGTATGTGACAGGTTCAAATTAAAAGCTGATGACAGCAGTCTGTTTAGAAACTATTCAACAGTCTTTACTACTATTGAATTTCTTCTGAAGTAAGGCACCTTTGCCATATGCTCATTGAGGGCCTTCTTATTTTTCTCTTGCCTCTTCTTACTATCTCCTACTGAGTTTTTATTTTGTGAAAATGAAGATGGGTGATGGCAGATTGCTGTGCAGGTCGAGGTCAAGACTGGCAGGACGCAGCACCTAAAGGCCTTTCCTGGCTTCATTTAAGGGTTTGGTAATGAGTGTGGAGCCTGGGTTAAACCTAGGTTTAATAAATATGTCTTGATTTCTGCTGTTAAGTAAATAAAAGCACCTTATCCTTCAGAGAAGAAAAAAGCACAGAAAAACAGCAGCTCTTTACAGGATTGTCATACTGTGACGAATGCTTGCCTAACTCCCCAACTACAGAGAGGGCACCTCAGTGGCTATGCAAATCAGGCAGAGCACTCCGCTTCACCTTCTGCATACCAGAGTGGGAGATTTCCATTCTCTCCACCCAGCTCATGGGAGCTCTGCAGAGACCTTTCACATCACACTTGGTCCCTCTGTGAAGTTTGTGGGTTGCTATGACAGCAAGGGTAGCTCGAAGAACCTCTGCCAATCTGCAGTCCCTTTCAAAACCTTGAACTTCAGTACCAAAAACATGGATATGGAAGAGTTCAAGGACTTTGAACACCTTTTTGAATTAGATAACCTGATGCAAGGGATTGATTGCTACAAGTGACAAGGAACTTATGCTAGATCTAAAAGAAAAAAGAAGAGAATAAAAACCACAAGAGAGATCTGAGTCAGTTAGGTCGTAAAGAACCAGGGAATTAGTTCCTGGCACTGGCAATGCCATTATTTATGCTACTAGAAAAATTGGGGGACTAAATTTAATGAGATCTGGCTTTAATATCTGATACATAGGAAATACAAAAACTCCTTAGTAGTTTATCTTAAAAATAATAGTTAAAATTAATAAAACTTAGATTCTGATTTCCAGTTTCAAGAGCTGCTGTTCAATCTGTACAGAAACCTGACTGGAAGGTAGAAAATTAAAATATTGCTGTTAATAAATCAGCCTCTAAAAGACACCAATAAGCATCACACATGATGTTTAATAGAAGAGAGAATAATAACCAGAAAGTTCCAACAATTTTTTTCAAATGAACACTCAAGATTAAACCTCTAAGTAACCTTCCTCAGTTTAAAACAACAATCAGTTTTATAATTTTACCCACAGATCTTTACAGCTTCTTATTATACTTGTTTCAGATCTCGCTTGAATATTAGTTGTCAAGAATGCATAGTTTTGCTGAATTTTGGAGTGGTTGATTTTTCCATGTAGAAATATTTCATTTTTTGTCCTCATCATTCATATGAGCGTGTTGTTTAGCTACCTTCATCCCCTGGGGAAGATTCCATCTTATTACTATCTTATATTTATGCCTGTCAATCTTACATACATTGGTTCTTGCCACTGCATTGTCCCTTATCTTAAATAGCATTTCTCTATCCCCTTTTTCATAAAAAAAATCACTTTTAGTCTTAATTTTCTCTGCTAAAGGCATTGAGCTCCTTTCTACCATATTTCAAAGAGGTGTGAACCTTGTTGGTGGTTCAGATTCAACTCCTGCTTTTCTGATATCAAAATCTTTTTTTTTTTNATGTCTCAGCAGATGACCTTCATTCCGACCATCCATTTAATGCTAATTGTGTTGCAGTCATCCCCAACACAATAACGTGCTTCTGAAGTGGTCTTGTGATCCTTATCTGTATTTGATGATGCCTCCAGTCTTACTGATATTGTTGGATTTGATCATTGCAGTACTAGAGATTTGTATCATGTGTGTCCACGCCAGTGAATTAGTGCAAATGCCCGCTTGTCTGAATACATAGAAAAAAAAAAACAACTTTTTTTTT